>CM030367.1:147949203-148472643 GCA_017893485.1 Hemerocallis citrina | reverse complement strand
AAGTGTTGGACTTCGAACTCGTCGTTTAAGAGAGTATCAACGGTTGTGGAAGCAATTCCGAATGGCGAACCACTTCTAACTCGCTGAAGAGCAAGTTATTTGAAGTGGAATCGAACCAAGTGTTGGACTCCAAACTCGTCGTTTAAGAGAGAATCAACGGTTGTGGGAGCAATTCCGAATGGCGAACCACTTCTAACTCGCTGAAGAGCAAGTTATTTGAAGCAGAATCGAGCCAAGTGTTGGACTCCAAACTCATCGTTTAAGAGCTTAGTGAGTTGCGGGAGCAGCCATGTAGAAGAAGCTGGACTCCGAACTCACCATTTAGCGAGTCATTACTCGGAGAGATAGAGAAGAAGCAAGAGCAATAATTTTCAATGAAAAAATGCAAGTTTTATTGAGATAAACTAAGTGGCTGCTTCAACAGGGCGAGCCATTATTACATGCTATTGGCCGGGTTACAAGCATCGGCCTTATTGAAAATCAAGATCCTACTTCTACGCTAAGGTGAAGACCTCTTGGAAGGAGCTGAGTCTTGAAGCTCGGCGGGCCTTTCTGTTCGTTTGTTGGCTCCTCAGGGGGGAAGCTCAACCCCTTCTTTTTGGACGAACTTGGTCAGGTGCCCCCGCTGTATGAGTTCTTCGATCTCCTCCTTGAAAACCCGACAATCATTCGTGTCGTGGTCGTGGTCCCTGTGAAAGCGGCACCACTTATCTTTGTTCCTCTTCTTGCCAGGGGTATTCATTCTAGGGAGAGCGCGGAGTAGTCCTTCCTTGTCCACCTCCATAAGAACTTCTGATATATTAGCAACGAGGGGAGTGAACTTCTCAAAACGTGGAGTCGAGCGGTGCTGGCCATTACTGTCCTTCTGGGATTTTTTGGGACCCCTCTTCACTTGTGTTCTTCCGTTTATTTTCGGAAGATGTCTCCTCAAGAGCAAGGGGGTTGAGAGCCTCTTCCGCTCGTATGTACTTCTCCACCCTAAGTAGGAGCTCTGAGAAGTCCCGAGGAGGCTTCTTGGCAAAGGATGCCCTGAGGTTGGCATTAGTGACGTTGCGCTCGAATGCGGCAGAGGCTACTGACTGGTTGAGGGAGGGAATGGACCGGCCTTTGGCGGTGAAGCATCGAACATAATTCCTTAGGCGTTCACCCTTTTCTTGGTTAAGGGTCACCAGAGATACACTTGTTTTCTCAGCTTGGCGGCTACTCATGAAATGAGTAAGGAAGAGCCCTTCGAACTGATCGAATGAGAAGATGGAGGCCGGAGCGAGTCGAGAGTACCATTCTCACGTAGACCCCTTCAGTGTGGCAGGGAAGATCTTGCAGAGGAGGGCGTCTGAAGCATGGTGGATCATCATGAGAGTTTTGAAACTCTCTATGTGATCTGCGGGGTCCGACTCCCTGGTATACGTCTCGAAGTGAGGCGGCTTGAAGTTTTCTGGGATGGGGGCCTCCATGACGGTGCGGGAGAATAGAGGTCTGCTCGGGCGAAAGTTTATCGCCCGTTGCTCTTCTTCCTTGTTAATTCGGCCGAGGCGCCTCTTCATCTCGTGGAGACGGCGGTAGACTGAGTCTTCTCTTTGATCATATCTTGCCGAGCCCCGGGACTCATCTTTGTACGAGGATGGACTGGGGCTGCGGCGATGGTAGCTTGGAGAAGGATGAGGACTGAGAGTGTGAAGGCGGTGGCTCCTAGCTGGCTCATGAGTAGGTGGCCTCTGGTCGTTTTTTGGGGCAATATTGAGGGCCTTTAAGACTGTCGCTTGGAAGTCTTGAGGATCTGCCCTTGTGACTGGTGCCTCTCCAGCTTGGCGGTTCCTATGTGTGGCTCGGCTTACTGGAGAATGAGTTCTCCGCCGATGACGCTGAGGGGACTCTCTTCGCCTCCTCGAGGGAGGGGATCTTCTAATCCTCGGTCGTCGGGGGGTTCGAATTCTTGAAGCCCCTGAGTTCTCGGGTTGATGGACTCGACCAAGGGCTCGCCATCCATTCAGGCGAGTTCTAAGGTCGACCCCCTTTTGGCGGTCGGCAATTACTTGACGAAGATCCTGCTCGGGAGGACTTTGAGAAGCCATAGATTCAACTGAAGGATTGGGACTCGCGACATGGTCATGAGGAGGATGTTGCTTCGGACGATTCTGACGGGAGCCCCCCTGGGCAGCCCCCCGAGACCCTGGAGGGGCCTATTGAGTAGGAGCACCTTGAACCGGAGGAGGGAGAGGAGGAAGAGAAGTGGTTCTTCGGTTGGAGACCACTGCCTTCCCCTTCTGTTTTGGATGCATGGCTTGAAACTAATATCGTTGATGAAGTTAGGTCAGGTTGCCTTTTCGATTCCCACAGACGGCGCCAATCTGTTGCTGCTAATTTTGGTGTGGGAGCAAACAGATGAATTAGTGGATTCTTAGAGAAAACGATAAAGCAAACCTGTTGACCTGTTGACCTTCACCAATATATTGACTTGGTCTCTTGCCGCTGCTGCGAACCTGCAAAAAGTGCGAGACACCGGGATGGATCCTGGCGACGCACCCTCCGACGCTCTTGTCAGTAATCTGAATGATTAAGTAAGAACTTAAAACTGGAAAAGTATTGATTACCTCTTAATGGTGGTAGATGGGGGGTATTTATAGTCGCCTTAGGGATCAGATTAGGAATGTAATCCCTGTGATCAGATAAGGAATATAATCCCTGTGATCAGATTAGGAATGTAATCCCTAATTCTCAGTGAACGGATAGATATGAATCAGGGCCGTTGATTTGGATTAATCAGAAATCCTAATTCTATCCTGCTGGACCGGGTTCATTTTGGGTTGGGACCCGTACCCAGTTGAGGTGGATCCGTTCGTGGGTTATTAGATCTTGAAGAAAGACCCAGTTCCCATTCCAGACCCGTTTGTAGGTGAAATTACCATTTTACCCCTGAGCATGAAGATTCGTGTCCGATTTGAACAGCCCCGATTTAATTCCATTTTTAGCCATATCACTTAGTAAGAGCTATATTGGTAGTATAGTAAAATCGATGTAGATTCGATCCACGTAACTAATAGATATGTGAAGAGATTTTCATAAGAGATTGAGATGTGGATGACCTATATTGCTATCTATGTGAATTTAGATTTATCTATTTGTACTGTGTGAAGCATGTTGTGGTGGTGATTATTTGTTAATGTTTAGTAATATTTTTGTACAAATTTTAGTATCTCTAGTCTCGTAATGTTTATTAATATTGTAGTTGACACCTTATATTTAATGTTGACAGGCAAATGGATCCTACACAACCATCTTCTTCCCATGATGTGGGTGCTTCATCTGGTACTTCGCATGGACCACGGGGATATCCGGGTCCAGTAGATCCTACCATGCTATATCTGCAAGAAGATCATAGGTCGCAGGCGGTTTGGAAAGGAGATATCGAAAAAATGAGTTTCCGAATGCACACCATCATGGCGGCGCACCCTCGTATTCAAAATTATTTGGTTAGTAGTGGATTTTATGGAATGTCGAAGTTGGCGGAAAGTAAAATGTGACCACGCACTACTTACCGCTCTTGTGGAGCGATGGAGGCCGGAGGCACACACGTTTCACTTACCAGTTGGGGAGATGACGGTCACCCTACAAGATATAGCCATCATATCGGGTCTTCCAATCAATGGGGTGGCCATCACGGGCAACTTGATGTTCAATAAAGTGGCATTATTAAGAGATTATCTTGGGCACGAGGTGGATGAAGATGATAAGGGTGTATTCGTTGGGAAATTAGTCCGACGTTCTTGGATGTATACGGAGTTCAATAATCAGCTGCCAGACGTACCGACGGACTACCAACTCCAATGTTATACGAGGGCTTATCTTTTGTGGATGATTGGAGGTATTCTATTTCCTAATTCTTCTGGTGATGTAGTCCACTTGCTGTACCTTCCATTGATCGCCGACCTACAAAGAACCGGCCGATATAGTTGGGGAAGTGCGGCTCTGGCCTCCCTTTACCGTGCCCTGCGCAATTGTTCGATGGGGTCAATCCAAATGACCGGGCCGATGTCGATATTGCAAATATGGTATTGGGAACGAATACATCTCGGCCGGCCCCGGGTAACGGTACTTTAAAATAGTTGGAGTGTGCAACATGAAAATCCAGTGTTGAGAGCTCCTCTTGGTGCGTACTGGATGGGTAAGCTCACGTGGAGAGATAACCCACGCGTTGTGCTCACATATTACAGGGATGAACTCGATTAGCTGAGGGAAGAGTACGTCCACTGGACACCGTATACAGACGATAGGCTACAACGTCTACCCCCCATTTGCACCACCAATAATCAACTATGGTTGACATTAGCTCCACTTGTAAATTTCTCAATTGTGGAGTTCATTACCCCGGCTGCGTCCGCCGCCAATTCAATGCACAGCAGCCCATTCCCGGAAACTTAACGTACGACCGTCGACTTCACAATATTTCCGGCCAAGGTCGTTTACCGAATATGGATTGGGCTGATCACCACCGTGCTCATGTAGCATGTTGGAATGAGAGGAAGTATGACTTGGTTGTAGAAGGGATTACGATGGATCGTTGCAAACCGAGTACATGGCATGGTACCGTCGTATCACACGGTTGTATATAGCGCCAAGAACGGATCTCCCCGCGGGCATCCAACAACCGATACTCGCGCACCAAGTGGAACCACCACCAGCACATTCCACATCGCAACCCATGTATCAACCAAAAGCTTCCTCCTATCGTTTAATGGTAAAGTAATTAATGTTAGTGTTAATAAATTTTATTCACATCATTTTGCTTATGTTTGTTTAACAAAAGTTTGGTTTAGTACTAATAATTTTTATGATTTCTATAGATTGACAACACATGGGACATTGTGAGGAAATGTGCTCATGTCTTGAAGAGCAACGCTTCGAAGGCATGCAAGGAATTGGCGAGAGAATTCCTACTTCCATGCCGTACTTCTCTTAAAGAAGTTGGTGACGGTTCGCATTTCGATGCCCTTCTACGCTCAACCGAAATACCAACTCAAATGGCCCGACCAAACGTAAGCCGAGCACCACCTCCACCCCAACAAACATTTGAAGCAGAACCCCCTGCCCCACCTCGAAGTCAACCACAAACTCCTTCACATCCTCCGAGAAGGGGTAAGAGTGTTCGCGTCCCTCCTACACAAAGTGAATTGGCAAATCCTAAGATTGAAGTAGTTGGAGGTGATCAAGAAGGAGATGTTGGTTCAACTGCTCCTGCGACTGAAGAGATTGGGGATCGTAGGAGGAAAGTCCCGGTTCGAAAGAGGAGAAAGCCACAACAATATACGCCCAGTTAGTTTTTTTCAATAATGAACCTTTTGCGTAGGTTGTTGTACTTTTAATGGAAAATGTTGAGGACTACTAGTTAGATTTTTTGTAAATTTATGTTTTTGAAAAAATTGAATTAACTTGATGACTATTTTAGTTGTATGAATTTTGTGCTTCAATCTGTAGTGTATGAGAAATTGTTGAATTCTGTGCTTCAAATTGAAAATCAAGTTTGTGTATGAGCAAATAGAAAATTTGAAGTGTATGAGTAATTTGAAGTGTATAAGAAATTTGAAGTGAATTAAAGTAATTTTTTTGTTCAATTCAAGTGTATGGAAATAATTGATTGATTGATGAGTTCATGAGTTGGAAAAACTTGAAGCGAAGTGATGAATGGATGTGTTGAAATGTGGGGAAAATGTTGACGAGGCATGTATTGAAGTGTGGTATGAGGCATGTGCATGTCTGTGCATATTTTAATTGAAAAACATGAATAAATAACGGCATCTGAATCCTGTAACGCTCTTGAAGATAACGGCATCAGTTAAAAGGCAAAATTCGAAAAATTGGGATATCTGCCAAACTTTCTGTCTTCACAGTCGTTCTTCAAAATAACGGCATCCTTAACTGATGCCGTTATCTTGAATAACGGCATCTCCAAAGAATATCGTTATCTTGAATCACGGCATCTCCTTAGAATTCTGCTAAGTATGCCGTTATCTTGAATAACGGTATCTCCTAAGAATGTCATTATCTTGAATCACAGCATCTCTTATGTGTCAAAAATCAGAATTTTTGGGACTTCTGCAATTCTTTCTATCCTCACAGTCGTTCTTCTGAATAACGGCATCTTCTGAATATGCCGTTATTCAGAAGAACGACATCTGTTATTTGAATAGTAGTGCATGTTTTTTGTGCATGTTTTTCAGAGATAAATTACTAAAATCAAATTTACTCAAATTCAACAACCATTCATTCCACAAATCTCATGCTTAACTATTTAAACTTAACTTACTCAGGATTAAACAAAAGCTCTCTAATTCATACTAACTTAACTATAGATTTTACAACATTAATACAATAACCGGATACAAGTTCAAGTGCCGGTAGACTGTGAAGTCCCAACACTTTGTACATTCTTACAACTCCGTCTATTGTGTCCACTTACACCGCATTTCGAACAAACTTTCCCACTGCTCCCCCCTTCTCGAGCATCCATGTCATTGCGGATGCGAGTACTCCTTAGGCGCCCTTTTACCCCACGAAGACTTGAATCGGCTATGAGCACCGGTCCACTTTGTGTCGGTCAATAACATTCTCTGGTATATGACTGAAAGTTGGTGCCCACGTTTTTGCTAACGACCTGATAGAGTAAAAGGCATCAATGTATGGTTGATAATCAAGCGCACGGAAAGTACATGCCGCTAACACATGAGAGCATGAAATGTGATATAGTTGGAATTTGCCACAAGTACAAGTTCGGCCCTCGAGATCTACCGTGTGTCAATGTCTACCCTTTTGATATCTACTATCCATTCTAATGCCCGTTTTCACCCCAAAAACACTTGACCGATTATTAAACATTATTGCTTCATGTAAATTAGATTTTTCACGGCGTACATCAATAAGCTCCTGAATCCGTGGTTCCCATAATTTACCTTCACTGATAAGTGTCTGCACGGCTTCACGGCGATCAGTGAAATACATGTTTAGACAGAAAAATATATGTTCTACAATTACGGTGACAGGCAAGCTATGAACACCTTTTAGAACCGAGTTGAAAACTTTCAATAGATTTGTTGTCATTATACCATATCTACGCCCACCATCGGCAGTAAGTACCCACTTCTCAATCGCTTTCTCCTTCAACCAATTAGCCCCATCAGCATTGCTCGCTTCAAGCATCTTTTCCTCAAACTTCTTCCATTGATTTTGACACGTGATGACCTTCAACTTACTCATCAAAAATTTGCAACCAAATTTTTTATGGAAATTGCTAGCAAAATGCAGCATACAGAACCGATGAAATGCAAATGGTTCCTTCCTTGTACCGAACTCATTTTGCATTGCTGATAAAATACTAGCATGCCGATCAGAAATGACACACAGACCTGTACAATCTGTGACAAAGCACCGAATACAGTTCATGAACCATGTCCACGTCTCTATGCTTTCACCGTCAACTAGTGCAAATGCAAATGGAAACAACCTACCGTTTGCGTTAGGTGAAACAACAATCAACAAACAGCCTTTATGTTTTCCGTACAAATGAGTGTCGTCTACACTTATAACTGGTCTACATGCCTTGAATCCTTCGATGGAAGGACCGAATGCCCAAAAAACACCTTTAAAAGTTTCTATGCACGGACCGGACGCAATCTTCGCCAATGTACAACCGTACCCGAATTTGAAGCTTGAATTGCATTGAGTAGATATGGTAATTTAGTGTAAGCTTTTTCAAAAGAACTATACAGTCGCTCAATTGCTTTATGTTTAGCCCTTCCAAACTTTCCAGTATGAAATTGTGTAATGGTACCTACCCTTCACTATTCCAATTATGGCTCTTGGTGTTATTGCGAGTTGTTCCTTCACAACATCCAATATGACCGTCGATACAACCGTGGAATCAATTTTGCTGTGATCCTGAGTCAATGTAGGATTCACACATGTGTGTGCACCATCAAGCTTCTTTACCACGAAGTAATTACGACATTTTGGAACAATTGCACGCAACCATCATGGACAACCAACTACATTTTAAAGTAACGGATTTTCTGCAATATCCTCGGCTGAATGGTTGATGGGTGCGTATTAATATTTCACATAGTATAGACCACGATCTGATTTTACCGTCACGAATTTGTTGTGGTTCTTTACGGCGTACATCTTCACTAGATGTTGTAGAGCATCTTTGGTTAGAAATCTTTGACCTATGAAGAGTTCATCCAAGTTGGAAGAGCCGACAGAAGACTGTCCATGTTCATGTATGGTGACATTAGGCATCCATTCATTGGATTGAGATCCATGCATAGCTGCACTTGTGTCCTGACTTGGCAACATGCAGACATTGTTAACCGGCACATTAACATTGACATCAACAACCGGAGCTTCAATGGCAACCTCCTCATCATCATCTTCGAGACCGCGTTCCTCATCTTCTTCATCTTCGACCAAATCGTTATTTACAACGGCGTTGTCAAAGTCTTCCATTTCCATGCCGGCTACCAAAATATTTTGTGACAATATCGGTGGATGTACCTGTTCGTATTCGGAGGAAATAGGTTCCGTTGGAGTTGTGCTAGTATCTTCTTTTGTATTTGAAATTCTAGCATGTGACTCGGCCGATGGTTTCAATGTCCATGCGGGCCTTGGACTTTCACTAACAACACGTCTAGTATTTGGAAGCCTCGTTTAGTTGATATATAACTCAACTGCGTTCCAACTATAATTTGGATCAAGTATCCTACACATCATGGACCTCAGAGAATTGTCATCGTCTACGGGTACCAACATGAAATATGGCACATCCCCTTTACCGGCAGCATAACGGGCTCTGATTTTCACACAAATTTTACTTCTATCCCAATTGGTGACTTCATATATCTTATCTATTAATTCTGAGTACATAAAGTTGCGGAGAGCCCAAATAATAACCGGTTCAACATCACTATAAGAATATCCAATCTTGGGATCTTTAATTACTTCACCCCCAAAATATAACTAAATAGGGATATCAAATTCCATTCCTAACCATAAAAATTCAAACATGTTCAAGTCATTCATTACTCATAATAAGCATAACATGGAAATACATATCAAACATACGGTTAAGATAATAATACCTTCAAATTAGACCGTACCGCCGCTAGCTTGAAAAATCGTTGTGGATGAAGAATAAAATGAGTGTGGGAGTAAGGAGGTAGGATATATGGAATTTTAGAGCACTCCAATGGTTGGAATTTTTTGATTTAAGGATCTAAGGTTTGTGGGTTACGGGAGTGAAGAGAGAGAGCAAAAAACAAATGACAAGGGGTAGGAGAAAGATTTGGGGGAATATAAGTATAGGTAACTGTGCAAAAAGAAAATAACTGATGTCGTTATTCAAAATAACGGCATCAGTATAAATCATGCCGTTCTCTCAGAGAAAGGCATAGGTTAAATTCTTTTCACCGTTGTCTCTCAGCTCACAATTGAGACTGTTAGATCTTTAGATAAAAAGTAACAGATACCATTATTTCAAATAACGGCATGAAATTTTTTTTTCAAACAGATGATGTTATTGGAAAGAACGGCATCGAAATAACCTATGTCGTTATTCCAATAACGTTTCTTGCTGACGTGTTTTAAACAAGAGCATATCGCTAATTATTTTCGGAAGTGGAGCAAGGCGCCAAATATTTTCAAAAAGTGGGGCAGTACGGCAAATTTTCTACAAAACTACTACTATATGCTTACCAAGAATTACCTTATTTTGAAGAAAGTGCTGCACATTATCAATGCCAAACATGAGTTGTACACTCTGCACCTCTGTCGAGGTTTGCTTTGATGAAGATCAGAGATTGTCGTCCTGAAAAAAGTCATGTGAAAAGAATACGATACACAAAACAGAAGACCGAGTAAAACAGATTTTGTACGTGTGAAATAAAACAAGTCTTGGTAATTTTCTGTAGTTTAATTAGAATGACACATTATACATGATCAATTCTTTTACGAGCTAGTCAACAATGAAAAACAGATGTATACAGATAACATAAAATATGAAGAGTAAGATGTATTCTTATGGATTAGCAAATAATTTATGAAGACGACAGTTTAAGAACGTGAGAACTTATTAAATCACAGTAATTTGATGTCATAACAAATAGATTTAATATAATGAAAGGTTCTGAGGTCTTCATGCAGAGTATGGAAGGATTTGACGAAGTCCCTGATTCATGCAGTTCTTTTTGGTGCTGCCAAGTGATTATATAATAAATAGGATGATGTTGACGACGGAATATCGGTGTTCACACTACTACATTCCATTGTTTGAAGAAGAAAGGCTTGAATAAATATTTGAAATATTTAAAATCATCATATATCAGAACTTTGTGCAATCTTTCTGGGTAGGGTTTTACTTCCATTTCTATCAATTGCCTAATTGCTATGAACTATCAAATCTGAAGCAGTGATGTTTTCAATCTTTTTTTCCCTCATATTTCCCACAACTTTGATAGAAATATCCCTTGATGACTGTTTTTGCTGTGAAATCAATAAGTAACCAGGTATTAGTGAAACTCATCAGTTGATAACAGAAACAAAGATTTCTGTAGTACAGGAAATGAAACCTGGTACATCGTATACTGAGGTAGGCTTCCTATGATTGAGTAATCAGAAATACTGTGATTTTCATGTAATCGAATGCAAAAATAAAGTCAAATTTCTATGGGTGTATTGATGTCATTGTTCCATGTCAGTTACATATCACAATATTGAAATTTAGACGTGTGTTCTAAGTTGCAGATCACATAGGGCTCTGTATATTTTGCTAGAGAAAGAGTTCTGTGATATATGGTAGATAAAGGTGATGGGTACCACCGTATGGATGCCTTGTATTCCTACAGTGAGAAGTTAAGACTTCTTCTATTCATTAAATGTTCTTCTAGTAGTGTTCATGCAGGCCACTAGGAAAGATACAGAGAGGATGACAGAATAAAGTCCTCATTAGTCTTCAAAATGTCTGAACTCTGAAGGATGTGGACAAAATTCGGGACAAAATTCGGGAACACTATGAGTAAAGAGTTCCTGCTTATCATAATATCAAGCAGATGGGTCTCTTAAATAATGATGCATTGGTCTCTCCTACCACAGGAACGCTTATTTGTTGAGCGGATGCACTAGAGGGATGTATTAACTCCCTCTAACTATTGTTGTGCGGAATACAAATCAAACCAACAATCAAACCAATGCGGAAACAAAGAGAGAACCAGCGAGAGAAAAACAGAAAAGCAAGCAACACAAGAACACAAGATTTACGTGGTTCGGCAAAACGATGCCTACATCCACAAGGGGCGGTTGGGGTTTCTTTACTATGATCTCCAATGAGCAAACAAAGCCTTTACAAGAGATGACGGCTTCAAAATCCGAATAAGGTGTTACAATTTACAAAACCCTAACGGGTGTATTTATAGGGAAACTATTGGGCCTTTCGAATTGGGCCGAATCTGGATCCAAAACTCGCCGACAGTCGACTGGTCTTCATACCAGTCGACTGATTCCTTCGGGACGGTCGACTGACTCCCACATACAGTCGACTGCTGCTGCTGTATACTCAGTCTTCGAAAACTCCTCTCTGGACAGTCGACTGCTCCTCCATCCAGTCGACTGAAACTCTGAAACTTTCGAACACTGCAGATACCAAATACCAGAATCGAGCCATTATCCTACAATCTCCACCTTGGCGAGATCTTCCAAGTCAAGTATCCAACAATCTCCACCTTGGTGAAATCTTCCAAGTAGCCCAAGCAATCTCCACAAATACTTCAAAACAACTGCTCATCACCAAATGTAACAAACGAACCCAAACTCCACCTTAGTATGATATCACATACTAAACAAACCAATAGCAAAGTACTATCTCAACTGCCCATGCCAAATTATCAAACATGCAAAATATTAGCCAGGTTCATGCAATGCTTGAACTTGGCTGCCCCAACAACTTTGGTTAACATATCAGCAGGATTATCAGCTATTCCAATCTTCACCAAATGAATATCACCATCCTTTATCAAATCACGCACAAAATGATAACGAACATCAATATGTTTGGTCCTCGAATGATGAACTTGGTTCTTCGCTAAATGAATAGCACTCTGACTGTCACAGTGTACCTCCACCTTCTCCCGATGAATTCCCAAGCTCTTCAAAAGTCCATGTATCCAAATGGCTTCCTTCATGGCCTCAGCAACCGCCATGTATTCAGCCTCAGTAGTAGACAACGCTACAGTGGACTGCAAATTTGACCTCCAACTTATAGGTGCTCTAGCCATAGTAAACAAATAGCCTGTAGTAGACCGCCTCTTATCTAGATCACCTGCATAGTCAGAATCAACATACCCAACCAATAACCTGCTAATATTGTCATCCCTTTCAAATTTCAAACCCACATCTGTGGTGCCACTTATGTACCTCAAAATCCATTTAGCTGCTTGCCAATGCTCTTTGCCTGGATCATGCATATATCGACTAACCATACTCACCGCCTGAGAGATGTCTGGTCGAGTACAAACCATGGCATACATCAAACTGCCAACCACACTAGTGTAAGGTACATTCGCCATATACTGTCTCTCTTCATCTGTACTTGGAGACTGAGAAGCACTAATTCTGAAATGACTGGCTAAAGGTGTGCTAACTGGTTTAGTTTTCTCATCTATACCGAACCGTTTCAGCACCTTCAAAAGATATTGCTTCTGTGTCAAACTCACTACGCCCTTTGCTCTGTCTCTAGCTATCTCCATCCCAAGTATCTTCTTGGCTTCACCAAGATCCTTCATCTCGAATTCAGAACTCAACTGATTCTTCAAATTTTGAATCTCCTTAGCATTTTTAGAGGCAATCAACATATCATCCACATATAATAACAGATATATGAAAGAACCATTCTGCAACTTCCTGAAGTAGACACAATGATCATACTCACTTCTGGAATATCCCTGCACTTTCATAAACTGATCAAACCTCAAATACCACTGCCTTGGAGATTGCTTCAACCCATAGAGAGACTTCTTCAACCTGCAAACACAACTTTCCTTCCCAGCAATTTTGAACCCATCTGGCTGCGACATATAAATTTCTTCATCTAGATCCCCATGTAAGAACGCAGTCTTCACATCCATCTGTGTCAATTCAAGATCAAACTGTGCTACCAATGCCAACAAAATCCGAATAGAAGGATGCTTCACCACCGGAGAGAACACTTCATTGTAGTCAATTCCTTCCTTTTGAGCATACCCCTTTGCTACTAGTCTAGCCTTGAACCGAACACTACCTTTTGGACCTTCTTTCTTCGTATACACCCACTTGCAACCAATTGCTTTCTTCCCGTTTGGTAGTTGCACTAGATCCCAAGTCTTATTCTTATGAAGAGAGTTCATCTCTTCATCTATAGCAACTTTCCAATCTGCATTTTCTGAACTTCTAGTGGCTTCTTTGAAGTTGGAGGGAACTTCATCATCCACAATGGGAAGAGCAAATGCAACTGTATCTGTAAAACGAGACGGTCGTTTGATATCTCTTCTTTGCCTTCTTACTGCAATTGATTCTTCCTGCTGGATAGGAACTTCTTCATCATTCTCAGTATCAACCACATCATCTTCATCTTGGACAGGAACAGGATTTTCAACTGACAACTTTTCTAACTCCACCTGTTGGAGAACTCTCCTACCAGTCGACTGGTTATTGCCAACAGTCGACTGTCCCGAGCTTCCACTCTCTGCTGTTCTAGAGTACCAGTCGACTGCTCTTGTACATCAGTCGACTGTCCCGAGATTCTGCTACTTACCTGTTGGAGAACTGTCCCACTCTTCTGCTGCTCACCAGTCGACTGTCCTATACCACCAGTCTACTGTCCCGAGCTAATCATGCTGGTCTCATCAAAAGTCACATCTCTGCTGATTACTAACTTCTTTTGTTCTGGACACCACAACCTGTAACCTTTGACACCAGTACTAAAACCAACAAATATAGCCTTTTTGGCTCTTGCATCAAGTTTAGTTTCAGTTACATGAAAATAAGCAGGACAACCAAATATATGCAAAAAACTATAATCAGATGCAGGTTTACCACTCCATACCTCAATAGGCGTCTTGCCTTCAAGTGCTGCTGATGGTAAACGGTTGACAATGTGGCTTGCATATATAACAGCTTCTGCCCAAAATGTCTTCTTCAATCCAGACTGTGCTAACATACATCTCACCTTCTCAAGTAAGGTTCTGTTCATCCTTTCTGCAACCCCATTTTGCTGTGGAGTCTTCCTAACTGTGAAGTGCCTCTGGATCCCTTCATCTTCACACAACTTCAGAAACGGATCGTTCTTGTATTCCCCTCCATTATCTGACCTCAGAACCTTAATCTTCCTACCAGTCTGATTTTCAACTTTCTTCTTCCAACTTGTGAACAATGTCAAAACTTCATCTTTGTGCTTCATGGTATATACCCAAACTCGTCTGGAGTAATCATCAACAAAAGTAACAAACCAGTGTCTTCCACTCATAGAAGGTGTCTGAGTAGGGCCCCAAACATCTGTGTGCACATAATCGAGGATACCCTTTGTCTGATGTACAGCTGTACCAAATTTCACCCTAATTTGCTTACCCAAAACACAATGTTCACAAAATTCCAACTTGCACCCTTTAGCATCTTTAAGCAACCCTTGCTTCACAAGCCCCTGCAAGGCCTTTTTTCCTGCATGCCCGAGTCGCATATGCCACAACCTGGTAGAGTCGGGAACAACCTGTTTAGGCTTCTCAGTTACACTGGCAGCCTGCCCCAAATATGTTTTTCCCTGCAAGAAAAATAAGTTCCTCTTTCTTTGCCCTTTCATCACCACGAGTGATCCGCTAGTCACCTTCAGAATACCACCTTCACTAGCAAATTTCAATCCACTGGCCTCCAAAGCACCAAGTGAAATCAAATTCTTTTTCAAATCTGGAACATACCATACATCTGAAAGCTCCCTAATAAGACCATCGTGCATTAGCAATTCAATCTTCCCGATTCCTACCTTCTTACAAGGTGCATCATTTCCCATCAAAACTACACCACCATCCATATACTCCAAAGAAGTAAACCACTCCTTTTTCCAAGACATATGATAGGAGGCTGCTGTATCAAGAAACCATACTTCTTGATAAAGTGAGGGACTAGAAGCCAGTGCAAAAGAAAAATCCTCGCCACTTTCTAAATTATCAACAGTCACATTTGCAGTCGAATTTCCCTTATTTCGTAGCTTTGGACAATCCTTTTTCCAATGCCCCCTTTCATGACAGAAAGCACATTCATCTTTGACCGGTATTTTCCTGTCCTTCGAAACTCCTCTCGATTTGGAACGAGATTTGTTTCCCTTTTTCCCAGATTTGGACTCAGATCTGGTCTCAGTCCTGCCCCTTACAATTAAAGCTTCAGAAGTTTCTCTTTCAACCATTTTATCCCTTCTCCTAGTTTCATTATTCAACAGAGCATTTGCAACATCTTCATATTTCACAGTATCTTTTCCATATAATAAAGTAGTTGCTAAATGATCATAACTTTCAGGTAATGAATTCAACAGAATTAGGGCTTTATCCTCATCCTTAATTTGCTCATCCAAATTTAACAAATCAGCCAATAATTTATTAAATGATTCAACATGAGCATTCATAGACATACCTTCCGTATAGGTGAAGCGAAAAAGTCTCTTCTTCAAATACAGCCGATTCTCCAAACTTTTCCTCATGTATTTGTCTTCGAGTTTCTTCCACAACACCGCAGCAACGGTATCCCTCATCAAATCATACTTCTGAGCCTTCTCAATAAAGAGCCGAATAGTCCCACACGCAACTCGATTCAACTTCTTCCAATCTGCTTCGGACATATCCTTAGGTTTTTCTTTCTCCAAAGCAACATCTTGTTCTTGTTGAACAAGAACATCCAACACCTCACATTGCCACATCCCGAAATTGTTTGTCCCATCAAATTTTTCAACTTCAAATTTTGCGTTGTGAATCGTTGTTCTTGACGAACTTGATCCCACAACATCCTTGGTTGCATCTGCATCTCCCGCCATCTCCCTCTAGGTCGAACCAACAGCTCTGATACCACTTGTTGTGCGGAATACAAATCAAACCAACAATCAAACCAACGCGGAAACAAAGAGAGAACCAGCGAGAGAAAAACAGAAAAGCAAGCAACACAAGAACACAAGATTTACGTGGTTCGGCAAAACGATGCCTACATCCACAAGGGGCGGTTGGGGTTTCTTTACTATGATCTCCAATGAGCAAACAAAGTCTTTACAAGAGATGACGGCTTCAAAATCCGAATAAGGTGTTACAATTTACAAAACCCTAACGGGTGTATTTATAGGGAAACTATTGGGCCTTTCGAATTGGGCCGAATCTGGATCCAAAACCCGCCGACAGTCGACTGGTCTTCATACCAGTCGACTGATTCCTTCGGGACGGTCGACTGACTCCCACATACAGTCGACTGTTGCTGCTGTATACTCAGTCTTCGAAAACTCCTCTCTGGACAGTCGACTGCTCCTCCATCCAGTCGACTGAAACTCTGAAACTTTCGAACACTGCAGATACCAAATATCAGAATCGAGCCATTATCCTACAACTATAACCAACCAATTGGACACTTCCCGACAAAAATAAAAGGATGCGACCAATCGAAGCACGTTGTTGACTTTTCAATCACTTTGGCCGATTTTTGCCATTCTCCTTTCATTGTCATCATCTTCTAAAGCATCAAAAGTAATGGTCACTGTTGTGGAAAGAGAAAAGCAGAAGAAAATGGGAGGTTAAAGGATTACTTTAAAATAAATAACTATATGTAAAACAACATATCTGCAGCTGAAAAAATGATGTAGATTTTTTTTCAAAAAATACAATAATTTAACATTAAAGTTCTATACAATACAATAATAAATAACACGAGAAAGCAGTATTCACTGAAATATCTTAAAGGAAAGGTTAAATCACTCTAGAAGGATGAAGGCTTAAACAGGCACTACCTCAGAGCATTGGTGCTTTCTTTTACAGCAACAAAATGGTTAAAGGCCTCAACGGTTCAATTAGATTGCCATGATCTCACCAATTTCACCCCTCAAAACTATGTTCTTCTGCTCAAACTAAACTGAAGCTGATGCGTCAACTCTCAACTCACTTTAACTATAACTATCAACTAACATTAGAGATACCAACATTAGAGATATCAACTAACAGAAAGAGAAATTTCCCTAATATCCAAATTTCTTTTTCCCTAATATCTAAATTACAACCAACTTACAATTAGTAAGAAAAATGTACCCTAATTGGTGGGACAACGGTAGTCCGACAATTTTATAGTTTGGGCTCTACTTTGTCCTATTCAGGTCAAAGTGAGGGGTGCGCTTTCTCTCATGTCAGGGGGCTTGGAGGGGGTGGTGGCTTTGTTGAGCAGTCGGGCGAGATAACAGTCTTCGTTGCGAGGTGCCAATGAAAGTGAACGAGGGTTAAGCGAGAGGATGAGAACCATGACTCAATCTGTACATGGAGTTGTCAAATTGGTGGAGTGTCTACGGTCTCTCATATGGTGCTTGAAGTTGACGTATGAGTTACTGATGGGGGCGACAGAGGTGTCCGTGCGAGCAGTAAGGGGAGAGGACAGGCTTCGTTGCGAGGTGCCATGAGAGTCAACGAGGGTCAAGCGAGGGGGTGAGAACCAGGACTCAATCTGTATAGGAAATTGTCAGATTGGTGAAGTGTCTGTGGTCTCTCATATGGTGCTTGAAGTTGACGTATGAGTTGTCGGAGATCTCTACTCCCAACTCGTAGTGTTAATAGCAGAAGTATACTACAAGCAATAGAAACTGTAACGCCCCGAATCCCAAATACACTGAATTCGAGATGTTCTACAGGATCTTTTCACTTTCTTCAGTACAATTTTACAAGGAAAATCAAACTTTCACTTTACATCAGAGTTTACATCATACATTACACTTTTCATTTGCACAGCGGAAGTAAAACTTTGCAACATTTACATAAGTGTACAATAACATGGTAAAATCTTTATGCATCCATTCCTCTTTAACATGTAATTTATCCTGCATACAAAACTTTGGGTACGTCAGTTTATTCAACCGACGATAATTATACATGGCCATCCTCTCTATGCCAGAAACAGTATAACGATTCTCATTTCTTAATAAATCACAAACTTGTTCATATTCAAAATAACAGAAAAGAGGAAAATCTTAATGATGTCGTGTTGTGATTGTGCACTTAATCCTTAATGCAATCTTAATGATTTACATGACACTAATGCACACTTGTTCGGATTCTATGCATCCCATACTACATAGGTCCGAGGGCAAGCCTCTTAATCGTTCTTCATTTTTGTAGGGTTCAATCCCTCGCCATGACTTAATTTACTACTATAATTACGGTAAGTATCTTAGATATTTTCCGACCTACGAACTCATGTCTAGGCACTCTGGAGGGAATCTCATCGCTGACATGACTCATCATGCAGACATCCTGTGGTAATTCAGCTCTCACCATAGACATGACACCACCCGTAGTCTTCAAACATTCCACGAGCGTCGCCACTGGGACGGTACTCTGGAGTAGTATCCTCACCCAGACTCATCATGGGAATTCCTGAGATACGCTCTCGCCGCTACCCAATAGCCCTCAATGTTTATCTCTTACTTTCATCACATCTCCACTATGTACTAGTCCTTATTTTAATAGAATCATGAATAAAAATCAAAGCTCTAGAGTTAGCCTCTCCCTAGACCGTACTTATTCATTCATTTCAATACATGACCAACCTTGGCCTTTAAATTCTCATTTTTCATTTCATTTCCATTGCCGGGGGAGACTTAGCTACTCTTTCGTTTCAATTTCCAATTCACAATTTTCAGTTTGAGCAATTCTAACTCATGAATTCATTTTCAGTGCCTCAGCATATCATGTTCTTAATTTTTATATTCATGTCACTCTTCATTCAAAGTATGACTCATTTCATGTAAGTTTCTCAATTCAAAATATGATTCATTTCATATGCATCCATGCAGCAGCAAATAGAGTTTAACAACATCAGTCACAAAGTTCACAATCTTTAACAGTAATCAAAATGAAACCTCTGACATATCAAAATCTACTCTGTACAGTCGACTTGGAAGATGACCAGTCGACTTGTACAGTCAAATCAAGTTCTTCATAAACACTTGGGAGAGTCGACTGCTGCACATGGCCAGTCGGCTGCTCCGCAACCTTTCATGTTCAAAATGTTATTCACGTGACAGTCGACTGTTATCTCATCAGTCTTCTGTCCTGGGGGTTTCAACAGTACATTTCTATGTTCAGCTCAGTCGACTTGCTACTCGCATTAAGTCGACTGGACAGATTCATACTTCAAATTAAGAGATTATCTTCCCAACAGTTCTTACTTACATCATGGTGTCAATTTACAGTCTACATACATTCATGTTTCATAAACACAGAGTCTCTTACTGTTCAGTAACATCGCAACATGAAATTTCAAGTCACTAATATTGCCTTTTCTTCAGGGAAGTGTGTTAAACATGCATTTATACTTATTCATAACTTTCTTGTAGAGATGAAACCTTATTCTCAATTACGCTAGAACAATCACAATGAAAACATATCTCATTTCATGGAATTACAGGCATATTCATAGTTTACTCGATGCATCGGTCGACTGTTCGTGACATCAGTCGACTGCACCAGTCGTTCACAGTTTATTAATTATCCCTAGTTCTTTTTCCACATGCTCATGTCTACTTAGTCATGTACATCATGAAGAATATGAGTTTAGCCTCACTACTTTATTTTAATTATTCACATATATGTCATGAAGCTTTCTAACAAATCATGTAACAGAAGTCTCGAACCAGTCGACTTATCTACACGACAGTCGACTGTACCGACCCAATTCATCCTTGTTTTCAGTGCCATTTCTACACTATTAGTCCTTCACAATTATCAACATAAATATACTCAAGCAATTCTAATACATTCGACTTTACTTCTCATGAGCATAGTAACAAACATCACAGTTATGGCATGTTTCTACACTAGAAGTCCTGAGAAACACCCACCTTATTTGACGAAGTAATCGAATCCAGAAAAAAGCTCCTTACTGCAGCGCACCTTCCTGCTCCTTGCTCCTTGCCGAAGATCTCCAGAGAATGATGCCCGGCTTCCACACACAAACTCTCACAATAATAATCTTATAAAATAATCTAGTGTAAAGAACAATGGATGAGAGGAGGGGTATTTATATACAAATAGGAGTGAGATGGAGGGCCAGGATTTAGTAGATGGTTATGAGATCAAAGGCTGGGATTGACTAGGGGGTTGTGAAAACTACCCACACCTTGAATAACCACCCACACTCAAGCCCACTTCTCCACCAAAAACCGGCCAAGAATTGTGCTTTATGCACGTGTACATGGAGTGCACGTGTAAGCACAAGCCACACTAATAAAACTTGTACACTCATAACAAGTCTTATAAAAAGAGGGTGTTACACAATACAAGTTGCAAAAAAATAGAAGGATTAAACCATGGGCTTACATTAATTGGGCCAAAATAAATATTTAAAAGAGAGATAAGTAAATTAAATTTTGGGCTTTAGTAAAAATAATATCCTTACACATCATGCTAAAAATAATAGTCAACATACTACACATGCACACCTTATATAAAAATAAATAATCTTTCACATATTTGGAAAATCAGGGTATTACAGAAACTCCCAAAAAATAGATGAACCAAGAACAAGCCACCACAATATATGGATCTCACAAGAACACAACCTATATGCACAGATAACCATACTTCTTATTCCCAAAAAAATACAAAGATTACAAGAAAGATTACAACTCTCAATCTCTCTCTCTCACCTTTGAAACACTCGGCACAATCTCTCTTGAAGTTGAATAATGATCAGCACTAGATATCTAAACCCTAGAGTTTACGGCCATATATATAGCCCCAAACAAACTCTAAAAGATAAACACAAATATAGAAAATTGGAATTTTCTCCCGTGAGCCCAAAAGAAACAATCAGCGTCGGTGTCGGTCGACTGCCCCCCAGGCATGTAACACCCCGTTTTGTACGGTACCTGAAGATATGCATATGTGTATGTATATTATTAGTATGCGTGCAATTGATTGTAGTATTATGGGTCGATTGTGCCATTGTGGTGGATGGTTAGGGTTACGGGACGGTTTTTGGGAGAGTTGCATTCCAAAGATGCACAGGAACGAGACGGACCGATACTAGTATAACTGCTAGTTTTCGGCGCGACGCACATGCAAATATAACACGGTATGGTACTACAGTGAATATAGGTTGCGTGCGCTCGTTAAAACACGCGTCTCACACTCGTTGGAGCTCATTAAGAGTTATGTTGGGCAGCCAACACACCTAACACAAAATTAATGGGCTAGCCATGGTTTTGGGGCCTACAAAACCACCTATAGTCTAACCTACCCCCCCCCCCCTGTCTAATCCTGTCACCCCTTCCTATCACCCTCATTTTCCACTTCATTTCTCCCATTTGCTCTGGAATTTTCAGAAGAGAACACCCCAAGAGAAGGAGGAGAGAAAAGAAGAAGGAAGGAAAGGAGAAGGACCAAGAAGGAGATTTCCAAGAGGAGCTTGAAGAGATTCCCTCTACTACTACAACCTAAGGTGGGAAGTTTCTCTAAACTTGAAATTTTTGTTTCTTAATTAAATTTGGTTGCATGCATGTGTGTTAGAATGCATAGGATTGCTTTTCAAAAGTTAGAAGTAGAAATCAGAATGGAACTAGAGAAAGCTGGTTCGGAGTGCCATGTTGTGGATTTTTCCGGGAGCACAATATGTTGAATTAGACCACAAAATTAAACGACTTTGTTCATTTATGTATTAGGATCATCCATGATTTATTTCAGATTTTTTTACTATCATTTGTTATGTTAATAAAATTGAGAAATGGATATGTGTCGTAAGGCAGACTCAGGAAAAGAAAAACAGAATGGTTGATATTGTAAGAATTTTCGTAATTTATTGAAGCATGATTTTGATCTGAAAGTTTTACTCATTATTCCTGAATGCATTTTGATTATCTACAAAAATCAGTAAATTGTTTGGATGAATTGAGAGGCATGAGAAAAATCTATCTATGATCAGTGTCTGAGGTTGAATTAAGAAAACTAGATGGTTTCTGAGATAACTTTCAGTAGCTATTACTCACTGAATAATTAGAATTTTGATATAAGGTCTTTTGCATAATGTTGGGTATGATGTCTAGTGGCACCACCATAAATTTTGTGTCAATTGGACAAGTGTGCAATTTACTGTGATTTTGTGATTGAGCACTGTGCTGTTTTCAGCCAGTTTCGACACTCTGTAAAGATTGGGAAATTGAGACCTGTTAGAGGCATATTTTGAGGATCATGACCCAGGAGAGAGTTGTAGGGGACACCTAGAAATTTCCAAAAAAACTAGTTTAAGGCAAATCCAGTAAACGGTTGAATTATTATGATTTTTGAAAGACTGGACAGAGGACTAGAGTAGAGCTGTGTGCTCTGAATTGGAGAGACCAATTGTGTAATGGGTGTATTGATGATAGATGAGTGTGTTAGGGTGACTTAAGGGTATAATTTGTACTCATGACCAACTAGAGAGTTGTTGAGGACACCCACACCCTTCTACCGAATTTGAGTTTGTGTCGTTCTGATGAACGAGTATGATTTTGTGTTAATGGTAAGGTGCAGCCTGTGCGCAGGAAGCATGCAGGTTGGAGCTTGAGAAGCCATTTCAAGGACTTAGACGGTTGAGTCTAAGCTCGTGATCAACTAGGTAGTTGTAGCCTAGGATCGCACCTATCCAGGTTGGGTCATACACTCCATCGGAGTTGTATCAATAGAGTTATGACCGTTTTGAGATTCGGGCAGCAACCCGTAGGATTCTTAGTCTGGGTTAGGACTAAGGATTGTGAAAACATTTTTCCCTTGTGTGTGAGCCGAGTCGGTGACTCGTGTCTAGGGATGGTTGAATCTCTGTTATTGAGGTTGTTGATTCTCCGAGTGGGATGTGTGACTCGATTTAGTCACTAGGGTAAAGGATACCCTGCACCTATCAAGCCTATATTATTAGACTTCTGCCGAGCGTAGGACGTCCGAGCATGCCAGTGGGTGGAGCTCACAGGGCAATTTTATATTTATAGCCGGGGTAGCGGCAGGCGTAGGCCATTTTGCTGGACGAGTCCAAGTCGGGGAAGTGGCGAACTGGGCCGGTGTCGTCAGGGGCCAGAGGTTGATAGGCAAGTATGGAAGCAGTAATTCTTACCCGAAATAATTAGAGTAGGGTAGGGGTTAGAATGGTTTATTAGGGGGTTGGGAAATTGCATTAGTCCTAGTAAGCCATAGTAGGTGTTGTATCTTCCAGTCGTAGGGATACGTTCTCGGCCGCTCATGGATTGAGTCCCCGGCTCGTATCTCGATCTGTTGATTTCCAAAGTTTGCCGGAGTAAGGTGCGGGAGGCCCGAAGGAATTGACCTTCCGTGGTGCTCACATCCCTAAAGCGTGGGTTGTGTTTTGTGTTCGGTGTATATTTGTTCATAACCCGGGCCAGGGGTGAACACGCATGCGAGAGTCCATGAGTGAAAATGTGGAACCAAGGTTTGTAAGAACCAGGTTCAACGCGGTTTCTAAGGAGGTCCGTGCGCGGGTACCAACTGGCGGTGACCACTTGGGCACTGCAGGGTGGAATATTGTAACACCCCGAATTTCAAATAAGGACAAATTCGAGATTCCACAGGATCTTTACTTCACTTCGTACAATTTTACAAGGAATTTAAAACTTTTCATTCACAATACATCAGAGTTCCTTTACACTTGGTTTTTACACAGCAGAAGATTAAAAGATTACAACAATGAAATACAACTTGTATAACTTTAACATCATTTGCAACAACTTTAACTTCTAAACAGCAACAACATATCAACTTTATAACTCCATGAATAGTCCATTACCTGCATGTCAATCTGTGGGCACGTCAGTTACTTACAACTGACGAAATGTTATACACGGCTATCCTCTCTATGCCGGGAATAGTATAACGATCTCATACTTTAACAAATCACAAAAAGATTGAATGAACAAGTAAAGTGTCAAAAGTGATTATTCTAAACATAAGTGTATGACATGTCTTAATGCCTAATGCATACCATTCTACACTAGGATGACACTAATGCACACTTGTTCGGATTCTATGCATCCCATACTACATAGGTCCGAGGGCAAGCGCCTACGTTCTTCACAATACAGGGCTCGATCCCTCGCCATGAAAACTACCCGGTAGCAAAACAAAGTTCAGACTATTCCACGAATTTGAATCCCAGCCTTGGAGTCCACCGCCGGCTGTTATAACAGATTCCACATCGTGCGAATCGTCCCGTATGTGACCCTCTAGCCCAGTATATATATATATATATACATTGGAGACGGTAAACACAAAACTCATCCGTCTGACTACTCAAGATCTTGGAGTCCACCGCCGACCCGTCCTCATAGTCCCGGATTAAAATATAATAATCTGTCTCCCACAGGGCAACCTCAGTCCACCAACTGGGTGTATAGTCTTGGAGTCCACCGCCGACTATATAGAGCACCCCACTTACGTTTCACTAAGTTTACTACATCTTCACTTATGTGCCTAAATTTTCTTAAGTTCAAGACATGAATAATTTCCATTCAAAGAATTAGTTTTACCTCCTACCGGACTTAATCAACAAATGCGAGATAGCCCCATGGCCATATCTCCAAATCGTACCTCAAATATTTCTTTCAATAATGCCGGTATCGAGGTCTTACTAACTCTAAATCATAAACTTTCATGTACAAGAAGCATGGGTATTCACACCCTTTAATAATCACATCTTAAACTTATTATATTCATATCTCTAACTCATCCATAATTTGTTCTATGTCTCATTTTCATGATTCATTCATTCATAATTCAAAAATAGAACAATCATTCATTTCACGAACAAAAGATTCATCACTATAAATTTCATTAGCAATTTAAGCAATTCATATCTTAGTTCACATCAAATATTTCTTAAACCAAGTAAGAGTGCAATCTTTTCAAAAGAAATTACTTCACACAACCATACTTTACTCTTCTTCAAAAATATAAATCTCACACTCTTCAATAATTAAATCTTAAGTCAAGATTCTACTTTCTACTTCAATTTCTCTTTTAATCTCTCAAAAATATACATGGAAGTTTCAAAACCATTTTTAATAAATTCTAATTCATTTTATAGAATTATTAGATATTTTCTCCAAAATTTTACTTACTTTAAAACTCCCTAATTCAATTTAAAACATAAAAAAATATATAAAAGGCCCTCCCAAGTTTCGAACCCGTGAGTGTACACAGAGGGCGCCCAAGACCCACCCACTAGCCATTAAGTCCAAGTGGACTTTGCGTTCATATTCATTACTGAAAGCCTCTTATGCTAACTTTCGGCTTATGAGTGAATTAAAAAGAAATGAAGAAAAATAGTTGGGGTTTACATGATTCGAACCCAGACCCAACAAGGAGGCCAGCGCACGGCAGACCACTAGGCCAACAACACCCAACGACATAAATTCATTTCGTGGGTTTTTGTCCCAACTTTCTGTTAACTTATTATTTTCCAAATGTAACAAAAAAAAATATACATATGTCAATAATAACAAAATTTTACTTTCTTCTTTCTTAGTCAATAAATCATAAAGCATGTTTATCATACGATATTCATCACTAAAATTCCCACATACTCAACAAGTACAAAAATTGTAATCACATTAACATGATTCATGGTATAAAGAAATTCTTCTTTTTAATTAGCATGATATCACAACAAAATCATCCTCATTCAAAACATGATATACTAGCATAAATTTATCTTATAATTCTCAAACAATATCTTCTTATACTACTCTTTTTTTTGTATGCATATCCTACACTAGAAAATAATGAAATCACCCACTAATACAATGTTAATCTATTTGTCAACATAGCATGATTCACTATTAATCTCACCACAATCATGGTATAGTTATTCTATTTTATCAAAACTACTCATTCACTTTTATTAGCATATACATTCAAAAAGAAAAAATTTAGAAAGTAGGAGAACACCCACCTTATTGAAGCTTGAACAATTGAAGGGAAGGATGGGACACTTCTTCTAGCTCCAAGACAAACTCCTAGCAATGGCTCCTCCTCCTTGCAAAGCTCCCTTTCCTTAGCAATGGCTTCCAAGCACAAAACTCTTTTCTCTCTTCCTTTTTCTTTTTCTTTTCTTTTCTTTCTATTACTTTAATTCTAATTTTTGTGTGTGAAATGAAAAGGGGTAGGGTGCTATTTATAGGATATGTAGATGGTTCAATTTGCAAAGTTACACACCTAATAACTCACTCAAATTAATTTCCAACCTTTCACATTTCATAACCTCCTAAACTCCCATCTTTTCATCTTCTTATAACTCCTACTTCTTTAAAAATCCCAACTCCCATAACTCTCTACCTCTTCCTCTCCCCTACATGCCCAACCGGCCACTATGTTCAAAACTGGCTAGATACAATTGTGCACATGCACACAATTGTGCTGTTTTGAATTTCCAACGTGGGGCCCCCACTATAAATCAATTAATTCCTATTAACCCATTCACACCATGGGCCCCCATATACATCTTATATATAATCCCATATAACATTTCAATGAAGACCAACTAACGGGGCCCCCATCTCCAAATCATACAATTCATTCATTATATTACCATTTTATTAATACCATGCATTACTTTTTTCAAAGCAAACGCCATATATTATTCACAACATATATATATTTTAACATATATATATTTTTATATACTTTTAAATACTACGGGCACTTCGAAATTTATTTTGAAAATAATTATGCTTTAATACGTTTACCAAAAACACGTGCGTCCCACGTAAAATATCAAAATGCTAAATCGAATTTTAACAACGGAAAAATATTAAAATATAATAAGAAAAATTACTAATTATATACGTATCATGATGAAATCACTACACGTGGAAAACACGTGCATTTCACGTACAAAATCATTTTAATCAAAACTAAGAAAAAAATAAATTTCTGTTTTATATAATAGATTTAAATACATAAAATAAATAATTTAAACCTATAGAAAACATTGTACGTAGTGGTGGAAACATGTGCATCAAAACACGAAAAAAGCACGTAAATCCCAGGGATTGAAATATTATATTTTAGTTGACTGAAATCAATACGAAACATGTATAAATAGTACGAATCCAAAATATGTAGTTGTGACAGTGTAAAAATGGCCTGAGGCCCAACCAGGGCCCAATACAATTCCCACTCAGAAAGGTAAAGATAGCAACCTGGTTCGGCTCCGGATCACTTCAGGGTCGGTGCCGAACCTCGTGTTTGCCCTCACGGTGCCGGCCTCCTCGTACTGACGAGCCTCAGTATCCCTCGGAGTCCGATCCGGAGCAGTCCCACAGGCCGTCCCCCCTCTCTGGCGGGGCAGAAGGATGACCTGGCGCAGCCTAGGCCCTCCGATTCCCCCCAGAGGCACAGGGGGCTCACGATGGGCCACGTCAGCTCCAAATACCGCCAAGGGTTTCGCCACGTCAGCCCTATACCACTCCTGGTATCGCCACGTCCGCCCTAAACCCCCTGGGCCTTCTGCCACGTCAGGCCCATGGGCTTTCGGATCCAAACCCGACCCCCAAGTGGAACCAAACCCGGTTGGGATTCTCTATAAATACTAGACCCACACACACCTTTTAAGGTAATCAATCTTTTGCCACTCAAATATACCTAGTTATTGCTACTCTCTCACAGAGACTGACTAGAGCGTCGGAGGGTCCGCCACCGGGACAAACCCCGGTGTTTCAGGACCGTCTGCAGGTACACAAGACCTCGGATCCTACCCTTCCGATCCGAGCCCAACCTTCAACATCTTTCCGAGCTCATCGTAGGTCCCAGAAGGTCAACTGAAGGTCGGCAGACGAGCGGCAATCTCCTTCAATACAAATTGAGTCCGAACTCACACCTGGTGCTTCGACACGTTTCTCAGAAATAAACAGCATAAGGTTGGCGCCGTCTGTGGGAACCGCTGCTCCAGAAGCCGATCCGACCCAGACCCTCAAAGGCCATCGACAGCCGAATCCTCATGGCCTCCAAAGGCAAGGGGGCTGCTTCCTCCGTCAACCAACGGGACTCGCCCCCGAACCCCCCTCCGAGCCGCATACCGGGTCGAGATCCCGAGTCCGAGGGAGCCGCGGACACACCATTTATCTTACATTGAGCCCATGGAGGGCTAATGGGAGGAGAATCAAATACTTTCCGAAAAGCCTTCCTCCGAGGGATGAATACTGTCCAAGACGATCCCACTCCCGAGCTACAAACCGCGCCAGTCTCCTTCCCAGGGGAGGACCTCGAAGGCGTTCGCCTCCCCCACTGCGACGCCCTCGTCATTAGCCTCCGCATGGCTAAGTGTGAAGTTCGCCAGATCCTTGTCGACTACGGCAGCTCGGCGAACATTCTTTCCCTCAAAGCCTTCGGGAAACTGAAGTTACCTAGAGGCAAGCTCCAACCGGCCGGATACACCTAACATGGGTGTTACGACATCCCTATCGAGCTAGAAGGGATTGTCACAACGCCAAGACAGCTAACAACGCCATACCCGGCCGATCCAGATTATGCTCCCTCCAAGCGATGCCTTCGGCCTACCATTCGGAGCTCGAATCTTCCACCCCACACGGGGTCGGCGCCGTCCGAAGTAGCCAAGAAGCAACGCGGTCGTGCTGCATGACCATCGACGGAGGAGCAATGTTCCCCCCAACGCCGTCATGCTCTAACCTAAGAAGGACAGCCCTACCCCCGGACCTACCGTCGAACCAGAGAGGTTCCCCCTTGACGCCTAGCACCCAGTGAACTCCTGCAAAGAGCAAGCCTAGACTTTAACTTAACTAGAAGTAAACCTTTTGTAAAGCTTTCCTTTGTATAGGACCGTTTTTAGCGGCCCCCCCTATCTTATACTAAGGAAATCTCGTTGCATCGTACTCCAAATGCCTCGGCAGACCCGACCTAATACCCGGTTAGGGGGTCGACCCCCAAGGCGTCACCTCGCCCCACTCCAATTCCTCGCGAAACAATAAGGCCGAGCCACATCCCCTTCATCACTTTATATACCGTCAACCGGGGCAAAGGCCGTTACAGAAATACTCCCCTCGTCTCGAGCGGCACGCCACGTCGGAACGACGGGGGCCCACCTCGGGAAGGGAAGCCGCAACCTACGAAGTGAGCCAACTCGAAGCACATAAGCGGGGAGATCCGGAAACGACCGGCGTCGAAACCCTTGGCAAGTCCGAATTACTTTTTTATATAAACACGAAAAGGCGGGGGCCAGTCCGCGGGAGGCAAATACAATCGAAAGGAGGAAAGAAGAAAGAAAGACAAAACTATACAACTCGGTTTCCCTCCTCGGCGTCGATCGGGTTCACAGAACGATCATCGGCCGGGTTGTCAACGAGCCCCTCTACGGCAGGGACCTTCGGGGCCCCATCAATCTCCATGTCGTACTCGAAGTTCGACAGATCGAGGGTCGGATAGAAATGCCTCACGTGACTGAGTGCCTTCGCGTAGCACTCATCCTGGGCGGCTATCACCATCCGCTGGCCCGCATCCGTCAGCTCTTTCCTCTCATTGGCGAACGCGGCTATTAACTCCCCCTTCTCCTTGGCAAACTTCCTCTTCAAAGAGGCCACCCTCTTCTCCCACTCGGTGTCCTTGGCCTCGAGCTCCAGCTTCATCTGCTGCTCCCTCTGACGCGAACCCTCGAGCTCGATCCGCATCTCCTTCGTCTCTCGTCTGCTCTTGTCCGCCCGAGCACGCTCTTGTAACAGGGACGCTTCGTAGAGATTCTTTACATTAGCTCCCTGCATACAAGCCTGCGGCCGAAAGAAGCGGATAAGAAGAAAACTCCTGAGGCAAGACCAAACGGAAAGGAGGAGGTCGACAAGCTTACCGACACGGTGGCCTGCGCCAGGCGCGTGAATGCCACCTCCACGGGCTCGTTCTCCATCATCTGGCGATCGCGAGGCGTTGCCAGCTTCTCCACCACCTCTACGGCCTGGGCTTCCTCGGTCAGACAGTCGCTCATCCGAACCGACCAGTCCGGCACCCACCGCTGCCGCAACAACTCCACCACCGGGTCCTCCTCCTCGACCCCTAACAAGGGACCTTTCCCCTTGTCAAGATCGGACGCCCTCGCCGGGCCCTTACCCCTCAAAGGGGCACCCCCCTTGCCCGTCTCCGAACGAGTCCTCTTAGCCCTCGGCTCAAGCGGTACCTCCGAGATAACAAGGGGCAGCTCCCTCGGCCTCTTCGCCGCCTCCGCCTTCTTCTTCTCGGCATTTTCCTTCTTCATGGCGAGCCGCCTTGCTTGGATCGATGCCTCATCCATATCTGCAGAAAAAGCCATTAAGAGCAATGAGCAAGAATGTACGGAAGGATCGAGGGAAAAGAAACAACTACATACGGAGAACGGCGGGGCTCAGTCCAACGCTCGCCAGGCGAACCTCCGTCACCTTCGTCCAATTAATACTAGGGGACAAACGAAGACGCTCGACAAACCCCCACTCCTCGACCGTCAGATCCCCCTGCCCCGGCGCAGGATAACTCGGCTTGGAGTAATTCCATCGAGTCGGAATGTCCCAGAGCTCTTCACTCCGGATCACCAGATACTTTTTCCTCCAGTCCTTAATAGAGTCAGGGTGGCTATGAACAACCTTCCTCCTGCTCCGGGGGGAGATATAGTAAACCCCCTCGGCTGCCGAACAAAACATCAGCGTCGCTCGGAACACGTTCAAGCGCAAGGGTACCCGTTGTTCCTCGCACATCAGTACAAAGCTGATTATCTGCTCCCAAGAGTTCGGCCCATACTGCATCAGCGCCAAGGAGGCCCAGTTCAACACTTCCCGAACAAACGGATGGACCGGCAGCCTCAGTCCAGAAATAAACGCGTCCACGGGGAAGACACAATACCAAGCAGACAGGGGATCGGTTGGGCGAAGAGTAGAGCTCGGCAGCATCAATTCGTAACTAGGACCTATGTGGTACGCCAACTGCAAGACTTCCAAATCCCCGCCGTCCAAGGCGGTCAGAATCGCGTCCATCAACACTCTCGTCCGACTCGGCGAAGAGGCCTGCACACCAAAGAGCTCCTGGTCGAACAGGTCGTCAGGATATTGACGGAAATGCTTCGGATGCGCGGGCGAACCAGTCCCCTGGCTCGAGCCACCGGTCCCCAACCCTACCTTCCTCGGAGCCTTCTTCCTCTTCTCGGATCGCTCCGACGAGGGAGTGAATAAGGGCCCCCGACCAGTCAGCATGGAACTCGGGCCTGCCCCCGGAACCGTGGATCTCCTTACAATGCCGCCCTCGCCTCTCTCACCCTCGGTAGCCGGTTCCAAAACACGGACGTCGTCCGAACCGTCAGTCGCTTTCTCCGACTCACTGCTCTCCACCACGAAGGGACGACGAGAACGCGACCGCCTCGCACCATGTGCCGCCTCCTCAACCACCGGTTCCTCCCACGAAACCGTGTCAGAAGACTCGTCAACGTACACTGACTCCTCCTCGAGTACGGGCTCCTCCCAGGACGTCGAGTCAGAGATAGGCTCCACCTCCCCCCTAGACGTCGACGCTGATGAGCCGGACTGAGCCCTGTCCATCTATGCCTAGGCTAAGTAGACTTGCTAACTCACCTGGGGTTACTTCGGAAGGGCAAGTCTGGTACAGCAAGACGCGAAGATGAGCGCTGAAGTGTTGAAAAATTTTATTTTGAAAGAGAAAGGAGTGGACAAATAGGGGAGAGGGGGGACTATTTATAGGAGATAGAAACGACTCCTCGATTCCCGCGAGTACTGTTCACCTATCCAACATGCAACTGCCGCCTAAGAATTCGCGCCACATCCTCAAAACGTGCGACGCTGACATCATCCATTGACAGGCTGGCAGCCAGTCAAGGAGGCCAGCGCGGAAGAAGTATTCGGAGGAGGGAACATTTTTATTTTTAAGATTTAAGGCGCCGTCCTCAGACAGACGCCCCGGGCTCCGAGACTGGGTCGGTTCCCCTTTCACCCGCGAGCAGCTCGGGGCTTACAGCGTCATCGGCCGAAGACCCGAACTGTTCCCGGGTGAGACAGAAACCGCCTCAACCTGGAGCCCTATTGGGACACAGAATAGTCAGCCTCCAATCGGAGAACTACTCATCTACCCGGGGCCCAAAGCTTCAAGACGCCCCCCTCGGCAAGCACCCCGGTCAAAAGCAGATCAACACCCGAAGGCCGAAAGAAGTGCTCCATTCCGAGCCAGTTGATGCAACTGCAGAGGCCCAGCCTACTCCAGCAACGGAACCTTCGCAGTTGCAAACAACCGGCCCGGAACGCCCTTCATCCCTCTCGGAAGGATAGAACCTCCACAGTTGCAGACTGCTCACCCTTCGAAGTTCGGTCGTTATCCCTCTCGCCCGGATCCCCCCTGGATCGGGCCGCCACATCAGGGCCATCAGATCCAAGAGAAGATCGGGCGACAAAGAAACTACCTCTCCAACAAAACCGGGGGTAAGAATTATCAAAAAACAGGCGTCCGCCGAAGCAGACACCTTTAAGGGCCATGCAGACCACCTTTGCTTTGATCTGAACCACAACGAGAAAGAGGGAGGGGGGTACTTATAGCCTCCCCCCAGGGGCCGGCCTTTATGATATGGGGAAAACCAAACGACGGAAGACCATGCGCCATACATTTATGAGGCGGCGCCATTAACGCACCTAGGAAATGGGAATCTTGCACAGGTCCCAGGGCGCCCCCAAAGGCTCCGCGAAAACAACGGACTACCCTACTCAAACAACCCCAAGGCACGACGGTTCGCCCCCTAACGGCCCGACCTATGATCCCCTCACCAGCTCGAGGTCCGGTCTGGCACCAGGGCACCCCTCTTCGGAGGATCCACGGGCTGGCCATCACCCTTACCAGCCCGTAACTCCCCCTCATCTCGAGGTCCGGTCTGGCACCAGGATACTCTGCTCAGGAAGAAACAACGGCTCACCTTCACCCTCACCGACCCATAATCCCTCGCCAGCTCGAGGTCCGGTCTGGCACCTGGGTACTCTTCTTCGGAAGATCCACCGGCTGGCCATCACCCTTACCAGCCCATAATTCCCCCTCATCTCGAGGTTCGGTTTGGCACCAGGGTACTCTTCTCAGGAAGAAACAACGGCTCGCCTTCACCCTCACCGACCCGTAATCCCTCGCCAGCTCGAGGTCCGGTCTGGCACCTGGGTACTCTTCTTCGGAAGATCCACCGGCTGGCCATCACCCTTACCAGCCCATAATTCCCCCTCATCTCGAGGTTCGGTCTGGCACCAGGGTACTCTTCTCAGGAAGAAACAACGGCTCGCCTTCACCCTCACCGACCCGTAATCCCTCGCCAGCTCGAGGTCCGGTCCGGCACCTGGGTACTCTTCTTCGGAAGATCCACCGGCTGGCCATCACCCTTACCGACCCATAATTTCCCCTCATCTTGAGGTTCGGTCTGGCACCGGGGTACTCTTCTCAGGAGGAAACAACGGCTCGCCTTCACCCTCACTGACCCGTAATTCCTCGCCAGCTCGAGGTCCGGTCTGGCACCTGGGTACTCTTCTTCGGAAGATCCACCGGCTGGCCATCACCCTTACCAGCCCGTAATTCCCCCTCACCTCGAGGTTCGGTCTGGCCCCTGGGTACTCTTCTCAGGAAGAAACAACGGCTCGCCTTCACCCTTACCGGCCCATAATCCCTCGCCAGCTCGAGGTCCGGTCTGGCACCCGGGTACTCTTCTCAGGAAGAAACAACGGCTCGCCATCACCCTCGTCGACACATAAACCCTCGTCCTCTCGAGGTTCTGGCAGGCACCAGGGTAATCCTCTCCGGAAGATACTGACGGTTCGCCATCGCCTTCGCCTACCCATAAACCCTCGACAAACTCGAGGTCCGGTCAAAGCCTCAGGACAGCACCACCAGGAAGGCCCTGTGATTCGCCCTCCCATTTTTTTCTACAACCATAAACACTCCTCTACGGCTAGCTCCCGCACCCTCTGCAGGAGTGGGGGGCTTGTGTGACAGTGTAAAAATGGCCTGAGGCCCAACCAGGGCCCAATACAATTCCCACTCAGAAAGGTAAAGATAGCAACCTGGTTCGGCTCCGGATTACTTCAGGGTCGGTGCCGAACCTCGTGTTTGCCCTCACGGTGCCGGCCTCCTCGTACTGACGAGCCTCAGTATCCCTCGGAGTCCGATCCGGAGCAGTCCCACAGGCCGTCCCCCCTCTCTGGCGGGGCAGAAGGATGACCTGGCGCAGCCTAGGCCCTCCGATTCCCCCCAGAGGCACAGGGGGCTCACGATGGGCGACGTCAGCTCCAAATACCGCTAAGGGTTTCGCCACGTCAGCCCTATACCACTCCTGGTATCGCCACGTCCGCCCTAAACCCCCTGGGCCTTCTGCCACGTCAGGCCCATGGGCTTTCGGATCCAAACCCGGCCCCCAAGTGGAACCAAACCCGGTTGGGATTCTCTATAAATACTAGACCCACACACACCTTTTGAGGTAATCAATCTTTTGCCACTCAAATATACCTAGTTATTGCTACTCTCTCACAGAGACTGACTAGAGCGTCGGAGGGTCCGCCACCGGGACAAACCCCGGTGTTTCAGGACCGTCTGTAGGTACACAAGACCTCGGATCCGACCCTTCCGATCCGAGCCCAACCTTCAACATCTTTCCGAGCTCATCGTAGGTCCCAGAAGGTCAACTGAAGGTCGGCAGACGAGCGGCAATCTCCTTCAATACAAATTGAGTCCGAACTCACACCTGGTGCTTCCACACGTTTCTCAGAAATAAACAGCATCAGTAGTGAAACGCATTATAAAATATACGTGCGTAACACCCAGGGACAAAAATGTAATTTCCAATTTTGCGGGGTGTTACACTCTCCCCCCCTTAGAGTCGTTCCGTCCCCGGAACTCGCTAGGGTAAAGATTGTATTTTGTACATGTCACAGAAAATATTTGTATTTAGAAAACTGCAACTTTAAGAAAAATAAATGTAGTATACGCAACAAGGAAAAACAAGACAAACTCTTTATAAGAAAACTATGAATATTAAGATGTTACAAGACGGAACAAGAAAATTAGGAAAATGGCATAAGAACTGAAATGTGACAAAAGATAGAATAGTTTGAGAGAAATTTTCGTACAAAAATAATATTAGGTAAGCTATTAGATAAAAGGGAAAAGTCAATTATGTCGTTAATTTCGAAACAGTTCGGAAAAAATTGTGGGGAAGAAAACATAGTCAATAGATAATTTAGAAAAATTTATCGATGTAATAAACGGTAGAAAATTCGCAAACTGTAAAACGAAATCGAATTAGCAATTTAGAACAAGACCATTGAATAAGAGTTTGGAAAAATAAATGGGAATGAGACTTGGTTGAAAGTATAGATAACATAAAAGGACTTTGTATACCAATTAATAAAATAGTTTGTAAGGTAACTATAACAATTATACACACAATTTGAAAAAAAAATAGAAAGCATACGTTGAAATACTTTGTGAATATACAAAATTTTGTAGTGACGAAAATATTTTATAACATTAAGCCAAAATAGTGTAAAGCACATACACCAGATGGAAACACAATTGAAAACAATAATCATATAGTGTAGCAAATTAGGACAATAGGCATAAACAAGTATATGCAAAAATATTAATGTAGTAATTAGATGAGGGAAAAATGATATGTATAATAAGAATATTGAAATATATGATATATATATAGAGATCATTGGAAGAATATAACTAATAATTAAGAGTGTAAGACAGTTAAAATTTGAGAAAAGATAATGTATAAATAGGGAGTATATACATTATATTAAAGAAACATAAAACTATAAAAGTAATGAATAGCGATTAATAGAAATATATCGAAACAAATATGCAATAATAATAGTACCGAATGTAGACAAATAAAACAAATAGTAGGCCACATTTATATAGGTAGAAAATTTCAATTTAGTTTAAAATATATAGGATCAGGTAATATTGTATCACAGAAATCAAAATCAAATAAAATGAGTGCACAAAAGAAAATTTCATAAGAAAAATCCAAAATGAAGAAAATAATTGTTGAAATATTAACTTAATAACTGGCAATTTAAAACTTGAAAAAAATACGTAAAGTAATTGTAGACATAGACGGGTAAACATAAAGTGACATAAATAAATGAAAGACAAAATTTTAAGTTTGAAAAATAGGTTTAAAATATCAAGACTAAGGAAGATAGATAAATAATAAATATTCAAATCATAAAAAATATTTATTTGAAAAATATTGACTACGGAGAAAGTACCATGATAAAAATAATTTGAGAGGGAAGTGTGTAAGGTATCATGAATGACGGTCCAAGCCAACCATGCTTCCACTACGCCACTCTGATACCCAGGAGAAAATGTGCTCGCATACACTCTCATATTAATGTATACGAAGAGAACATCATGAATGAAATTGAATGTAAGTTCAATAACAACTTCATTCACGACTCCAGCCATCCAAAAGAAAGAGAAAACATCAGTGCATAGAGCAACACAAATGTAAATCACTTACATTTAAATCTCTATAGACTGAAACTCACACTCTAGTGTCTGCAGGAATAATATTATAACTACTCAATAAGGTGTCACGGGTTCTAGACTATAGTTAATGAACTTACTACTCTTCCTAAACAAATCTTTTTAGTCTATCAAGTTCTGATTTACTTGGGTTAGCTGTAGGAGTCGGTTCCCAGCTAGCGGTGATCCGAAGACGCTTAAATACCGTGTTGCTTAGGGCTGTTTACACCCGGTTGACAGAAGGATTCCTTTAGCTTGTTCCCAAATTTATCGTTCATTATAAACTTGTACTACTTGTGAAGCATGCTCTGATACCATCTGTAACACCCCGAATTTCAAATAAGGACAAATTCGAGATTCCACAGGATCTTTACTTCACTTCGTACAATTTTACAAGGAATTTAAAACTTTTCATTCACAATACATCAGAGTTCCTTTACACTTGGTTTTTACACAGCGGAAGATTAAAAGATTACAACAATGAAATACAACTTGTATAACTTTAATATCATTTGCAACAACTTTAACTTCTAAACAGCAATAACATATCCACTTTATAACTCCATGAATAGTCCATTACCTGCATGTCAATCTGTGGGCACGTCAGTTACTTACAACTGACGAAATGTTATACACGGCTATCCTCTCTATGCCGGGAATAGTATAACGATCTCATAATATAACAAATCACAAAAAGATTGAATGAACAAGTAAAGTGTCAAAAGTGATTATTCTAAACATAAGTGTATGACATGTCTTAATGCCTAATGCATACCATTCTACACTAGGATGACACTAATGCACACTTGTTCGGATTCTATGCATCCCATACTACATAGGTCCGAGGGCAAGCGCCTACGTTCTTCACAATACAGGACTCGATCCCTCGCCATGAAAACTACCCGGTAGCAAAACAAAGTTCAGACTATTCCACGAATTTGAATCCCAGCCTTGGAGTCCACCGCCGGCTGTTATAACAGATTCCACATCGTGCGAATCGTCCCGTATGTGACCCTCTAGCCCAGTATATATATATATATATATACATTGGAGACGGTAAACACAAAACTCATCCGTCTGACTACTCAAGATCTTGGAGTCCACCGCCGATCCGTCCTCATAGTCCCGGATTAAAATATAATAATCTGTCTCCCACAGGGCAACCTCAGTCCACCAACTGGGTGTATAGTCTTGGAGTCCACCGCCGACTATATAGAGCACCCCACTTACGTTTCACTAAGTTTACTACATCTTCACTTATGTGCCTAAATTTTCTTAAGTTCAAGACATGAATAATTTCCATTCAAAGAATTAGTTTTACCTCCTACCGGACTTAATCAACAAATGCGAGATAGCCCCATGGCCATATCTCCAAATCGTACCTCAAATATTTCTTTCAATAATGCCGGTATCGAGGTCTTACTAACTCTAAATCATAAACTTTCATGTACAAGAAGCATGAGTATTCACAGCCTTTAATAATCACATCTTAAACTTATTATATTTATATCTCTAACTCATCCATAATTTGTTCTATGTCTCATTTTCATGATTCATTCATTCATAATTCAAAAATAGAACAATCATTCATTTCACGAACAAAAGATTCATCACTATAAATTTCATTAGCAATTTAAGCAATTCATATCTTAGTTCACATCAAATATTTCTTAAACCAAGTAAGAGTGCAATCTTTTCAAAAGAAATTACTTCACACAACCATACATTACTCTTCTTCAAAAATATAAATCTCACACTCTTCAATAATTAAATCTTAAGTCAAGTTTCTACTTTCTACTTCAATTTCTCTTTTAATCTCTCAAAAATATACATGGAAGTTTCAAAACCATTTTTAATAAATTCTAATTCATTTTATAGAATTATTAGATATTTTCTCCAAATTTTTACTTACTTTAAAACTCCCTAATTCAATTTAAAACATAAAAAAAAAAATATAAAAGGCCCTCCCAAGTTTCGAACCCGTGTGTGTACACAGAGGGCGCCCAAGACCCACCCACTAGCCATTAAGTCCAAGTGGACTTTGCGTTCATATTCATTACTGAAAGCCTCTTATGCTAACTTTCGGCTTATGAGTGAATTAAAAAGAAATAAAGAAAAATAGTTGGGGTTTACATGATTCGAACCCAGACCCAACAAGGAGGCTAGCGCACGGCAGACCACTAGGCCAACAGCACCCAACGACATAAATTCATTTCGTGGGTTTTTGTCCCAACTTTCTGTTAACTTATTATTTTCCAAATGTAACAAAAAAAATATACATATGTCAATAATAACAAAATTTTACTTTCTTCTTTCTTAGTCAATAAATCATAAAGCATGTTTATCATACGATATTCATCACTAAAATTCCCACATACTCAACAAGTACAAAAATTGTAATCACATTAACATGATTCATGGTATAAAGAAATTCTTCTTTTTAATTAGCATGATATCACAACAAAATCATCCTCATTCAAAACATGATATTCTAGCATAAATTTTATCTTATAATTCTCAAACAATATCTTCTTATACTACTCTTTTTTTTTGTATGCATATCCTACACTAGAAAATAATGAAATCACCCACTAATACAATGTTAATCTATTTGTCAACATAGCATGATTCACTATTAATCTCACCACAATCATGGTATAGTTATTCTATTTTATCAAAACTACTCATTCACTTTTATTAGCATATACATTCAAAAAGAAAAAATTTAGAAAGTAGGAGAACACCCACCTTATTGAAGCTTGAACAATTGAAGGGAAGGATGGGACACTTCTTCTAGCTCCAAGACAAACTCCTAGCAATGGCTCCTCCTCCTTGCAAAGCTCCCTTTCCTTAGCAATGGCTTCCAAGCACAAAACTCTTTTCTCTCTTCCTTTTTCTTTTTCTTTTCTTTTCTTTCTATTACTTTAATTCTAATTTTTGTGTGTGAAATGAAAAGGGGTAGGGTGCTATTTATAGGATATGTAGAGGGTTCAATTTGCAAAGTTACACACCTAATAACTCACTCAAATTAATTTCCAACCTTTCACATTTCATAACCTCCTAAACTCCCATCTTTTCATCTTCTTATAACTCCTACTTCTTTAAAAATCCCAACTCCCATAACTCTCTACCTCTTCCTCTCCCCTACATGCCCAACCGGCCACTATGTTCAAAACTGGCTAGATATAATTGTGCACATGCACACAATTGTGCTGTTTTGAATTTCCAACATGGGCCCCCCACTATAAATCAATTAATTCCTATTAACCCATTCACACCATGGGCCCCCATATACATCTCATATATAATCCCACATAACATTTCAATGAAGACCAACTAACGGGGCCCCCATCTCCAAATCATACAATTCATTCATTATATTACCATTTTATTAATACCATGCATTACTTTTTTCAAAGCAAACGCCATATATTATTCACAACATATATATATTTTAACATATATATATTTTTATATACTTTTAAATACTACGCGCACTCCGAAATTTATTTTGAAAATAATTATGCTTTAATACGTTTACCAAAAACACGTGCGTCCCACGTAAAATATCAAAATGCTAAATCGAATTTTAACAACGGAAAAATATTAAAATATAATAAGAAAAATTACTAATTATATACGTATCATGATGAAATCACTACACGTGGAAAACACGTGCATTTCACGTACAAAATCATTTTAATCAAAACTAAGAAAAAAATAAATTTCTGTTTTATATAATAGATTTAAATACATAAAATAAATAATTTAAACCTATAGAAAACATTGTACGTAGTGGTGGAAACATGTGCATCAAAACACGAAAAAAGCACGTAAATCCCAGGGATTGAAATATTATATTTTAGTTGACAGAAATCAATACGAAACATGTATAAATAGTACAAATCCAAAATATGTAGTGAAACACATTATAAAATATACGTGTGTAACACCCAAGGGCAAAAATGTAATTTTCAATTTTGCGGGGTGTTACACTCTCCCCCCCTTAGAGTAGTTCCGTCCCCGGAACTCGCTAGGGTAAAGATTGTATTTTGTACATGTCACAGAAAATATTTTTTTGATGTAAGCGGATAGAGCACGAAGGCTCCAGCCCGATCAAAAAATATATTGATAATAGAAATAAATACTGTACAATGCAGACAGGAAGGTTTTACAAGATGTAAAACAAATTACAGCTGAAACTAAAAATACAAGGAGAACAATCACGCTGAAATCCAACAATGCAGCCAAGTCAACAAAAAACAACACAGGCAGTGAATCGAGAAGAGTGATCGAAAGCTGTGATCGCAGGGCAGGCTTGGGCGGTGAGCAGCACATCGAAGGATCCTGAAAAGCGCCGTCGACTGCCGATGCTGGAGACGAGGAGACGAGGGGCCACCAGACACGACAGCGGAAGGGGACCGCCGGAATCCAAAAACGAATCCGCAAAGCACCAATCTCGCAACCAAACACAGTTCAAAGAAGTGGAACAGCTCCCAGTCTAACGTCCAACAGAGCAAGCAAAAAGAAGAGAAAGAGTATAAACCTCTAAGCCGTGAACGAAAGCAGACCAACATGAAGCCACACTCCCAACAAGAGGGAAGTGTAGATAAACCAGAATCGGGTACTAGCAAAACGCCCACCAAGCGGGGGAAACAAAGTACTCTAAGAGCGCGAATAAACAGTTAAGTAGCGCCACTAACAAGACAATAACAGCAATAAACAAAAACCGCAGCAAGCAAAAGTAATCACAGCCGCAACAAAAAAAGCAGGAAACAATGTCCATAACCATAACTAAATAGCGCAAACAGGTCCTCGGGGCCAGAAGAAGCCGAGAACACAAACAAGTACCCAAAATAATGAGTTAGAGCGCACTAAGTACATAGACACACGCTCAACCACAAAACATGGAACCACTGACAAGAGCAAGAGAAATTAATAAAGCTAGCACGATCATTAGAGTAAAGCAAGAGCTGCGCCAAAAAGAAAACATCTGAAAAGATCAAAAGCCGACCCAAGCCTACAAAGCGATAAAGCCCACAGCGTCCACACCCAAAAAGTTCCAAGACTGGGAACAAAAGAGTCAGCAAAGAGCCCCAGGAGAGGAGAGCAAAAGCCGAAGGCCTTACTCCTGCAGAGAAAGGCAAAAATACCAAGTCAGAAAGCCATCAGGGAACAAGCCAGAACGCAAAAATATAAAGAAAAACAATAAAACCCTAAGCAGAAAGAATCACAATGCATTGAGATTGGAGAGAACTACAATGGATTCTTCTAAACGATGATAATGATAAGATTGTTTAATATCATCTTTAACATGCGATGTCCAGAATTTAAAAAGAAATAGAAACTCTTCCATGAGGGCGGAAATGGAGGATGTTTTGTGAGAGAATAATCTACTATTCCTTTCCTTCCAGATAGTCCAAATAATAATATGGGCTGAAAGGCACCACCCCTTTCTATACCTAGAAGGAACAGTGGAAGATTGGTGGCAAGCAAGAAGATTAGAGGGTAGCACAGGGATACCCCAAGCAAGGGACACAATTTTCCAAATCGGTCGAATGAAAGGACAGCCAATGAAAAGGTGATTAACATCTTCCGAGGCTTCCAAGCAAAGGGGGCACAATTGTCCCCATGCTAAATTCCTTTTATTAAGCACTTGAACAGTGAGGAGTTTGTTGTTGAGGGCAAGCCAAGAGTTGATCTTAACCTTAAGAGGGACGCAAGATTTCCATATGAAATCTGCAAAGGGGGAAGCAACACCTCTGAAATTGAGGAATTTGTAAAAAGATTTAACAGTGAAGACCGTCGAAGCAGTCCAACGCCAAGCTATGTCCTCCACTTGGTTCCACTCGTACTGATTAAGGGCATAATAAAGTTGATAAAGGTCAGCAATTAACGGGGGGGGCAATAGAAACACGAACGGAATGGACCAACATCTAGAGGGACTGATCCAATAATAGGATTCAGAAACATAGGCGTCAGGATATGCAGCGGCCCTGTAAAGAGCGGGATAAGCTGAGGCGAGGGAGGTGTTACCTAACCAGAGATCAGTCCAGAGTTTGGATCTAGATCCATCAGCACAAATCCGGACGATACTGGAGTGAAAAGCAGGGGAAGCCTTCCAAACTCCTTTCCAGAACGGAGAGGCAAAACGATGAGGAGAGTGGTGCAAATTCCACCAAGGAGAAGAAGAGAAATAAAATTCCTTGATGCAGTGAACCCAAGATAACTGAGGAGATTTGTGGAATCTCCATAACCATTTACCCAGCAGAGCCAGATTATGATCCCGGAGATTAAGAACTCCTAAACCTCCATTGGCTTTAGCAGAGCAGACGATGTCCCAGTTGCAGAGATGAGAACCTGGCTTAAAGAGAGCGGACCCCGTCCAAAAGAAGTTGCTACGAATTTGGTCAATCCGCTTGATAACCCATGAAGGGATGAAGTAAAAGGACATTAGGTAAAGAGGCATAGCGGAGAGGACTGAATTGAGAAGAACTAATCTCCCTCCTCGGGAGAGCAGTTTTCCAGTCCAAACGTTCAGTCTAGATTCGATCTTATCAATGATAGGATACCAGTCAGCTCTATGGAGCTTCCCCCACCTCAGGGGGATTCCCAGATAAGAAATGGGGAACGAGCCGATGCGGCAGTTAAAAAACTGTGAAACATCTTGATGGCGGCTATCATCGCCACCAAGCCAAAAAACAGAGGATTTGTTGAAGTTGATGGCGAGACCCGAGGCTTGCTCGAAGCAGTAAAGCAACAGTTTGAGGTTACGTAAGGAAGCTAGGTCAGGTTTGGAGAAGATGATGGTATCGTCTGCATATTGCAGGTTAAGGATACCATCAAAATTACGCGAGCGACCTAGACCTTCAATGACATGGGCTTCGCGAGCATTGCGAAGCAACTTACTAAAAACATCCGCTACCAGAGCGAAGAGGAGAGAGGATAGCGGGTCTCCTTGACGGAGACCACGCTTGATTTTGAATTTATGACCTTCGGATCCGTTAACAAGGATCGACGAGGTACCAGCCTGCAAGCTGGATTTAATCCATCCGATCCATTTTGGACCAAAACCTTGGTGATGCAGAATCTCAACGAGAAAATCCCAGTTAACATTATCGTAAGCTTTTTGAAAGTCAAGCTTAAGAAGGATGCCATCTAATCTGCGATGGTGACACAGGGAGATGATTTCTTGCGCAGCAGCAACACTGTCAAGAATGAATCGGTCCTTAATAAAACCTGATTGGACAGGATCAATAAGCGGAGGGATAATAGCACTGAGTCTAGAAGGTAGCACTTTCATAATGATTTTAAAAGTAGTGTTAATAAGACTAATGGGTCTAAAGTCAGCTACAGAATTGGCTCCCGGCAATTTAGGAATGAGGACAATGTGGGCATAATTGATGCGATCAAGATCAAGGGTACCTTGGAACAGATCAAAAAGGTCAGCCTTGATCCAGTTCCAGAACTTTTGGAAGAAAAAGGCCGGGAAACCGTCCGGACCGGGAGCGGAATCGCTTTTTAAGGCGAAAACAGCCGCTTTGATTTCATCCATAGTGAAGGGGACCTCTAAAGAGGATAAGTCAGTGGAAGGAGGACCGTAGAGTGTCACAGAAAATATTTGTATTTAGAAAACTGCAACTTTAAGAAAAATAAATGTAGTATACGCAACAAGGAAAAATAAGACAAACTCTTTATAAGAAAACTATGAATATTAAGATGTTACAAGACGGAACAAGAAAATTAGGAAAATGGCATAAGAACTGAAATGTGACAAAAGATAGAATAGTTTGAGAGAAATTTTCGTACAAAAATAATATTAGGTAAGCTATTAGATAAAAGGGAAAAGTCAATTATGTCGTTAATTTCGAAACAGTTCGGAAAACAATGTGGGGAAGAAAACATAGTCAATAGATAATTTCGAAAAATTTATCGATGTAATAAACAGTAGAAAATTCGCAAACTGTAAAACGAAATCGAATTAGCAATTTAGAACAAGACCATTGAATAAGAGTTTGGAAAAATAAATGGGAATGAGACTTGGTTGAAAGTATAGATAACATAAAAGGACTTTGTATACCAATTAATAAAATAGTTTGTAAGGTAACTATAACAATTATACACACAATTTGAAAAAAAAAATAGAAAGCATACGTTGAAATACTTTGTGAATATACAAAATTTTGTAATGACGAAAATATTTTATAACATTAAGCCAAAATAGTGTAAAGCACATACACGAGATGGAAACACAATTGAAAACAATAATCATATAGTGTAGCAAATTAGGACAATAGGCATAAACAAGTATATGCAAAAATATTAATGTAGTAATTAGATGAGGGTAAAATGATATGTATAATAAGAATATTGAAATATATGATATATATAGAGATCATTAGAAGAATATAAGTAATAATTAAGAGTGTAAGACAGTTAAAATTTGAGAAAAGATAATGTATAAATAGGGAGTATATACATTATATTAAAGAAACATAAAACTATAAAAGTAATGAATAGCGATTAATAGAAATATATCGAAACAAATATGCAATAATAATAGTACCGAATGTAGACAAATAAAACAAATAGTAGGTCACATTTATATCGGTAGAAAATTTCAATTTAGTTTAAAATATATAGGATAAGGTAATATTGTATCACAGAAATCAAAATCAAATAAAATGAGTGCACAAAAGAAAATTTCATAAGAAAAATCCAAAATGAAGAAAATAATTGTTGAAATATTAACTTAATAACTGGCAATTTAAAACTTGAAAAAAATACGTAAAGTAATTGCAGACATAGACGGGTAAACATAAAGTGACATAAATAAATGAAAGACAAAATTTTAAGTTTGAAAAATAGGTTTAAAATATCAAGACTAAGGAAGATTGATAAATAATAAATATTCAAATCATAAAAAACATTTATTTGAAAAATATTGACTACGGAGAAAGTACCATGATAAAAATAATTTGAGAGGGAAGTGTGTAAGGTATCATGAATGACGGTCCAAGCCAACCATGCTTCCACTGTGCCACTCTGATACCCAGGAGAAAATGTGCTCGCATACACTCTCATATTAATGTATACGAGAAGAACATCATGAATGAAATTGAATATAATTTCAATAACAACTTCATTCACGACTCCAGCCTTCCAAAAGAAAGAGAAAACATCAGTGCATAGAGCAACACAAATGTAAATCACTTACATTTAAATCTCTATAGGCTGAAACTCACACTCTAGTGTCTGCAGGAATAATATTGTAACTACTCAATAAGGTGTCACGAGTTCTAGACTATAGTTAATGAACTTACTACTCTTCCTAAACAAATCTTTTTAGTCTATCAAGTTCTGATTTACTTGGGTTAGCTGTAGGAGTCGGTTCCCAGCTAGTGGTGGTCCGAAGACGCATAAATACCGTGTCGCTTAGGGCTGTTTACACCCGGTTGATAGAAGGACTCCTTTAGCTTGTTCCCAAATTTATCGTTCCTTATAAACTTGTACTACTTGTGAAGCATGCTCTGATACCATCTGTAACACCCCGAATTTCAAATAAGGACAAATTCGAGATTCCACAGGATCTTTACTTCACTTCGTACAATTTTACAAGGAATTTAAAACTTTTCATTCACAATACATCAGAGTTCCTTTACACTTGGTTTTTACACAGCGGAAGATTAAAAGATTACAACAATGAAATACAACTTGTATAACTTTAATATCATTTGCAACAACTTTAACTTCTAAACAGCAACAACATATTCACTTTATAACTCCATGAATTGTCCATTACCTGCATGTCAATCTGTGGGCACGTCAGTTACTTACAACTGACGAAATGTAATACACGGCTATCCTCTCTATGCCGGGAATAGTATAACGATCTCATACTTTAACAAATCACAAAAAGATTGAATGAACAAGTAAAGTGTCAAAAGTGATTATTCTAAACATAAGTGTATGACATGTCTTAATGCCTAATGCATACCATTCTACACTAGGATGACACTAATGCACACTTGTTCGGATTCTATGCATCCCATACTACATAGGTCCGAGGGCAAGCGCCTACGTTCTTCACAATACAGGACTCGATCCCTCGCCATGAAAACTACCCGGTAGCAAAACAAAGTTCAGACTATTCCACGAATTTGAATCCCAGCCTTGGAGTCCACCGCCGGCTGTTATAACAGATTCCACATCGTGCGAATCGTCCCGTATGTGACCCTCTAGCTCAGTATATATATATATACATTGGAGACGGTAAACACAAAACTCATCCGTCCGACTACTCAAGATCTTGGAGTCCACCGCCGACCCGTCTTCATAGTCCCGGATTAAAATATAATAATCCGTCTCCCACAGGGCAACCTCAGTCCACCAACTGGGTGTATAGTCTTGGAGTCCACCGCCGACTATATAGAGCACCCCACTTACGTTTCACTAAGTTTACTACATCTTCACTTATGTGCCTAAATTTTCTTAAGTTCAAGACATGAATAATTTCCATTCAAAGAATTAGTTTTACCTCCTACCGGACTTAATCAACAAATGCGAGATAGCCCCATGGCCATATCTCCAAATCGTACCTCAAATATTTCTTTCAATAATGCCGGTATCGAGGTCTTACTAACTCTAAATTATAAACTTTCATGTACAAGAAGCATGGGTATTCACACCCTTTAATAATCACATCTTAAACTTATTATATTCATATCTCTAACTCATCCATAATTTGTTCTATGTCTCATTTTCATGATTCATTCATTCATAATTCAAAAATAGAACAATCATTCATTTCACGAACAAAAGATTCATCACTATAAATTTCATTAGCAATTTAAGCAATTCATATCTTAGTTCACATCAAATATTTCTTAAACCAAGTAAGAGTGCAATCTTTTCAAAAGAAATTACTTCACACAACCATACTGTAGGATAATGGCTCGATTCTGGTTCAGAGTGTTTTGGAGTATCTGCAGCAAAAGAAAGTTACAGTATCAGTCGACTGATAGAAGGATCAGGCGACTGTCCAGAGAGTTTTCAAAGGCTAAAGATACAAGCAGCAGCAGAGCAGCAGTCGGCTGGCCAGTCGACTGTCCTGCACAAGACCAGTCAACTGGGTAGATGACCAGTCGACTGACGACGGTATTTTGAACTGGATCAGGCCCAATTCGAAAAGGCCCAATAGTTTCCCTATAAATACACTTGTTAGGGTTTTGTAATTGGTGACGAAAATTAGAGATCCCTAATTCGGTTTTGCAGCCGTCATTATTTGTAAGGGTTTGTTTTCGCCCATTGGTGATAATTTGAAGAAGAAGAAACCCCAACCGCCCCGTGGATGTAGGCATGTATTTTGCCGAACCACATTAAATCTGTGTGTCCTTTTGTGTTGGTTTGTTTTGTGTTTTCTCGCTGGTTCTCTCTTTGTATTCCGCATTGCTTCTTGTTGGTTTGATTAGTTTGTATCGCGCACAACAAGTGGTATCAGAGCTGTTGGTTCGACCTAGAGGGAGATGGCGGGTGATGCAGATGCAACCAAGGATGTTGTGGGATCAAGTTCGTCAAGAACAACGATTCACAACGCAAAATTTGAAGTTGAAAAATTTGATGGGACAAACAATTTCGGGATGTGGCAATGTGAGGTTTTAGATGTTCTTGTTCAACAAGAACAAGATGTTGCTTTGGAAGTTGAAAAACCTAAGGATATGTCCGAAGCAGATTGGAAGAAGTTGAATCGAGTTGCGTGTGGGACTATTCGGCTCTTTATTGAGAAGGCTCAGAAGTACGATTTGATGAGGGATACCATTGCTGCGGTGTTGTGGAAGAAGCTCGAAGACAAATACATGAGGAAAAGTTTGGAGAATCGGCTGTATTTGAAGAAGAGACTTTTTCGCTTCACCTATACGGAAGGTATGTCTATGAATGCTCATGTTGAATCATTTAATAAATTGTTGGCTGATTTGTTAAATTTGGATGAGCAAATTAAGGATGAAGATAAAGCCCTAATTCTGTTGAATTCATTACCTGAAAGTTATGATCATTTAGCAACTACTTTATTATATGGAAAAGATACTGTGAAATATGAAGATGTTGCAAATGCTTTGTTGAATAATGAAACTAGGAGAAGGGATAAGATGGTTGATAGAGAAACTTCTGAAGCGTTGATTGTAAGGGGCAGGACTGAGACAAGATCTGAGTCCAAATCTGGAAAAAAGGGAAACAAATCTCGTTCCAAATCGAGAGGAGTTTCTAAGGACAGAAAAATACCGGCCAAAGATGAATGTGCTTTCTGTCATGAAAGGGGGCATTGGAAAAAGGATTGTCCAAAGCTACGAAATAAGGGAAATTCGACTGCAAATGTGACTGTTGATAATTTAGAAAGTGGCGAGGATTTTTCTTTTGCACTTGCTTCTAGTCCCTCACTTTATCAAGAAGTATGGTTTCTTGATACAGCAGCCTCCTATCATATGTCTTGGAAAAAGGAGTGGTTTACTTCTTTGGAGTATATGGATGGTGGTGTAGTTTTGATGGGAAATGATGCACCTTGTAAGAAGGTAGGAATCGGGAAAATTGAATTGCTAATGCACGATGGTCTTATTAGAGAGCTTTCAGATGTATGGTATGTTCCAGATTTGAAAAAGAATCTGATTTCACTAGGTGCTTTGGAGGCCAGTGGTTTGAAATTTGCTAGTGAAGGTGGCGTTCTGAAAGTGACTAGTGGATCACTTGTGGTGATGAAAGGGCAAAGGAAAAGGAACTTGTTTTTCTTGCAGGGAAAAACATATTTGGGTCAGGCTGCCAGTGTAACTGAAAGGCCTAAACAGGTTGTTCCCGACTCTACTAGGTTGTGGCATATGCGACTCGGGCATGCAGGAGAGAAGGCCTTGCAGGGGCTTGTGAAGCAAGGGTTGCTTAAGGATGCTAAAGGGTGCAAGTTGGAATTTTGTGAACATTGTGTTTTGGGTAAGCAAACTAGGGTGAAATTTGGTACAGCTGTACATCAGACAAAGGGTATCCTCGATTATGTGCACACAGATGTTTGGGGCCCTACTCAGACACCTTCTATGAGTGGTAGACACTGGTTTGTTACTTTTGTTGATGATTACTCCAGACGAGTTTGGGTATATACCATGAAGCACAAAGATGAAGTTTTGACATTGTTCACAAGTTGGAAGAAGAAAGTTGAAAATCAGACTGGTAGGAAGATTAAGGTTCTGAGGTCAGATAATGGAGGGGAATACAAGAATGATCCATTTCTGAAGTTGTGTGAAGATGAAGGGATCCAGAGGCACTTCACAGTTAGGAAGACTCCACAGCAAAATGGGGTTGCAGAAAGGATGAACAGAACCTTACTTGAGAAGGTGAGATGTATGTTAGCACAGTCTGGATTGAAGAAGACATTTTGGGCAGAAGCTGTTATATATGCAAGCCACATCGTCAACCGTTTACCATCAGCAGCACTTGAAGGCAAAACGCCTATTGAGGTATGGAGTGGTAAACCTGCATCTGATTATAGTTTTTTGCATATATTTGGTTGTCCTGCTTATTTTCATGTAACTGAAACTAAACTTGATGCAAGAGCCAAGAAGGCTATATTTGTTGGTTTTAGTACTGGTGTCAAAGGTTACAGGTTGTGGTGTCCAGAACAGAAGAAGTTAGTAATCAGCAGAGATGTCACTTTTGATGAGACCAGCATGATCAGCTCGGGACAGTCGACTGGTGGTATAGGACAGTCGACTGGTGAGCAGCAGAAGAGTGGGACAATTCTTCAACAGGTGAGTAGAAGAAGTTCGGGACAGTCGACTGATGAACAGGAGCAGTCGACTGGTGGTCCAGAACAGCAGAATTGTGGGAGCTCGGGACAGTCGACTGGTGGCAATAACCAGTCGACTGGTAGGAGAGTTCTCCAACAGGTGGAGTTAGAAAAGTTGTCAGTTGAAAATCCTGTTCCTGTCCAAGATGATGATGATGTGGTTGATACTGAGAATGATGAAGAAGCTCCTATCCAGCAGGAAGAATCAATTGCAGTAAGAAGGCAAAGAAGAGATATCAAACGACCGTCTCGTTTTACAGATTCAGTTGCATTTGCTCTTCCCATTGTGGATGATGAAGTTCCCTCCAACTTCAAAGAAGCCACTAGAAGTTCAGAAAATGCAGATTGGAAAGTTGCTATGGATGAAGAGATGAACTCTCTTCATAAGAATAAGACTTGGGATCTAGTGCAACTACCAAAGGGGAAGAAAGCAATTGGTTGCAAGTGGGTGTATACGAAGAAAGAAGGTCCAAAAGGCAGTGTTCGGTTCAAGGCTAGACTAGTTGCAAAGGGGTATGCTCAAAAGGAAGGAATTGACTACAATGAAGTGTTCTCTCCGGTTGTGAAGCATCCTTCTATTCGGATTTTGTTGGCATTGGTAGCACAGTTTGATCTTGAGTTGACACAGATGGATGTGAAGACTGCGTTCTTACATGGGGAACTAGATGAAGAAATTTATATGTTACAGCCAGATGGGTTCAAGACAGCTGGGAAGGAAAATTGTGTTTGCAGGTTGAAGAAGTCTCTCTATGGTTTGAAGCAATCTCCAAGGCAGTGGTATTTGAGGTTTGATCAGTTTATGAAGGTGCAGAGATATTCCAGAAGTGAGTTTGATCATTGTGTTTACTTCAGGAAGTTGCAGGATGGCTCTTTCATATATCTGTTATTATATGTGGATGACATGTTGATTGCCTCTAAGAATGCTAAGGAGATTCAAAATTTGAAGAATCAATTGAGTTCTGAATTCGAGATGAAGGATCTTGGTGAAGCCAAGAAGATACTTGGGATGGAGATAGCTAGAGACAGGGCGAAGGGCATAGTAAGTTTGACACAGAAGCAATATCTTTTGAAGGTGCTGAAACGGTTTGGTATAGATGAGAAGACTAAACCAGTAAGTACACCCTTAGCTCCTCATTTCAGAATTAGTGCTTCTCAGTCTCCAAGTTCAGATGAGGAGAGACAGTATATGGCAAATGTACCTTACACTAGTGTGGTTGGCAGTTTGATGTATGCCATGGTTTGTACTCGACCAGACATCTCTCAGGCGATGAGTATGGTTAGTCGATATATGCATGATCCAGGCAAAGAGCATTGGCAAGCAGCTAAATGGATTTTGAGGTACATAAGTGGCACCACAGATGTGGGTTTGAAATTTGAAAGGGATGACAATATTAGCAGGTTATTGGTTGGGTATGTTGATTCTGACTATGCAGGTGATCTAGATAAGAGGCGGTCTACTGCAGGCTATTTGTTTACTATGGCTAGGGCACCTATAAGTTGGAGGTCAAATTTGCAGTCCACTGTAGCATTGTCTACTACTGAGGCTGAATACATGGCGGTTGCTGAGGCCATGAAGGAAGCCATTTGGATTCATGGACTTTTGAAGAGCTTGGGAATTCATCGGGAGAAGGTGGAGGTACACTGTGACAGTCAGAGTGCTATTCATTTAGCGAAGAACCAAGTTCATCATTCGAGGACCAAACATATTGATGTCCGTTATCATTTTGTGCGTGATTTGATAAAGGATGGTGATATTCATTTGGTGAAGATTGGGACAGCTGATAATCCTGCTGATATGTTAACCAAAGTTGTTGGAGCAGCCAAGTTCAAGCATTGCATGAACCTGGCTAATATTTTGCATGTTTGATGATTTGGAATGGGGGGTTGGAATAGTGCTTCGCTATTTGTTCGCCTAGTATGTGATATCATACTAAGGTGGAGTTTGGATTTGTTGTTACATTTGATGATGAGCATTTGGAGTATTTGTGGAGATTGCTTGGGCTACTTGGAAGATCTTGCCAAGGTGGAGATTGTTGGATACTTGGTGGAAGATCTCGCCAAGGTGGAGATTGTAGGATAATGGCTCGATTCTGGTTCAGAGTGTTTTGGAGTATCTGCAGCAAAAGAAAGTTACAGTATCAGTCGACTGATAGAAGGATCAGGCGACTGTCCAGAGAGTTTTCAAAGGCTAAAGATACAAGCAGCAGCAGAGCAGCAGTCGACTGGCCAGTCGACTGTCCTGCACAAGACCAGTCGACTGGGTAGATGACCAGTCGACTGACGATGGTATTTTGAACTGGATCAGGCCCAATTCGAAAAGGCCCAATAGTTTCCCTATAAATACACTTGTTAGGGTTTTGTAATTGGTGACGAAAATTAGAGATCCCTAATTCGGTTTTGCAGCCGTCATTATTTGTAAGGGTTTGTTTTCGCCCATTGGTGATAATTTGAAGAAGAAGAAACCCCAACCGCCCCGTGGATGTAGGCATGTATTTTGCCGAACCACATTAAATCTGTGTGTCCTTTTGTGTTGGTTTGTTTTGTGTTTTCTCGCTGGTTCTCTCTTTGTATTCCGCATTGATTCTTGTTGGTTTGATTAGTTTGTATCGCGCACAACACATACTTTACTCTTCTTCAAAAATATAAATCTTACACTCTTCAATAATTAAATCTTGAGTCAAGATTCTACTTTCTACTTCAATTTCTCTTTTAATCTCTCAAAAATATACATGGAAGTTTCAAAACCATTTTTAATAAATTCTAATTCATTTTATAGAATTATTAGATATTTTCTCCAAATTTTTACTTACTTTAAAACTCCCTAATTCAATTTAAAACATAAAAAAAAAATATAAAAGGCCCTCCCAAGTTTCGAACCCGTGTGTGTACACAGAGGGCGCCCAAGACCCACCCACTAGCCATTAAGTCCAAGTGGACTTTGCGTTCATATTCATTACTGAAAGCCTCTTATGCTAACTTTCGGCTTATGAGTGAATTAAAAAGAAATGAAGAAAAATAGTTGGGGTTTACATGATTCGAACCCAGACCCAACAAGGAGGCCAACGCACGGCAGACCACTAGGCCAACAGCACCCAACGACATAAATTCATTTCGTGGGTTTTTGTCCCAACTTTCTGTTAACTTATTATTTTCCAAATGTAACAAAAAAAAATATACATATGTCAATAATAACAAAATTTTACTTTCTTCTTTCTTAGTCAATAAATCATAAAGCATGTTTATCATACGATATTCATCACTAAAATTCCCACATACTCAACAAGTACAAAAATTGTAATCACATTAACATGATTCATGGTATAAAGAAATTCTTCTTTTTAATTAGCATGATATCACAACAAAATCATCCTCATTCAAAACATGATATACTAGCATAAATTTATCTTATAATTCTCAAACAATATCTTCTTATACTACTCTTTTTTTTGTATGCATATCCTACACTAGAAAATAATGAAATCACCCACTAATACAATGTTAATCTATTTGTCAACATAGCATGATTCACTATTAATCTCACCACAATCATGGTATAGTTATTCTATTTTATCAAAACTACTCATTCACTTTTATTAGCATATACATTCAAAAAGAAAAAATTTAGAAAGTAGGAGAACACCCACCTTATTGAAGCTTGAACAATTGAAGGAAAGGATGGGACACTTCTTCTAGCTCCAAGACAAACTCCTAGCAATGGCTCCTCCTCCTAGCAAAGCTCCCTTTCCTTAGCAATGGCTTCCAAGCACAAAACTCTTTTCTCTCTTCCTTTTTCTTTTTCTTTTCTTTTCTTTCTATTACTTTAATTCTAATTTTTGTGTGTGAAATGAAAATGGGTAGGGTGCTATTTATAGGATATGTAGAGGGTTCAATTTGAAAAGTTACACACCTAATAACTCACTCAAATTAATTTCCAACCTTTCACATTTCATAACCTCCTAAACTCCCATCTTTTCATCTTCTTATAACTCCTACTTCTTTAAAAATCCCAACTCCCATAACTCTCTACCTCTTCCTCTCCCCTACATGCCCAACCGGCTACTATGTTCAAAACTGGCTAGATACAATTGTGCACATGCACATGCACACAATTGTGCTGTTTTGAATTTCCAACGTGGGCCCCCCACTATAAATCAATTAATTCCTATTAACCCATTCACACCATGGGCCCCCATATACATCTCATATATAATCCCATATAACATTTCAATGAAGACCAACTAACGGGGCCCCCATCTCCAAATCATACAATTCATTCATTATATTACCATTTTATTAATACCATGCATTACTTTTTTCAAAGCAAACGCCATATATTATTCACAACATATATATATTTTTACATATTTATATTTTTATATACTTTTAAATACTACGGGCACTCCGAAATTTATTTTGAAAATAATTATGCTTTAATACGTTTACCAAAAACACGTGCGTCCCACGTAAAATATCAAAATGCTAAATCGAATTTTAACAACGGAAAAATATTAAAATATAATAAGAAAAATTACTAATTATATACGTATCATGATGAAATCACTACACGTGGAAAACACGTGCATTTCACGTACAAAATCATTTTAATCAAAACTAAGAAAAAATAAATTTTCGTTTTATATAATAGATTTAAATACATAAAATAAATAATTTAAACCTATAGAAAACATTGTACGTAGTGGTGGAAACACGTGCATCAAAACACGAAAAAAGCACGTAAATCCCAGGGATTGAAATATTATATTTTAGTTGATTGAAATCAATACGAAACATGTATAAATAGTATGAATCCAAAATATGTAGTGAAACACATTATAAAATATACGTGCGTAACACCCAGGGGCAAAAATGTAATTTCCAATTTTGCGGGGTGTTACAAATATGACCGACCGCTGCAATCTCCTTGGGCGACGGACAGTCTATTGGAAACTGGATGGGTACATGGGTAGGATGCATGGCGAGGGATTAAACCCTACAATCAGGAGAGGCAAACTCCTTGGAAGGTATGTAGTATGGGATGCATACATTTCCATCAAAGTTGATTTTGGGAAAGTATGTAGTATAGGATGCATACGTCCCAACTGAATTGCATTAGTGTTGGTGCATCGTGTGCATTCTTGTTCGTGCATTAGATTAGGCTATGCTTGGGTCTTAGACGCATGTAGTATGGGATGCATGCGGATCTATATTTTCAAGTCTTGCTTGCTTTAGAATAGGCTTGTGATTGGTGCATTTAGTGGTTAGGTCATGGCATACACGAGCACCACATAATTTAGGATGCATGTTTCCCTTTTCCATTCAAGATGGGTTGTGATTGAATTTTAGAGGATCACTGTTATTACCAGCTGTTGTGATTGAATTCCACATTTAAATCACTTCACTAAATGGATATTCACATACCATAAATTTCATACTATTCTCAAATGAGAATAATTCGCAATGCATCACTATATATAATTTCTATTTTTATTCCACTTCTTTTCTAGTATTTTATTTCAAGTCTTTCTACAAAGTGCAATTTTGTACCATACAAGTATCTAACCATAAGTCTAAATTATACATCTTATTCCCAAATCATATTTTATTCTATGTAAATAATTCCCAAATTATTTTTCATAAGTCCCATATATTTTTAGAAGAATAATCATATTTTTTTTATAATTTTTTTATCAACAAAACATTCAAAAAAATATTTTTTTCAATCTTGCCGAAGCCAAGATTCGAACCCAGCACCACAGAGAACACAGCCGAAGGCACAAGCCACTAGGCCACTTGCGCCAGCGGTATAGAAAGAGAGCTGAGAGTATTTAATGCTCTCGGCTGCAGTTTTATTATTTTTTTAAAACATGAAATAAAATATGTGATGCTACTGGGGATCGAACCATCGACCCGCCCAATACTGTAGCGATTTAGAGCGATCCGACCACTCGAGCTATAGGCTCGGGTTGTCACTAGTACAATTCGAGTCTCATTTAACCAATACTCTCTGTTATTTAAAACATTTCGTCGTTCATCAAAATCTCATTTCAATTGCTCTTACTAACATACTGTAAAAATTCCAGATTAATCATTTCCATCATGAATTACACTCCAGTATAAGAGAATAATTTTCTTAGATAATTAAACATATTTTTCCCAATAATTAACACAAATCTATCATACAATTTGGTTAATTTGATATACTACTACTAACGCATTCTTTTTCGACATTCTAATTTCACTAATCTCTACACCAATTTTCTACTCTTATTTATTTCACGAACCTAACAATTGTATCGTAATTTATTCATTACAACAACATAACAAAATTTCTAATTTAGCACATAAAGTGACATTGTCAAACTACTAATCTTTGCGCATAATTTTTTCATGCTACTAACGAAGGCTTATTTACACAATTCATAGCCATATTCATATCGCACACAACTTGAATTTTAATAATATAAACACATATAATTTGCATATCAACAAATCAATCAATTAGGGATCATTTTTCCAATTAAATGTGCATTCTTATTAATCATTTTCATGCATCATTTTTCTAATTAAATCTAGCATGCATTCCTATTTAGAAATAGGGAAATTTACCCACCTTAAATGGAGAGAAAAACAACTAGCGACACCTCCTAAACAATGTCCTTGCAAACGAGAGCGATCCTCCTCCTTGAAGCGCGCACTCGAGCCTCCAAGAACACCCAACCCGAGAGCTCCTAAGCCGAACCGAGAGCACTTCCTTGATAGCCGGCCTCTCCTCTTCTTGTTGCAAGCACAACTCCCACACACAACTCACTCTTTTACTCACTTGCTAACTACTAGATAATGTATTTTAGATTATAGGTTTGGAAGAGATAATTTGCACAAGAATAACTAGCCAGGGGGGGGGGGGGTATTTATGCTAAAAATCTAGGGAAATGGATGGCCAAGATTGAAGTAGGAGTTAGGAACAAATGACTATGATTTAAGGAGGAGTTATACTAACCACCCATAATCAAGTAACCACCACACCATGATCCCACTCAAATTTTTCCCATTCCCTCCAAAAGCAAACCGGCCATGCTTGGGAGTGCACTATGCACGTGTACGTGCAATGCACGTGCAAGCATTTGCCTCCAAAAATTTGTACATTATATTTTGTATTAAAAAAAATCTTTAAATTGTATCCTACATGACAAGTTGTATTTAAAAATAAATTAACTCATGGGCTTTAGTTTATGGGCCAAAATAACAATTTTAAAATAAAATAAATGAATTAAATTTTGGGCTTTAAGAAAAAGGCTTTTTGTCTAATTGAAAGAAGGCTTTATACAAAATAATTAAAAGCACATATTTAAATATCTATACTCATCATGATAAAATATTTACCAAAAATATTGCACGTGCACACCACGTGCAAAATAAAATAATTTTCATTAAATGAAAATCGGGGCATTACAGCACCCCTTGTGTCGATCGACCGTCCCCTCCTCTGTTGGACGCCTGCACTCGAAGAACCCCCAGTCGACTGGGTTGGTCGACCGCACCCCTAGCCGGTCGACCGCATCCCTCCAGACTTGTCTTCTTCTACTTGCTGCTTGTCTTCTTTTGCTTATTTGTCTTCTCCTCTTCTTCTCCAACTTCAAGTACCCCGTGCTTACGTGTATTTGAGGCCACAATTCCTAACAATCTCCCACTTGGACCAAATACACTATGCTTCAAAGTTATTGCAATCTTTCCTCGCACTATCTCTGTCATCTCCCACTTTCATGGAAGACCCAAGTACTCCCCACTCTCATGAAGAGCACCTCTGCCACTCCACCACGAAGAGTGCACCAACCACCCCTCATTGCCTCACGAAGGATGTGCTCCACCAATCGCATAGAGCACGAATACCGGAGAAACAACCTCCCTTGTCGGATTTCATGTTATGAGACTCCCCACCTCGTAAGATCTCCATCAACACCAGACATAGTTCGAAGCCTCTTAATGCACCCCCTGCACTAGAAACCTCCGTAGATGACACCTCCACAAACTCCGCAGACTGTTCAACTCCTATAGTCCCAATTCGGTTACCCTCATCGACATCACCCCGCATATCGATACCAGTGCTCTCTATCTCACAAGAGCGACTTGAAGCTTCCATTGCCAATTCGCGAAGTACCCTCTCCGCAGCAATGTCTTGCCCACGAGGATCACTTCCATAGCCAGCAGCTCCCACTAAATTAGTAACCTCCCCTCCATAACTGAAAGAACTCGGTTGCACCCCACACAACCTACTACTCGATTCCGGCTGAGAGTCAACTACAGGAGAAACGTCTCTCACGTCTCTAAGCAAATACAGCATTCTCTCATGCTTCCCTTTTACAATCACCATTGAACCTGCAGCTATGCACCACTTCCCACTACCAACTATAGTAGACAGCCCCTCCTTGTCTAGCCTTCCAATCGAGGTAAGATTTTCCTTCAAGTCTGGAACATGCCTTGTCTTCCGCAAAACAACACTTTGATCATCAATGGTATTCACGTGAACAGTACCAACCCCACGTACAGGACACCGGTGACCATTCTCCACAATCACATATCCAAAAGAACCCTTCTCATAGTCATCAAATACCTCTCTCCTCAGAGTGCAAAGAAAAGAAGCTCCCGAATCAATACACAAATCTTGAGTGCCCAACTCCTCCCGAGCTGATAAGCATAGATTCTTAACAAGCCCCACTTGAGCTTCCTTTAGAGTATATCTCTTCGGTTTCTCCTGCTTCTTCTTTATATAAGGCTTACAACTGCGCATCATGTGGCCCTTCTTGTGACAATACCAGCACTCGGGCCTATGTCCCCCATCGCTGTCATCAGACCTACTCTCAGATGAACTACTCTGATCCTTTCTTCTTCGACTACTCTTAGATCTCCCACGTCTCTTCTCAACGTACATGGCGGAATCTCTAGAAGATGATGATGGATATCCCTCGTTTCTCACCCTTCTCACCTCCTCGTTCAAAATGCTACTCACCACATCCTGTAGAGTCGTCGAATCTGTCATAGTGCCTGTAATAGTCTGTTCCACTGTACCATAACTATCGGGTAAACTAGATAGAAGTAACAATAACTGCTCCCTCTCTGAAAACTTCAAACCTGTAGCTTCTATCTGGTTGTAAACCATACAGTAATTGTTCACATGCTCTGCTACTGAACCCCCTTCCTTCAACTTCATATTAACCAATTTCTTCAGATGAAGAATTTGATTAGATGCCGACGGTTTCTCATACATATCCGTGAGAATCTTCATAGCCTCCTTTGTGGTTTTTGCCTTCGAGATATGAAATAATGCCTTCCTACTCAGCCCCATCTGAATCTGCCCCAGTGCCTTCTGATCCAAACGATTCCACTCTGCCAAGATCTTCACATCCATGTCTGTACCTACCGGCTTCTTACCAAACAACGGACCATCAAGATCTTTCTGACGAAGATACGCTATCATCTGAATCTTCCACATCGCGAAGTCACTCCCATCGAATCTCTCGATCTTCATCTTGTTATCAGCCATCTCGAACCAACTGCTCTGATACCACTTGTCGGAGAAATCTACTCCCAATTCGTAGTGCTAATAGCGGAAGTGCACTACAAGCAATAGAAACTCCCAAGAAATAGATGAACCAAGAACAAGCCAGCACAATATATGGATCTCACAAGAACACAACCAATATGCAGAGATAACCAATACTTCTTATTTCCAAAGAAATACAAAGATTACAAGAAAGATTACAACTCTCAATCTCTCTCTCTCATGTTTGAAACACTCGGCACAATCTCTCTTGAAGTTGAATAATGATCAACACTAGATATCTAAACCTAGAGTTTACGGTCATATATATATAGCCCTCAAACAAACCTTAAAAGATAAACACAAATATAGAAAATTGGGCCTTTCTCCCGTAAGCCCAAAAGAAACAATCAGTGTCGGTGTCGGTCGACTGCCCCCCAGGCCGGTCGACCGCATCGTGCTGAATCAATCCAGAGGGCTGACCGGTCGATCGCACTCCTAGTGTCGGTCGACCGTCCCCTCCTCTGTTGGACGCCTGCACTCGAAGAACCCTCAGTCGACTGGGTCGGTCGACCGCACCCCTAGTCGGTCGACCGCAACCCTCCAGACTTGTCTTCTTCTACTTGCTGCTTGTCTTCTCCTGCTTCTTTGTCTTCTCCTCTTCTTCTCCAATTTCAAGTACTCTATGCTTACGTGTATTTGAGGCCACAATTCCTAACATGAGTCACTGATGGGTGAGATGGAGGTGTTCGTGCGAGCGACAGAGCGGATAAACGGTGTACAAGGGAGGGACTGAGAGAGAGAATGAGCTCAAATTGGCACGAGAAATTGACTTGGACGAGGTCGGCCGATCAGTAGGATTAAATTTCGTTGTATTTTTGTTTGTTGGTTGGGGTGTATAAGTTCCAGGACCCAACATGTTGGGATCTGAACTTCATAAGCCTTATTTTTTGTTGTATATTTTGTTAGTCTTTTTAATAAAACGCGAGGGTATTCAACCCACCGTTTAATGATAAAAAAAGAAACATCAGAGATACCAGGCAGAACTAATATTATTCAGATCTTTATAATAAGTTAAATCTACATACTCTTGTGAAAATACTGACAAAGAAATTTTCAAAAAGTACATGTATGCTAAAAGATAAACTTAGAAAGTGCAAATATGGTTGTGATAACGTGAGACACAGGTGCAGGATGAAAAGATGAATACAGGGATACAACAATGATATTAGTATGATATGATAGTATTAGGTTTGCCCGTGGCCACGTGCCTACGGCACGTCTTTGGAACGATACAGCATATGAAAAGCCTTGTAAACAGTAAAACAACAATTATGTAGCTCAAGTTTGAATAGTATGTTAATAATTAGTTGTAAATAAAAGTTCATGTTTCCATTAGGGCCTGTTTGGTTGGAGGGAAATGGAGGGGAGGGGAGGGGAGGGGAGGGGAGGAGAGGGATTTTATTAAACATTTCTTGTTTGGTTCATTTTTTAGGAGGGGAGGGGAGGGGAATGGAGGGGTGCAGCATCCTTCCTGAGTTAAATTTGGCTCCCCTCCAATATTGAAAATTTTGCCGTACTGCCTCACTTTTTGAAAATATTTAGCGCCTTGCCCCACTCCCGAAAACAATTAGCGATATGCCCTTGTTTAGGATACGTCAGCAACAAACGTTATTGGGAAAAACGGCATATGTTATTTCGATACCATTCTTCCCAATAACAGCATCTGTTTGGAAAAAAAGTTTCATGCCGTTATTTGGAATAATGACATCTGTTACTTTTTGTCTAAAGATCTAACAGTCTCAATTGTGAGCTGAGAGAGAATTGCAAAATTAAACTAACTAATGCCGTTCTCTGAGAGAACGACAACGATTATACTGATACAGTTTATATATTCAGTTTGCACGGTTACCTATAATCAATAATCCCTTTCTCCTTTCTCCTACCCCTTGTCATTCGTATTCTTCTCTCGCTCTTCACTCCTGTAACCCACAAACCCTAGATCCCAAAATCAAAAATTTTCAACCATTGGAGTGCTCTAAAATTTCATACATCCTACCTCCTTACTCCCACTCTCATTTCATTCTTCATCCACAACGAATTTTGAATCTAGTGGTGTTACGGTTTAATTTGAAGGTATTATTATCTTAACCGTATGTTTGATATGTATTCCTATGTTATGCTTATTGTGAGTAGTAAATGACTTGAATATGTTTGAATATTTATGCTTAGGTATGAAATTTGATATCCCTATTTGGTTATATTTTGGGGGTGAAATAATAAAGGATCCCAAGATTGGATATTCTTATAGTGATGTTGAATCGATAATTATTTGGGCTCCCCGTAACTTTACATACTCAGAACTAATAGATAAGATATATGTAGTCACCAATTGAGATAGAAGTGAGATGATTCTGAAACTCAGAGCCCGTTATGCTGCTGGTAAAGGAGATGTGCAGTATTTCATGTTGGTACCCGTAGACAATGACAATTCTCTGAGGTCTATGATACTTAGGACACTTCATCCAAGTTATAGTTGGAATGCAGTTGAGTTATATATCGATCAAATGAGGCTTCCAAATACTACACAAGTTGTTATTGAAAGTCCAAGGCCCACACGGACTTTGAAACCATCTGCAGAGTCACATGCTAGAATTTCAAATACAGGCAAAGATACTAGTACAACTCCAACGGAACCTGTTTCCTCCGAATACGAGCAGGTACATCCTACCCTATTGTCACAAAATATTTTGCTAGCTGGCATGGCAATGGAAGACTTTGACAACGCCGTTGTAAATAACGACTTGGTCGAAGAGGAAGAAGATGAGGAACGCGGTCTCGAAGATGATGAGGAGGAGGTTGCCGTTGAAGCTCGGGTTGTTGATGTCAACATTGATGTGCCGGTTAACAATGCCCTCGTGTTGCCAAGTCAGGACACAAGTGCAGCGATGCGTGGATCTCAATCCAATGAATGGATGTCTCGTGCCACCATACATGAACATGGACAGTCTTCCGTTGGTTCTTCCAACTTGGATGAACTCTTCATAGGTCAAAGATTTCCAACCAAAGATGCTCTACAACATCAAGTGAAGATGTACGCCGTGAAGAACCACAGAGAATTCGTGACGGTAAAATCAGATCGTGGTCTATACCATGTGAAATGTAAATACGCACCCATCAATCATTCAGCCGAGGAGATTGCATAAAACCCGTCACTTCAAAATGTAGTTGGTTGTTCATGGCGGTTGCGTGCAATTGTTTCCAAAGGCCGTAATTATTTCGCGGTAAAGAAGCTTGAAAGTGCACACACATCTGTGAATCCTATATTGACTCAGGATTACAGCAAAATTGACTCGACGGTCGTATCTACGGTCATATTGGATGTTGTGAAGGAACAACTCTCAATAACACCAAGAGCCATAATTGGAATAGTGAAGGGTAGGTTCCATTACACAATATCATATTAGAAAGCTTGGAAGGCTAAATATAAAGCAATTGAGAAACTATATGGTTCTTTTGAAAAAACGTACACTAAATTACCATATCTACTCAATGCAATTCAAGCTTCAAATCCGGGTACGGCTATACATTGGGCGAAAATTGCGACCGGTCTGGGCATAAAAATATTTAAGGGTGTTTTTTGGGCATTCGGTCCTTCCATCAAAGGATTTAAGGCATGTAGACCAGTTATAAGTGTAGACGGCACTCATTTGTACGGAAAATATAAAGGCTGTTTGTTGATTGCTGTTTCACCAGACGCAAACGGGAGGTTGTTTCCTTTTGCGTTTGCACTAGTTGATGGTGAAAGCATAGAAATGTGGACATGGTTCATGAACTGTATTCGATGCTTTGTCACAGATTGTGCATGTCTGTGTGTCATTTCAGATCGGCATGCCGGTATTTTATCAGCAATGCAAAATGAGTTTGATACGTTGAGGGAACTGTTTGCATATCATCGGTTCTGTATGCAACATTTTGCTAGCAATTTCCATAAAAAATTTGGTTGCAAATTTTTGATGAGTAAGTTGAAGGTAATTGCGTGTCAAAATTAGTGGAAGAAGTTTGAGGAAAAGATGGCACAACTTGATGCGAGCAATGCTGATGGGGACCGGTCATTTGGATCACCCCATCGAACAGTTACAGAGAGCACGGTAGAGGGAGGCCAGAACCACACTTCCCCAACTATATCGGCCGGCTGTTTGTAGGTCAGCAATCGATCAGTGGAAGGTACATGAGATGCACTACATCACCTGAAGAATTAGGGAATAGAATCCCTCCAATCATCGACAACAGATAAGCCCGCGTATAATTCTCCAGTTGGATGTCAGATGGTATGTCTGGCAGATGATTAACAAACTCCGTATAAAGCCAAGAACGTTTAACTGATTCCCCAACGAATACTCCATTATCATCTTCTTCCACCTCGTGCCCAAGGTAATCTCATACCAATGCAACCTTATTGAACATCAAGTTGCCAGTGACGGCCACCCCATCGATTGGAAGACTCGCAATGATGGATACCGTCATCTCTCCAACCGGTAAGTGAAACGTGTCTCCGGCCTCCATCGCTCCACAAGAGCGGTAAGTAGTGCGTGGTCACATTTGACTTTCGCCAACTTCGACATTCCGTAAAATCCGCTGCTTACCAAGTAATTTTGAATACGAGGGTGCGTCACCATGATGGTGTGCATTCGAAAACTCATTTTTTCTACATCTTTTTTCCAAACTGCCTGCGATCTGTGATCTTCTTGCAGATAAAGAACGATAGGATCTATTGGACTCGGATGTCCTCGTGGTCCATGTGAAGTACTAGATGAAGCACCCACATCATGGAAAGAAGATGGTTATGTAGGATCCATTTGCCTGTAAACATTAAATATAACGTGTCAACTACAATATTATTAGACATTATTACAATACTAGAGATACTAAAAAGTGTACTAAAATTTTACTAAACTTATGTACTAAACAATCACAAATATTCACCACCACAACATCTCCACACAATACAAATAGATGAATCTAACTTCGCGAAGATAGCAATATAGGTAATCCACATCTCAATCTCCTATAAAAATCACTTCAAATATCTATTAGTTACGTGGATCTATTCCACATCAATTTTACTATATTACCAATATAGCTCTTGCTAATCAACAACAATTATCGAAAGAGAATTTTGAAAATAAACTAAACTTCTATTGAAATAAGACAATAAAATACATTCAAAACAAAGCTTCTAATATTTCATGTTCATGTCCATAGGTTAATTACAATATCATAATTTGTCCAGCTACTACATGATATCATGCCATTATAACTTTAACCATCAGCCATTCCCATCACTTGTAAAAAAAAAAGTTCATTAACCCACATAAAGCAATACACATTGAAACAGTTAACCCTATGTAGACACCTTCAGTGTATTTCAGCTTTTCAACCCTCTATCCATGGTTAACTCCTTTTTCCTCAAATCATTCATCACATTTTGGAAAATAGATTTTATCCTCACGCATTGCCTTCAACTTCACTTTCCCATTATGTATACATAGATCTTCAACACATTTGAACTACTTGCAATCATCATAATGACAACGAAAACACCCCCACAAAGTATCTCCCTATATTCTTTGTTTTCCTAACAACTTGAACAATTGCATCTTTTTCAACAATTCAACATTTCACATACCCTAGATCACCAACAATCCATAAGTACTTTTCCAAAATTACTACTTAGATAACACAGATCTACATCACTTGTACTATACTATCAATGCATACATCTCTCATAGATCAAAATCAATATTGTAATTTTTTTTTAGGGATTTTCGAAACTTACCACAAATTTGAATTCTGGTTGAATTGGAATAATCAATGAGAGAATCAAAAGTAGAGTCTAAGTTTAATTTTTGTTTGACAACTTACAAATAACTCAAATACTTGGGATTTTAGGAAATTTTTTTAGGGATTAGGGTTTTGGGAGTCGGAGTGAAGGAGAGAAAAATCGCAAGGCAAAAGGGGGAAGAGAAGGGGGTTATTGATTATAGGTAACCGTGTAAACCGAATATAACTGATGCCGTTATTCAAAATAATGGCATCAGTATAATCGTTGTCGTTCTCTCAGAGAACGACATTAGTTAGTTTAATTTTGCAATTCTCTCTCAGCTCACAATTGAGACTATTAGATCTTTAGACAAAAAGTAACAGTTGCCGTTATTCCAAATAACGGCATAAAATTTTTTTTTCCAAACAGATGCCGTTATTGGGAAGAACGGTATGCATCGAAATAACCTATGCCGTTTTTTCCAATAACGTTTGTTGTTGACGTGTCCTTAAACAAGGGCATATCGCTAATTGTTTTCGGAAGTGAGGCAGAGCGCTAAATATTTTCAAAAAGTGGGGCAGTACGGTAAAATTTTCTTCAATATTGGGGGATTTGGAGGGGAGAGAAATTGAGTCAAATTTTTGTATAGTGATTGGACTAAATTTCCCTTTAGATCTAAATCTATTTAATCACACCATTAAAATTTGTAATCACACCATTTTAAATTAAAAAAATTAAATTTAAAATTTAGAAGAAAAAAACAAGCAAACAAAAACAGTGTGCATCATGTGATTAATTATATGATGCATTTAAATTAGGTTTGGTGATAGTGTGTCCATCTCTATTCAAGATGCTACTTTTGAAAAATGTTGTGCATCATGTGATTAATTATATGATGCATTTAAATTAGGTTTGGTGATAGTGTGTCCATCTCTATTCAAGATGCTACTTTTGAAAAATGTTTTGCACTCAAGTTGCAGGTTGCTAATCTGCTAGTGTAGAAACACGCGGGGGGGGGGGGGGGGGGGGGGGGGGGGGGGGGGGACACGAATGTTAGTGATTAATTAGATTCTCCTCTAATCTAATGTGTAAGTTTACATTGTTGCATTTTGCAGTCATTAAAATTTGGAAGAAAAAAACAAGCAAACAAAAACAGTGTGCATCATGTGATTAATTATATGATGCATTTAAATTAGGTTTGGTGATAGCGTGTCCATCTCTATTCAAGTAAAAACAGTGTGCATCATGTGATTAATTATATGATGCATTTAAATTAGGTTTGGTGATAGCGTGTCCATCTCTATTCAAGATGCTACTTTTGAAAAATGTTTTGCACTCAAGTTGCAGGTTGCTAATCTGCTAGTGTAGAAACACTGGGGGGGGGGGGGGGACACGAATGTTAGTGATTAATTACATTCTCCTCCAATCTAATGTGTAAGTTTACATTGTTGCATTTTGCAGTCATTATCTTTTGTTTGTTCATTTGGTAGTGAAGAAGACTTTCATAATATAGTGAATTCTCAACATGCACACAGCTGCAATCAGCCTCATAAATATCGAGAATCTTATTTAGATTATAGTTAGTATGAAGTAACTTCATATATATGCATGCAATAAGACAGATCCTATAGCTGGTATGATCTATGTAAGAAGCTTATACTTGCTTATGCCACATGTTTATGTATGTTCAACATTCTTTTGAGGTTATGATTATATCTATCCTTGTATTGAGTATCATTTCGCTTAAAGGGCCTGATATTTGAAATTTTCAATCATTTGTTTCAGGTCAAGTCGCATAGAAGGTATGCTTCGATAAGCAACACCATTACTTCTATAAAATTTAACTATAACGAAGAGAGAGGCATGCAAGATACTATTTTCCCAACCACCATAGCAATCTCTACCCACCGGCTACAATCTTAAATCTGCAGCCAACTCTCTTCAATTTTCGGTAGCTGACCACTCATTACCTAATACATTATCAAGTTCTTGAACTGCTATAGTGTGTTGAACCAAACTCAGATACAAGTTATGCCTTGATTTTGCTTGCAGAACAAATCAACAGATAGAGGCAATATTAGCAAACTCAGATCTTCAAATATTAGAGACACTTGATGTTTTTTTGTGGTTGAGTTTTGTTATAAAATGTAAAAGGGTATAAAAATAATTTTATTATAAAATCCCTTCCCTTCCCTTGTGAACCAAACAAGAAGATAATTATTTTTCCTCCCCTCCCCTCCTTCGAACTAAACAGAGTCTTGATTAAATCCCTCCCCTCCCCTCCCCTCCCCTCCCCTCCATGAAAATCCCTCCCCTCCTCGCCCCTCCTTTGAACCAAACAGTCCCTTAGTATATGTTGAAAAATAATTATAAATGAGGGTATAAAATCCTACTTCTTAGAACTTTGAGGGTAAAAAATGATAAAATTTAACTATTGAAGATATATTTGCTATGTTCAATATAACATGAACAATGAAAAAAACATAAAAAACCTGAAAATTTACAAACTTGTGAAATCTAAAAATCTAAATTTTTGAGTAAATAGAGAGAGAATGAGAGAGAGAGAGAAAAATAATTAAATAAATAAATGAGTTGTTTTTTTTAGGGGAATTTGAATTTGAGTTTTGGAGTTTGAAATTTGGGAAGAGCCACTTGATAGCTTTCTTTGTTTTTTATTATATAGACTAGGTTTGCCCGTTGACACGTGTCTACGGCACGTCTTTGGAACGGTGCACCTTATTTGATCATATAAAATAGTTTTGGAGGTCGAGCAAATTAATTGAAGTAGCAAACATATTATATGAGAAACTTTTGGGGTCCAGCAAAAAACATATTATATGATTTTTTTTGAACTATTTTTAATGTTTATAAATTTATAAATTTTTTAGTTTTTAATTTTTTTATTTTTTAAAAATTTGTAAAATTTTTATTTTCTTAATTTTTTGAAATGGAAGAGTGAAGGAGAGAGAGAGAGAAAAAAAATAATTAAGGGTCTGTTTGGAAACATTTAAGTTGGGGGATGGAAAGGAATGGAATGAAAATGAATGGAGAGGAATGGAAAGAAAGGGAAATGGATGAATTAACTTTATAAGTTGTGTGTGTTTGGCAACTGGTGGAATGGAATTGACTTTTTTTTTGTTTCCATTCTCTAGTCTTGTTTGGCAAACAATGGAATACAATGGATTACGACATTTTAAAAAACCTATATTCTCAGGGAACCTATGTTTTTAAACTCTAAACTCACCTACGGCCTCTACACCTTCGCAGGGAATGGAAACAAATTTAAACTCTGAACTGAACTAAACTACGGCAGTCTGCAGATCACCACCAAATTTATCATTATGCCATTAACTGAACTGAACTGAACTAAGTCTAAATTAAGCATATAGATACTGTACTCGACATTATAATCCAGTTACTTGTATCATTTTGACATATGAACCACCACCCAAGTGATGATATGAGTTTGAACTGCAGTCTGCAGATCACCACCAAATTTAGATGCTTCATACTGATAAAGGTGTAATTTAGACTCTTTGAATTTGACATTATTCTCTTTTTAGTGAATTAGATTATTTGGTCTTTAACTAAATTTTCTTAGAGAAGCTAGTAGTCAGAAACTCAGAATAACCTTAAAGGTATGTGAATGCAAAGCATGACATGAATAAACTTTACTATCTTCTATAATTATCAGTATGCCATTATCATTTACAATAATCACAGTTTTGTTTGGTATGCCATTATCATTATGCCATTAACTGAACTGAACAGCCTTTAAGACAACCATGCATTTAATCTAATCAAATTAGTTTCTCACTAATATTCAGTTCATTTCACAAATTCAAAAATTACTAAAATGAAGAATCTGATTCTGAAACCACATTTACATTACAAGCAAGGATGCGTATTGGGAAATATCTAGTTCATATCAGGCATGTACTCTAGATCAGACTAAAAAGAAGTACACTCAACCACATACCGATTTGGCCGCTGCATTTCCTTTGGACTTGTTAAGGATATTATGAAAGTACTTCGACTCTGTAATCTTCTCGATATAGACATTCCCACTTCTCTCAAAGACAGGACCTGCACTTCTTTTAGCCTGCTCAAATGCCTGACTGACTTCATGAAGAATTATATCTTAGCATGTGCAGATAAAAGAATTGATAACAAAAGGTAAGGCCAGCTTCAGCTCGAATTAAATTAGACAGACTTTGTTGGAAGAAAACAATGAATTGATGAACAGTAAAATACAAAGGAAATAAGCCTTTACACTAAGACCAAAAGTAGACTTACACAACAGTATATACAGCTTGGTCTTGGTATTCATCAGCACTAAAGTGCAACATGCTCAATTAGAAAAGGGTGACTGGGAAGGACAAGCTATCATCAATGACTAATGAATAAGCCAAGCTGCCATGCGTATGCACATCAACAAGTTCAAATTTAGCTAGATCTCTCATCTCCTTTGCTCCACTTGCTAAAAAAATGACCACCATCTCCTCCTTTCGTCAAGAATGGACGTGCTTTGAGATCTGTGTGACAAAAAGGACTGAATCCCTCACAACAAGTCTCTTTGCACTTACAAACACACTCCATCCTGTTGTAAGGAGGTGCCTCTTTGGTTGACCTGAACTGCATAAAAAAAATGGATTGAATACTTACCATGTCAATTAAGCCTCATTTAAAATATTATTAATTACAATAGTAATTTCCATACATATAAGTGCCTAATTAAATCGAGCATTGATAGATATATCAACTAGAGGAAGAACAACGACAAAGCCTTTATCCAAACTCTTTCGGTTTGACACAATAAGAATGGACCAAGAAATCCAGAAGACATAGCAAATATTTTTCAGTCAAATTCAGAATTTCATACGGTGGCCCATAATTCATGCAACCTATAATTTTGTACACCGTTTAAAATATGACTACTGGTTTATGCTATAATTGGGACTTAAAGATTAATTGAAAATTTTGATTTCCATAAAAAAAATATTAGGTTTCTGATTCTACTAACTTTAGCAAGTGATGACACTATAACATAACTTTCATGTAAATTTTATATGGTTTACTCAATGACTATCACAACTGGCACAATGTTCTCCATGTCTTCAATGCTTACTAAAGAGCAGACTTCGGTAACAAATTGATTTTGACAGTTCCCATATAAACTTGCTCAACTGCTAGTCTAAACTCCTTCCAGGGGCTAAAACTTCCTTAAACTTCCTGCTTATCTACAAATGGTTTCACTCCCCAAATTCTCAGTTGACTTCATACTCCTGAGATCTTAATAGAAGAGATCGCCAAATCCATCTAGATAGAAGTTCTAATACATGGCCCCAACCAAATGCAACTACATGTAAATTGACACCTAACTCCTACATCATACATGTAAATTGACACCTAACTCCTACATCATAGTTTCATCATTCTCTATTGCCTAATTGTCAGAATCATAACCATATATAAAAACTTTAATATGTCTTATACTTCTATGCATGTACAATTATTGCTCATGACACGAGAAACACCGTCGCTTGTGAAATTCTCATTGTAGAAAACCTATCCTTGAGTTTCAACTGAACTGAACTTACCTCGGAAAATATGACGAAATTTCCACTCACTGTCATGAAGGTCCCGTGCAATCAACTCTTGTGCAGGAGGCTGCTGGGAAAAATCCCGAAAAGATAAGAAAGCAATAAGATGGATAAATTAAGATAAATTCTCTTCATAATTTAATGTGTAAATAGATGAACATTCTAATATTGGAAGGTAGCAAACTAACAAATGGAGGAAAAACTTTTTCAGCGGCCCGGCGCGGGACGGAGAAACCACCATGAGTACTTGTGTCACTTCCATCTAACTTACTCTAATCATGAAATTTAACAGAAAATTTGGGGAAAAATTAACCATAGAATGCAAAATATATGAAACAATCTACATTTCGGACATTAATCCATACTAGTTAATGGTTCTCCCAAATAAGCACTTGTATGCAACCAAAACAAGTAAAACTCAAACAATTGTCTGTAGTAAAAATTCATCAGCACCATCTAAGCACATTTTCCAATCAATATATGTTTGGCCATTTTGCAAGTTGAGGTGCTTTAAAAATTATAACACCTTCAAGAAACGATAAGTACAATGCGGGTAGTACACAACTTGGCTTGATCAGGTGGTAGATCTTTTTCAGTCTTCATTCAAGAATCTGATGAAAGCAAAAAAATGATGAACATCCATGAGGTTATGCATAAAAGCTTGACAAATTTGTAATGAAAATAGCATTATTTCTGCTAACATAGTTTCTTACATTGAATGCCAAATTTCAGGAATAAAGACCATAATTGAACTATGTTAGCAGATCTTACAATGAATGCCAAATTTCAGAAATAAACAAGATGGCCACATGAAAATTTGGAGTAGCATGAAGGTCCACACCTGCTTCTTAAAACCACACAAGGCATGCCTATGCGCTCAGCTGCATCCACACCGGATTGGCTGCCCGCAATGAGAAAACAGTTCTACACAGACAAGCCTGCATATTCTGCTCCTGCACGCAGTGTTGCTACTATGTTTTTCAAGCTGCAGGATGATCAGATTATTTCAGATGAAATGTCACTAATATAATGTAAGCTTCAGTTCATACTCAAAAGAACAGAGCATATGTATAATTCAACTTAAATGAAGCCACTGTTTTCTCTAAGGATGGCCCCATCTGCACAACAGAAATGCACATACATGTTAGCTATCTGATTCTAAAGATTCATGTACAGGTCGCACATTACAAGATCCCCTAAATCATTCAGAACAAAAATTTGAAAAGTTCTGATCAATTTGGACAAGAGATGGCAAAAATGAATGGTGAAGGGGCTTACATATTCCCATTTCTTGCTGAGAGTTGAAGCATTCAAAGAGTACAGATATCCTGAAGAAAAATTCAAAATAAAAAAGGTAGCATCTAGAATTCATACCAATGCACTCCAAAACCTTATTTAAAAAGTCTGAACCAAATACCTTTGAGCCCACATTACGTTGGTTGTAACATCAATGAAATTTTAAGACATGTATTTACGAAGGGTTCAAGGCCATTACAAAGTGCATGTGAATCTCAGAATGACTATTAAATGCAGTGTACTGAGTATATGTCAGTAAGACATAAAAATACATGCATTTCAGATACATGCATTTTTGATTCTGCAGTATGAATTAGTATGAATTAGCTTTCAATAAGTTAGCATTATGAACATCAACTAGAAAAGGATGAAAAGAAACTCGACCACAGTACCATCGCCAAAATTATGAACATCAACAAGTTCAAATATAGCTAGATCTATCTCGACAAATAATAATAAAAGTTCTTTCCTAACGATTCAAATTTCAAAGACCAAAGCAAACATCAAATCTCACTACCATCACCAAGCTTATTCAAAATCCAGTCTTTGCGCTTATGTTCAGGTATCCTAAGGAAGCACCTCTTGAAGTTGTCAACGCGTTCACCTGAGAACAGCTCTAATGCCCTCACCTTTTTGTCTTCATCCATACTATTTATAAAAAAAATGGCATTAGAAATTTGATCCCAGATTATATCTTCGTAGTGGTTCTTCTCCTTCATGACATCTACAAAATTTTCCATAGTGCCGCGCATATTTCCCATTTCTTCCTTAAGCCCTGCTGCCATGGTTTTGCACTTTCTTTGTGGCAATTTAAATGGTTTAGCAGCTTGAGATACAGTAGACGAACCAGGATTTAGTTGGGTTCCGCTGTCGTCATCTAAATTAACAGTCTCAAAACTTCTGTTATCACCAAGAAGAGAGTCAAAAGCTTGTTGTGGTAAGATGTCGGCATCATACGCATCTACATCTGCTGTAAAGCATGTCTTTTGAATATTTCCATTGGCCGAATTCTCTCCAAGAACATGCATCCACTCACTAAATCGTGGCAATACCTTTGTTCTATAGTTCTTGAGATTCGGATTAGCCTGCCAATGTGAGTGGTAAGACTATTATTGGTTTCATTTTGAAATATTACCAAATTAACACTACGTAAAAACTTAATACCTGGAGCGCTTCTTGCCATACTAATTCATCTGCTTCCAATAACATAGTGTCTGAGTTCCAACCGAATCCACTACATGAAGAATTCAAGGTTTTGAAGGCTAGTGTCTCTTTCCGCCATGTCTTAACTCTATTTTCAATATTGTTAATGCTAACATCTATTTTCAGGTTGTTCATCAGTGCCTCCTTGATAGCAGTGTGTGTGGTGTTTTTTTTCCAACCTGAAGGCGTCCTACGACCTTGAGAAAGGTGGGTCAAAAAAACATGTACCATACAATCATCCATAACACCTGTCCAAAACACCTTTGCTGACCCTACTTTTAGTTCTTCGGTAAGAGAAGCATTTGGCATCATTCCTGAAAAATACAAAGGACAAATCAACTTCAAAATTTGAAGATAGATAAGCAATGAATTAAAATTACATAACATGCATAGACGAGCTTGAAGAGAAAATTAACCAATTTCTTTATACTTCACAAGAAACTTTATACTTGACATGTCAAATACAAGTAAGAAATGCCAAAACTATAGAAGACAAGGTCCCATCTCTTGCTATACAATACATTACCATGTTTCCATGCATATATAAGCATTATGTATAATAAGGTATCAGTGATAAATAGAATCATTCCACATAGTGGCAGCAAGATTGTCCCTAAAAGAAATCCAAGAAGGAGACGTGCTCAGTGTGGCAATATCTTCAATTTGCGCTGCATTATCTTGATCAGCATCTACAGGGGGATCTTCCCATTCACTTCCAATATCGTCGGGATCTTCACAACGTATAAAATTATGTAAAATGCAACAAGCTAGTATCAAGTTCACTTGCATATCCACACTATAGAAAGGGGTTGTCCTCAGATAAGCAAAACGCTTCTTCAAGAGACCAAAGGTGCACTCAACGACATTATGTAAAGACGAATGTCTTAAATTGTATAGCTCTTTGGGTGTTTGAGGTGTATTCCCGCTTTGTTCTTTTAAGTGATATCGTGTTCCACGGTACGGAACTAAAAAACCAGGGACTAAAGGAAACCCAGCATCACCCAGGTAATACTTATCTTTCGGTACTTTTAACTTGTCCCTTTGATGTGTGACAGCAGATCGTAATAACCGAGTATCGTGGGCTGATCCTTCCCATCCAGCTAATACATATGTGATCTTCATATCGAAAGAACAAGCCATCAATACATTGTGAGCAATATCACCTTTGCGGTTACGATATCGTGGTTGATCTTCCTCGGGTACCATTGCGGGCATGAAGGTACCATCAATCGCGCCAACACAATTCTGTAAATAATAAATAAACAATCTAGGTTCAACACGATCAATTATGAGGTTAAGGATTGTGTATATGATTAGATTGTACCTTAAAATATCCCATTGCCCAGGGCTTTGGGTTACCACTTCTTTCAGGAGAATAATTAGCAGAAGGTTGCAGTATATATTCTCTTCCAAGTTTCAAAACGGTTCGTAACACATTATGAACATGGCGATGGACAGTTTCTGATGACCTTATCACTGTAAAGGCACTATGTCTAATGCGTGTGTCGTGACCCAAGATGAGAAGAAACATAGCCACTTGTTCTTCCAAACTTACCCACCTACTAGAAACCAAACCTTTCCCCTTAAGTAGTTCACAAAGTCTATGAAAAGAAACTCTATTCATTCGAAGTATCTCATGACAATTCCGATCACTCTCTACGTACAATCTCATTAGAATTTGGCCCCTCTCAGTTTTTCTATTTCTACTTGGTTCTTTGTCAAGATATGTTAAGGATGTTGCAGCCGACATCACGAAATATGCAACCATCATGAGAATGAATGCTGCTATGTCATAGTCGTCCATATTCCCAACTAAAAAAAAATTAGATTTGTATCAACACCTCCGGAAAAAAATGGTAAAGTATCCCAGCAAATAGACTAAATTATCTCAGTAACACAATATGATTAGCACCGACATCAAGTTGTCGATGGTAAAAAAGATCCAAGAGTAAATTCTTGTTATACACTGAAAAACATAATAGACTGTAATTATGTAACCAGAACTGGACAATTTTTTCTATCTGAGAAATTAAAGTTAAATTCGAAAGCTTATTCGATAACAAAAATGACACAGAAAATGTATGTTTTGAGATACTCTAACACAATTTCCACTGTTTGATGGGGAACATGCAAAGCTAGCTAGATAGTAGATACATTGAACGTGAGATAACAAAACCTATCAACCACCATCCAACTGCTATTCAAAACAGACTTGAGATTCAATTACAACTGAAAACAGACTTGAGAAACAATTTTTTTTACATTGGCAAGTAACTTTTTCACCACTGGGGAGAAAATAAAATACAATTATACAAGTCTGCTTCATATAATTCCTAAAAAGTTAGTAAAGAGGAATAACATCAAGCACAACAAACCTAACATGAAAGCAATCTAACAACAACATAACTGCACATTTAATTTGAGTTGGCAGCATAATTACTTCTCTATTTCATATTTTAATCACATATTATGCAATTCTTCTCAATTATTTTCGGTTGTAATGAAAGAATTGAAAACAAAATTATACAAAATTAACAGAACCTTAAATAGAACAAACGCATTAAAACCAGCATTTTCGAAAAAAAATAAGTCACAGGAAAAGTAATTATACAACCTTTAACTATCAAATAAACAATTTTAGAGTAAGGTGGATAATTTGCTAATAATTTTTTTTTAATTACATAAACAATCTACATTAAAAATTCTGTGGAAAAAAATACTAAGAAAGTTATTGATATATATATTGAAGAAGAAACGACGGAAAACATGTACATTCAATGAATTCAAAGCTGCAAATGGTATAAAAAAATTACTAATTTAGGACCTTTTGCTCCTATTTACTAGTTCATACAATCTACTAAAGTATGTGCGTTCAATATTTATATACTTCTGCTCATTTAAACTTACTTCAGACATTTTCCTGAGGAAATTCTCATGCATCTCTAATTCAATTGAATGTGGATGCCTCTAAGAATTCTATACTACATTTAGATTTCAGGACATTTCCCATACTAATACAATGTATTGGTTTGTTGTAAACTTATAACACTACAAACAATGATAGCGTACGAATTACCCTAACTAGGGGAAAAAGGATAAAAATAAAAGTTTTACAGCCATTAAATCACCATATTTTCGTATAGTAAGTGAATACCCCCAATTACTATCATGATCTTAGTCCCAGGTAGAAGTTCTGCCGCCACTTCCAGAGCAACCAACGAAGTAAAGATTCTACTTCAATAGTAGTTACCCATAACTAATCAACATACAAAACTTAAAAAATAAAAATTAAAAAAACTTTCAATTCATAACATTGTTATAGGAAGTCTGGTACTAAATAAACTCCAGAAAAGAAGCAAACCAAAAACTTCGAAGATTAATGACATTTTTAGCATGAAACCAACAAAAATGGATTGAATAGACATGTTTGTGTATTTACGAAATAGGAGAGGTTGAGGGTGCCGGAGTGGGGACGGGGGAGGGAGAAGAGGGCGGAGGAGTGGAGGGTTAGAGCGGGGAAAGAGAGGAATAAGCCATAGAAATTGAAGCATACCTGCGATTTTGGGTTCCCAGGCGGCTGAAGTCGCTAACATCTGTTTGGTCTTTAACGCCTTTATAAATCGGTTGAAGAAAGGTTCACGCGTGCTATCAAAGGATGAAATCGGTTGAAATGGGTTGATTCTCCATTCCTTTACGCAGCTTTCCGAGGGGTTGGGGTCGGAATAGAAATCGGTTGAGATCTTTCTCTAAGGAATGAAATTTAGTTGTTTCCTTTATTTTCTTTTTCAAAACAAACAAGTTGTGGAATATGATAAGATGGGCTTATCCGCAGTATTCCATTCCTTTACCTAATTTTTTGGGTTCCCAAACGCACCCTAAATAAATATAGGAGTTGTTTTGGGTGGGGAGATTTGAATTTGAGTTTTGGAGGAAAACTTTTGGGGAGAAAAATATGTTTTGTGAGGTTAGATCTGGACCTTTGATTTTTGGGGAATTGAAGGAGAACCACTTGATAGCTTTCTTTGTGTTTTATTATATAGATTGTTGTTACAAATTTCACAATTATGCATAAATTTAAACCAAATAGCATTCAATAATAAATTTGAGCTGCAATATATAGTATATACAAACAAAAACAGTAAAGTTTTCATAGTCCATACTAAATTACAAATTACGAGAAGTTTTTTTTGATTGAAAATGGTGGGCACGAGACCCCCACGCTAAAATTACGAGAAGTTACATTGTCCACAAATAATAAATGAGTTCACTAAACCAAGAAATACAATAAGTTGTTAAATATTATTGACGTATATTCAAAAGTGTGTAAGAAGTTTCCACAATTCAAGATATATAACAAAATTAAGAACGCATGTGGGAAGTGGCCTGTAAATGAAATGCCGATAATATCATATGGCCTACATAATTACAGCTGCATGATTGAACTGTCTGTGCGACAGAGGAAACTAATAGACAGATAAGAGAACTACCATCAACCACAACTAGTGCATTGTCTGGCTATATGGACATAGACTGTTAGGGGAGGGAAATCCATTATTAAGTGTATCCAGTAGATAACTGATCTTGACACATAGCATTAACTCAGTTTTAGCAAATGAACTCTGAAGTGAGAGTATTTCTTGGAATACTCTTACACAAAGGAAAGGATGCAAGGTACATATGAAGACGACATAAACTATTAACAGAGAAAAGGTTGTAAGACTAGTGATTGATCTGGAGTGTGGACATAGTGAACCTTTGGCATTTCGCCGTTTCCAGAAATGTATCGATAAGATAAATAAGGTCAGATAAGGTTGAATGGTTATCATGCATTGAGCAAATGATAAAGCACACATGCAAAATGAAAGCGGTAAAAAATGACATTGATATAACCATACTAACAATAACAGTGATTTGATACAATGACAAGTGAGAACACAATAACAGTGATCAGAAATAAATGGGACGGACCGTGGATTATCGGAGGAGATTTCAACATCACGAGATTCCAAGACAAACACAAGGGTAGGGATCACAGTCGTAACGAGCAGGACGCGTTCAACTAGACTATTGACGACTTGGAGCTGTTGGAATTAGAAATGACGGATAGGAAATTCACCTGGTCGAACATGCAACGTAACCCGACCTTGGTCAAGCTTGACAGAGTGCTCGTGTCTAACAAGTGGGAGGACGCTTACCCTATAGCAAAAATTAAATCTTCAGTGCGATACACGTCTGATCATCTCCCCCTGATTATAGATTGTCATCAGGGCGGGAGGGATAAGCAGTCATTCTTTAGATTCGAGAAAGCTTGGACTGTTTGTGAGGATACTAGACAAGTGATAGCGGAATCGTGGACCGCCGACACAAATGAGGCAACAACAGTCGGAATCTGGGTGGAGAAGACGAGGCGCCTTCGCAGAAGATTAAAAGAGTGGGCCAGACAAAAGATGCGCGAGATCAATTCCAGAAGAGAGACGTTAGGCATCAGATACGACGAACTGGAAAAAATACAAGAGAATAGGGAACTTCAGGAGTCGGAAAAGGACGAATTAGCAAGCACCAGATTAGAGATACAGCAGATAGGGACAATGGAAGAGATGTACTGGAGATAGAGATCTAGAATACAATGGCTACGAGAAGGGGACACAAATACCAAATTCTTTCACAAAGTAGCAAATGAAAGAAGAAGACAACATCATATCACGGGTTTATCGGTTGACAGGATTTGGACAGAGAGAGAGGGCTTGATCAGAGAACATTTAGACAAGAAATTTCATGACTTATTGGGTCGTAACACAACTGGTAGAAGTAGATTTCAGCCGGATATGTGGAACTCCTCTAGAATAGATGGGTCCGAAGGTATCAAGAATAGATTCTCAGAATTGGAGGTCTACGATGCAATTAAACACCTAGGACAGGAAAAGGCACCAAGGCCGGACGGATTGCCTATCTTCTTCTACAAAGTTTACTGGAACATAATTAAAGAAGATCTGATGAACATATTCCACGAGCTGTTCGACGATGTTGCAGCGCTGGATAGGATTAACTATGCCACAATCATATTGGTCCCAAAGAAGCGTGAAGTTTGCTCGTATGAAGATTTCAGACCAATTAGCTTGCTTAACGGCTCGTTCAAAATAATCACTAAAGTGTTGGCCTAAAGATTGGCTCCATAACTTAACGAAGTGATCGCCCCCTCGCAATGTGGGTTCATTCGAGGGCGGGATATCATGGACAGTATAGCATCAGCCCACGAAATTGTCTTCAGGGGCTACAGAGCTAAAACGGATGGATTTCTTCTGAAACTGGACCTTCAGAAGGCTTATGATTCTGTACACTGGGATTGTCTGGACGAAGCGCTGGAGCTTAAAGGATTTTGAGTCAAATGAAGGGAGTGGATGAAAATGTGTGTTCAAGGAGGAAAATCGTTCATTCAAGTCAACGGATGGCAAGAAAAAGAAATTAGATGTAAAAGAGGGCTTAGGCAAGGAGATCCCCTATCTTCTCTACTATTTGCTATCGTCGCGGACGGACTTGCGAAAATGATAAAGAGAGGCCGGGAACTAAACGTTATCAAAGGGATTAAGATTAAAGAAATTGCACAACCAATGATGATCTTACAATATGCGGACGACACCCTTTTATTCGGGAAGGCTGAAAAGGATGAAGTGATAGCTATTAAGGCAGCGTTAGTAAGCTTTCAAGGATGGTCAGGCCTGAAGGTTAATTTAGAAAAGACTAGCATCATCCCAATTAGCGAACACCTATCAATGTCAGTTTCTGAGATAACGAATTTATTAGGATGTGGGAAGAGCGAATATCCAATTCAATACCTAGGTACGCCCATTAGGCCAAGGGCGCTACTTAAAGATGATTGAACGGTCCTGATCGAAAAGATAGCCAAGAAACTCGTAGGTTGGAAGAGCCGTTTCCTTTCCCTCGGAGGAAGGATCATCCTGTTAAATTCGGTTCTTAGTGCAATTCCGCAGTTTATTATGTCAATCTACAAATTGCTTAAGTGGGTCATCAATAAGATTGATAAGTTTAGAAGAAGATTCCTATGGAAGGGAATGGAGGAAGGTAACAAAGGAATGCACTTGGTAAAGTAGGGTAGAGTATGTAAGAAAAAGGAATACGGCGGATTGGGCATCATGAATCTCCATGACATGAATAGAGCGTTGCTAAGCAAGTGGTGGTGGAAGATCTCCTATAAGCACAAGGGTTGGTGGAACTACTCTTTCGACCTTTTCCGCAAAAGAAGAAAATTCGGCTTTGGAAGAAAAAGTGCGTCGGCCAAAGTATCATTCCTTTGGAAGGGAATTACGAAGCAAGGAGAGATATTCCATACAAACACTAAATGCATTGTTGGAAATGGAAAAGGCACCAGATTTTGTAAGGATAAATGGTGTGGTAGCACGACATTCCAAAACCGATTCCCACTTGCTGCGGCCGCCACGGCTAACTTAGATTTGTCTGTGGCAGATGTTCGGAAAGGAGGAAAATTAAGATTACTGGTATCTGGCACCATAACTTCGGAGAGTACTACCCAGTTCGAAGAGCTGAACAGACTAATCCAAGTAGAAGGGAGTCAGACGAATAGCAGCGAGGACATAAGATGGTGGGAGAGGGACAAATCTAAAGTTTTCTCGGTGTCGTCTATGTATAATTGGATCAACGATGGAGGACTGAGATGTAAAGTAAAAAGAATCATTTGGGGGGCTAAGGTGCCCCTGAAGGTCAAAGTGTTCTGCTGGTTAGCTCACAACAATGCGATTCTATCTAAAGTTAACCTCAGAAAGAGAAACATACAACTAGACGTTACCTGCGTGGTGTGTCTAACAGCGGAAGAGGATGCCAACCACATCCTTTTCCGATGTCCGAAGGCTAGGATTGCATGGGAGGTAGTCTGTAGGGATTTTGGGTGTACCCTATATCCGAATTCAACTTCTGATATTTAGGGGATTTTAATAGAGGAGCACATTAGAATAGAAGATAAAAAGGATTGGGACATAACTTCTGCGGCGTCAATGTGGAACCTATGGCTAGAACGAAATGATTTCATATTTCGCAATAATTCTTACAAATTTTCAACCTCAATGCATAAAATTTTCCTGTTTATCCATGACTGGGCAGGGGTTGAGGAGGCAAGGAAGAAGATGAAGATCAATGAAGGGAACTAGCCTACGAGAACAGTAAAGAGTGGATCGCCAACCAGGCTGAAGGGGGGCGACGGATGTACTTTGATTTGGTGCTTTCTTTTGGGCCTCAGTTGGATGAGAGACATTCCCTTTATGTAACTGTTGTTGTTTTCGTTTTCTGTATGCTTGTATATTTGAGATGTGTTTGTACTGATTTGTTTCTTTAATGATCATTAATGAAACGATGACTACGGTCATCATTTATTAAAAAAAAAAAAAAAAGGAAAAAAAAAAAAGAAAGAGGCAAGTGAGAACACAATCACCTACTCAACAATTGCAATAAGACTGAAATGCAAATTAAAACGGATTTATTTGCAAAACGTGTTCCACTAAGATGAATAATGTTGTTAGAGTGAGCAAATTAGTTTTGTTTTGGCTTCTCCTATACGTTAATCAACTGAAATTTCCGTAGTCCCCATGTTTGGTGCCTAACATGCCAAATCCTGTTGCAAATTTTGTCCTCATGGCATTCTTGCACAACATATTCATTGCAAGTAATAGTGCTAACTGTACTAATCTTAGTGTATACTACTCAGAGACACAGTGGAATTAATGAAAAGTATTTTGTATGAGATCCACCTTCCTGGGCCTAGTAGTACAAAAGTGGTCCAAGGAAAGTATAATCTCTACTACTATAATGGGAGAAGGCCTTTGTCCTTAATCCACTTCGTGCAACGCACGTGTAGGTAAATTTTTTTTTGCCCTTTTCATTCCTCCCAATTTTTTTCCACGTGCACAGCACGTGTATAATACTAGTATTAATCATTAGAGAAAGAGAAAATGTGAATGTAATGAGAATAGTATGCCATTAATTGGTTTATGGTCTAATAAAGACAATGTGCATATCATTCATGCATTAGAAAAACTCCCGCATCTCAAAATTCTGATCATGGAAAACTCCCGCATCTCAAAATTCTGATCATCCATGCATCAAGTAGCTTCATATTAATGATTGTTCAACAATATAACTTAAGAAACTTTGTTCCATTGGTTAGAGGTACTGTAAGTCATGATTTCCCATTCATGGATGATTACCGTATGCATATCATATAATGAACATGAAGGATATTCCATTAGTGTAATTGTGACTTATGAATCACAAGACGCGCGCGCCGCGCGCGGGGGGGGGGGGGGGGGGGGGGGGGGGGGGGCATTAAATATTTTTTTTTTTATATAGGAATATTTGGGGGCTATATGCTACAGTCCTCCCTAATAAAACTTACAACCCCCTCTTTCTTAGCCTTCTTTTTTTTTGCCCATGCCCAACTTCAAAGTCCAAACACTTTATTCTCTTTCTCCTCCTACTCCATCTGCTCCTATTCCAGTCCCGATCTCGTCAAAATCCCTTCCAATCCAAACCCTAATTCCCTTGAATCCCTCCATCTCCTTCTCCAATCTCCGAACCCCAATTCTAATTCTCGTTCCACCAGTGGGTTTCTGGTGAAGGAGTAGAAAGTTTATTGCCGAATTTTGTGGCAACTAAGTTTTTTCTTTTTGCCTATGTTTTATTAAATGATTTAGGAGTAGAGCGAGAATGGATCTTGTTGCTATTTTTGAGTTACATTGTTGGTGAATTGAAATGGATATTGTTTGGATTTTTGAGAGAGAGAGGGGGGGGGGGGGGGGGGGGGGTTGATGCGTGCTGGGTTTGTAACTTGGTTGTTTTTGTGTGGTGGTGGTGATGGTGATGGAAGAGTTAGGTATTGGGTGTTGGGTTTTTAGATTTGGGAAGGGATAGGAAGAAAAAAAGAAATTATTTTTTATAGTGTTTTGACTGTTTTGAGTAGTGGGTTTGATGTTAGCAGCGTTGGGAAAATGAAGTGGAGTCCAATTGAATCAAGCAATAAGTGAGAATGAATTATAAGTATGTGGATGATTTAATTGTTATATGTTTTAGAAAAGTTTGTCTTAGTTGTAAGTGGACTTGAAAAACTTGGATGAACCCTCGAGGTGAAATTTTGTCATTAGAAGTTTGATTAATTGCCCATTATAAATTCGTTGTATCACCAAATTTAGTGTTTATGCTATTATAAGATTAGAGTTCAGGTTGGGTTAACTTTCCTGTTTAGTTTAGCTATCGGCCTATGTGCTAGTTAGAACAAATAATTTAACTATCGGACTATAATGCTTAGTAGTTTTTTTTCCCCCTAAAGCAAGCTAGGTGTTCAATGATATGATGAATGCAAAAAGGAAACAAATTTCACCCTCCACTATCAATTTTTTAGTAAAAAAAGTGATGAATCCTATTGACGGTTTAAATCTTGTGTGAAATTTTTTTTCCAGCCCTCTTACATTTCAATCCTGGATCCGCCCTTGCTATTAGAGTAATCAAATGTCAATCAACATTTTCTTCATAGAAATTTAATTTGCAATGGGCAAAAAGTGGCTTCAAATCCAGCTTGCATCAAGTTATAGCTTATTTTAGGTTCAGAAGTCATTTTCAATAAGAAATTCTTCAAGATTCCAAGTAGTTATACAACTTAGAGCAAAAACCAAAGTACCCCCCAACGTTTGGCCTAAGTACAATATGCCCATATAACGTTTGTGATGTAAAACGTAATCCTAAATAGAGAATTTCCAAGAATTCAAAGAATTAATTTTACCAACATGTAATACGGATCAAGTTAGAAATTAAAACCGTTAATCGGTTCGATGGATTTTCAAGAATTGAATTAAGTTTAACAAACCCAATTAACGATTCAGCTCTAACAATCAATAATTCTATACCTAAGTGCTCTTAGCAAGTAAAAGATGCAATATTGATTTGTACTCTAATTAGCAAGTAGAAACGCTCACTCTCAATATTTGTGGACGACAGATAAATTAAATAATATTTTAGAGATGATAGATAGTATCACAAATAAATGAAGTGAGGAAAGTAATTACCGGGTTTGTAGACACTGTCACAATGTTGCTTGATTTGAATATGGATCTAGCCCAAATACAGTTGATCTGCGGTGGAGGAAGAGACTTGCAGTGGTCGGCGGCGGTGCGGAGGGTGCTGGCGATGAGAGGCTTCGATGGAGGGGACCTCCGGGGCTGTCGACTTCGGGGTTGTCGACGGCGAAGAGGGCAGCGGGACTTCGGGGAAGCGACGGGAAGCGGTGACGCAGGCTAGGGTGAGAGCGGGATGCAGGGGTGCTGGAGATGGGAAGGTGGGGCTGAGGAGGTGGGGTTGGGCAGTGATGGGGGTTTCGGGGTCGGTGAGCCAGTCGGGGAGCGGCGACGGGACGGTGTCAGGGTGCTAGGGTGCTGCTGGTGAAGGTTCGCTAGAGGTGGAGTCTAGGTTAGTTGTTAATAGTCTGTTAATAATCTGCAATTGTATCAGTTGTGTGTCTGTGCTCTACTTTTGCACGTGCGTTGCGGATTAGATTTCATATAGGTTTTGGCGAGCAGTGTAAGGACTGATTATAAAGTCCATTTGTTTCTTTTTACATGTTGCGCACATACCAGAGTAATATTTAACCGCCTATAAAAGGCCATCGTTGAAATGAATAGGAGATAAGCTCGAACAATTGAATTCTTCCCAAAATCTCATCCTCCTCTCCTCCAAAATCCCTAGTTCTCATAACAATGGCACGATCCAAACAACCAGCCATTGGAGCTCATAACAGCGTGGTATCAAAGCCAGCGAACGACGAATCTGATTCAAGAGACGTCGGAAGTACGCCGTCTATCGAGATTGTAGTACCCCGTATTTTTGAATATTACTTTTTATATTTATAAATGAATTAAAATGATTTTTTTTTTGGAGATTTAATAAATATTTTTCTGAAAACTTACCTTTTTACACGTGTAAAACACGTGCAAATGTTTTCTTGTGAAGTTCAAAGTAAAAAATTATTTTGTGTAAAATCATTATTTATTATTATATATTATTTGCGATTTTTTTGGATTTTTCTGACATTGGTTGGACCTATTTGCAAATATTACAAAAAGAAGGACTTTTGTGCAAAATTACCAAATGGAGTGAAAACTCCAGATTTTTGGATTTTTAGGCTGGGTATAATGCCTAGTCAACTTAGGGTTAAAAAGTTTACTTTTTGTTTTGGTGAATTTGATTTATTTTACAAGTTTTGATAAAAGAGGATCTTTTTGCAAAATTGTCATTTTGAGAGGTGAAAATGCAAATTTATTTTTCTGGAATTTTCAAACAGTGCCGGCTGGAAATAAAGTGTTCATTTTGTTTTTAAATCTCAATTAAATTGGTTTTATCAAGTTTCCAAGTATAGGGATCTATTTATGTAAAGATATATTTTAAAAGGATTATTTTGCAAATGTGTTCAAAACCCTAATTCTCTTAATTGCGGCCTATTTAAAAGGTGGAGTGCAGCCGTCTTTCGCTGCACAACACCAAGGTTTCATTGTTTTATTTTTCTTGGAGATTTAAAGAGAAGATCTTGGATTTTTTACAAAGGAGAAGCTCTTTCCTATTTTCTAATTATTTTCGTTTGATCTCTTCAACAAGGTGAGTGATATAATTTGTTTTGTTTTGTTCTTTGAATGTTGTATATGGTGTTTCATCTATTAGAAAGCATGCTAGGGTTTTGATATGAATATATCTGGTGGATTGAATGAATTGATAAGTTAAAATTAAATCTTTTGAGAAGAACCCTAGTTATTTGTGAGTAGAGTTGCATGTGGATGATTTTAAATTGTTGGAGAACCTAATATAAATTGTGAGTAGGCTATTTCTTTTGGGCTATTGCTGATTTTATTGAGTATGGTGAAAGTTATGCATTAATTGATTAAAGATGAGAATTTTTTTGGACTATTGGTGAGTTGGATGAATGCAACTTGGCCATGTTGATGATAAATTTGTTTTTGTTCAAATCAACTATTGAGAATAGTCGAGATTGAGTTTGAGAAATTTTTGAGAAGGAGTAATGGATTAAAAGACCATGTCTTGAGGATTTGAGTTATGATGACTAGATTTGGGGTTTGTTACATTTTGACCAAATTTGAGGATTTTTGATTTTGTGAAAGATTTTAACTTGAATTTGGATTTACTCAATTGCTAAGTTTTAATCTGAATATTTTTGTTATTTTAATTTATGGATTTGTGAAGTTCTTTTGGTGCACAAGCATGCACAAACGTTTTTCATAAATATCGTATTTTTGTTGTTTAAGAAGAAATGGAGTTTATGTGTTTTCGAAGGATTTGACTATATCCAGCTTATTTTGGTATTGATATGGTTTAGAATATAAAATAAACTTATTTTGATGTATGATTGATTCATAAAAACTCTAATTTTGATACATGCACGCATTCATGTCTTATTTTGAAGAAATTCATCAAAAAACTATTTTATCAATTCAAGTGGTTTTGATTGATTTTTTTATGGATCTTTGTATATCCTATAAGTTGTATTTGATCATATCAGAAATATACTTTTTTATAGATTTCGTTTTTATAAAGTAAATCTTCGTATCGGTTGAAGTATGCACAACCCAAACTGCAGTCTGTAGGTGTGACAGTCGACTGGAATGTTTCGACAATCGACCGGAATGTTTCGACAATCGACCGTTGCTACCTGGCTGCTGTGTTTTCTCATTTCCTTGAAATCTCGTGCGGAACAGTCGACTGACCCATTTCTCCAGTCGACTAACCCATTTTTCCAGTCGACTGTCTCTGCTCTATTTTGATATTTTCTTGAAGTGTTGGATTTTCGCTCTGGACAGTCGACTGAGGACTTTTACAGTCGACCGTCAATACTTAGAATTATTTTTCTTAAAAATGTTGGATTTTCGCTCTGGACAGTCGATCGATGACTTTTTTATTTCTTGAAGTGCTGGTTTTTCGCTCTGGACAGTCGACTGATGACTTTTTTACAGTCGACTGTTACTGATGTCTTCTTGAGTTATTCTGATGTTCTTTAAACGATTGATTCTTTAAATATTTTTGGATCTATAACTTACTATTCTAAATATTATTCTTTCTACAGAACATATGTTTTCAGGATATTTTATTGTTGGATTTGGATTCTGGAATTTTATAAAGACTTGGGTTTTTGTTGATTGGAGAAGTTTCTCCATATGATCGTTTTGACGATGGATTTGTGAGTTTTGGTCTTGTTGATATCTCTAGGAGTTGAGTGAGAGTCCTGTGAACCGGCAGTTGAGATTTGTTGAGTTAGACCGGGGGGGTTTGGTTGTTGTTGAGTATTTAAGTCCGGCAGGATACACTAAATCTAGAGATGGGGATTTTTGTGTTTTAATAGTAACCAACATAAGGACATGCACTAGTGGAGATGTGATGGAACTTGGGAAACGTAAGTATAGGCTCATGGTTTTGTTAGTCCAACGGATGTGTTCCAATACTGTTTGTTGTTCTATCTCGAGAGGACATTTGTATGTTCGCGTGTCGAGGGTCTGCAGGCCTATTCACGGAGCATGCAGAGTGCATTCGCGTGTCGAGGGTCGGCAGGCCTATTCACGGAATGTATCTGGTGTATCTGCACGTCGAGGGCCTTACAAGCCTATTCGTGGGATACACAGTTTGGGAGATGAATCTCCGGTTGTTTTTTAGCTTTCACACATGAGGCTTGCGCGTCGAGGGCTGTGGTGCCTATTCGTGGAGTATTCTGGATCTTGTTTCCATCACCGTAGTAGGATTAGTTGCATAATGATGCAGTTTATTTCTGGGAGACGTGTGGATGCACCAGGTGTGAGTTCGGACTCAATTTGTATTTGGAGGAGAATGCTGCTCGTCTGACGACCCTTGGCAGACCGGGCGGAACCTGTGGCGACCTCGGGGTGATTCGGAGATCTGGGCTCGGATCAGAGGATTCGGATCCGAGGTCTTGTGTACCTGCAGACGGTCCTGAAACACCGGGGTTTGTCCCGGTGGCGGACCCTCCGACGATCTAGTCAGTCTTTGTGAGAGAGTAGCAATAACTAGGTGAATTTAAGTGGAAAAAGATTGATTACCTGAAAAGGTGGGTGAGGGTCTAGTATTTATAGGGAATCCCAACCGGGTTTGGATCCGCTTGGGGGCCGGGTCTGGACCCGAAAGCCCATGGGCCTGACGTGGCAAAGGGCCCAGGGGGTTTAGGGCAGACGTGGCTATACCAGGAGCGGTATAGGGCTGACGTGGCAAAACCCTGGGTGGTATTTGGAGCTGACATGGCTGATCGTGGGTCTTCTGTGCTTCTGGGAGAATCGGAGGGCCTAGGCTGTGCCAGGTCATCCCCCTGCTTCGCCAGAGAGGGGGACGGCCCGTGGAGCTGTCATGGATCGGAGGCCGAGGGCCGCTGAAGCCCGTTGGATACGAGGAGGCCAGTTCTGCAGGGGTGAACGTGAGGTTCGGCGCCGACCCTGCGGTGGTTCGAGGCCGAACTAGAATGCTATTTTTACCTTTCTTGAGTGAGAGCTGTATTGGGCCCTGGTAGGGCCTCCCGGCCATTTTTACCCTACCACACAAGCCCCCCACTCCTGCGGGGGTGCGGGAGCTAGCCGGGGAGGAGTGTTCATGGTCGTGAAAATGGGATGGCAAATCGTTGAATCTTCCGGAGGAGAGTACCCTGGTGCTCGACCCAACCTCGAGATGTCGAGGGATTACGTGTCGACAAGGGTGATGCAAGCTGTTGTTTCTTCCTGAGAAGAGTACCCTGGTGCCGGACCGAACCTCGAGATGAGGAGGGATTATGGGTCGGTAAGGGTGATGGCGAGCCGTTGGCCTTCCTGAGAAGACCACCTTGGTGTCAGACCTGACCTCGATCTTGGCGAGGGATTACGGGTTGGCAAGGGTGATGGCGAGCTGGTGATTCTTCCTGAGAAGAAGGCCCTGGTGCTCGACCGAACCTCGAGATGACGAGGGATTATGTGTCGGCAAGGGTGATGGCGAGCCGTTGTTTCTTCCTGAGAAGAGTACCCTGGTGCTCGACTGAACCTCGAGAAGACAAGGGATTATGTGTCGGCAAGGGTGATGGCGAGCCGGTGATTCTTCCTGAGAAGAAGGCCCTGGTGCTCGACCGAACCTCGAGAAGACGAGGGATTACGTGTCGGCAAGGGTGATGGCGCGCCGTTGTTTCTTCCTGAGAAGAGTACCCTGGTGCTCGACCGAACCTCGAGAAGACGAGGGATTATGTGTCGGCAAGGGTGATGGCCAGCCGGTGATTCTTCCTGAGAAGAAGGCCCTGGTGCTCGACCGAACCTCGAGAAGACGAGGGATTATGTGTCGGCAAGGGTGATGGCGAGCCGTTGTTTCTTCCTGAGAAGAGTACCCTGGTGCTCGACCGAACCTCGAGAAGACGAGGGATTATGTGTCGGCAAGGGTGATGGCGAGCCGGTGATTCTTCCTGAGAAGAAGGTTTGAGCCGCATGGCTTGTCGTCTTAGCGGAGTCTTGATGGCGCTTCCGGGATCCGTGTGATGTTCCAATTTTCTAGGGGCATTAAATAACGCCGCCAGCCTGGACGCAGGTGGCGCATGGGCTTCCGTTGATTGGCCTTCCCAATGTCATAAAGGCTGGTCTTTGGGGGAGGCTATAAATATCTCTCCCCCTCCTAGCGGGTTTGATCACAGCAAAGGGTGGTTCAATGGCCATCTGAGGTGTCTGCTACGGCGGGCGTCTCTCTTCTGATAAACTTTGTTGCGCCAATGGGCCTCGAATCGGTGGCGACTCTGCTGTCCGGATCCTTTTTCGGGTCAGACGACCCCTATACGGTTGCCTGGCCCGAGAAAGATCAGGACGGGAGGGGTATCCACCGTGTCCTGGATCTGGGGGTGAAGAGCCTCGGATATGCGGCTCGATCTTCTTTGTGTTAGGGTTCTAGGTGATGGTGGCTTTCCTCCCACCCGCGAACAATTCGGGGTTTCGGCTGACCAGGCCTTAAGCCCCGAGTTGTTCGAGGGTGAGAGAGGAGTCGACCGATCTCTGGAACCCAGGGCGCAGGCGGTGGTGGCTTTCCTGCCACCCGGGAACAATTTGGGGTTTTCGGCTGCCGAAGCTGTAAGCCCCAAGTTGTTCGCGGGTGAGAGGGGAGCTGATCGAGCCCTGTAGCCTTAAATCTTTTAAAGAGAAAATTTTCCGCCGAGTACTTTATCCGGTCCGACCCCTGTGTCTGGTCGCCAGCCTGGCACCGGATGACGTCAGCGTCCCATGTTTCGAGGACGTGGCGTGGTTTTCCAGGCACCCGCTACACGTCAATCAGTGAACAGTGATTGCAGGAATCGAGGAGTCGTTTCTCCCCTCTATAAATATTCCCTCCTCTCCCCCTATCGTTCCCTTCTTATTCGCCTCTTCCTTTTTCTAAAAAATCTCCCAATACCTCAGTCTTCGTCCCTACCGTTCGTTGTACCAGGCTCGTTCTTCTGAAGCGACCTCCAGTTTGTTGGTAAGTTTGTTTTAGTTTAGGCACAGATGGATAGGGCTCAGTCTGGCTCGTCGGCGTCGACGTCTGGCGGGAACGCAAAACCCGCCTCTAGACCAACTTTGTGGGAGGAGTCTGATCTCGAGGGGGGGTCTGTAGGAGACGATCAGCCCGTGTATGATGTGAAGCCGCTGCGGTCTCGAAGGTTTCTTGTTGTGGAGAGTAGTGATTCTGAGGAGGGGGACGGCAGTTCCGCCGAAGTTCAGATTCTAGGGCTGGTTCCTGGAGAGGAGGGGGGAGTTGAAGGGGCCCAGGTAGGAGGTCAGGGTGTGGGTTCGAGCTCCATGCCGACGGGTCTGGGGCGATTATCTACCCCCTCCCCGGAACGGGCCAAGAAGAAAAAGAGGGCTTCGAAGAAGAAGGGGTCGAGGATAGGGGGCTCGAGTCAGGTGCCTGCTAACTTAAGGACAGGGTCATCTGTACAGCCTAAGCCGTTCCATTGGTACCCCGATGATCTTTCTGATAAGGAGGCGTGTGGGGTCCAACCGTCGTCGCCGAGCCGGAAGAGGGTGATAATGGACGCACTTCCGACCGTTCTGGAGGCAGGTAATTTGGAGGCTTTGCGGTTGGCGTACCATATAGGGTCCAGCTATGAGCTCATGCTGCCGAGCTCCACTCTTCGACCGACCGACCCTCTGCCGGATCGGTATTGCGTCTTCCCCGTGGATGCCTTTATCTCCGGTCTGAGGCTGCCTGTTCATCCTTTCGTCCGCGAGGTGTTGAACTGGGCGACCTTGGCGCCGATGCAGTACGGACCCAATTCTTGGAAGCAGATCATCTGCTTCGTGTTGTTGTGCGAGGAGCGGAGGGTACCTCTACGGCTGAATGTCTTCCGAGCGATGATGACGATCGGCTCGTCGGCTGAGGGTATCTACTACATTTCGCCCCGGGGCAAGGGGAAAGTTGTCCACGGTCATTCGGACTCCATTAAGGAGTGGAAGAAGAAGTATCTGGTGATCCGGAATGAGGAATCCTGGGACATCCCCACTCGGTGGAACCACTCTAAGCCGAGCTATAAAACGCCGAAGCCGAGGGACCTGACCGCCGAGGAATGGGGGTTTGTTGAGCGACTCCGTTTGTCATATAGCATCGACTGGGCGAAGGTGACCGAGGGCCACTTGGTGAATGCCGGACTGAGCCCGGCCGATCTACGTATGTAGTTGTTTCTTTCTTTTTGTCCTCCTTGTTCCTCTGTGCTCATTGTCCTTACTGGATCTTTTTGCAGGTATGGATCCTGAGTCGATTAAGGCGAAAAGGCTCGAAATGAAGAAGGAGGAGGCCAGGAAGAAGATGAAGACGAGGGGGTCGTCCCCGGGGGTTCCCGAGGCCCCTGTTCAGCCGCGGGTCAAAAGGGCTCGTTCGGGGACGGTCAAGGACGCGGTGGTTCAGAGTGGTGCGGACCAGGGCAAGGTCACCGATCTTGATAAGGGGAAGGGATCTCTGGCGGCTCCGGAGATAGAGGAGAGGCTTCGGCGACCGTGGGTGCCGAGTTGGTCGATCCGGGAGGGAGACTGTTTGACCCGAGGGCGGCAAGCTGTCAGGTGGCGAGTAAGTTGGCGACCCCCTGGGATCGTTCGGAGATGAAGACCAAGACCCTGGATGAGGCTTATACTCGCCTCGCTCAGGCCAATGTGTTGGTAAGTCTGTTAACCTCTTTTGTCCCGTGATTACTTTGTAGAGGAGGTTCCCTTAGTTGTGGTCGGTGGCTACAGGCGACCGTGCAGGGGGCCCACGTGAGGGACCTTTACGCGGCTGCTTTGAAGCGGGAGCGCGATCGGGCAGACAAGGCCGAGCAGGAAACGAAGGAGGTGAAGACAGAGCTCGAAGGCTCTCAGAAGAGGGAGCAAGAGATGAAGACGGCCTTCGACAAGGAGAAGGGGGAGTGGGCTGAGAAGATGGCGGCTCAGGAGAAGGAGTTCGCCAAGGAGCGGAAAGAGCTGACAGAGACGAGTCAGCTCCTGGTGATCAATGCTCAAGATGCGTGTTATGCGAGGGCGATCAGCCACGTGAGGCACTTCTACCCGACCCTTGATCTGTCCAATTTTGAGTATGACATGGAGGTCGAGGGGACACCGAAGACCCCTGTCGAAGAAGGGCCTGCTCCCGATCCGCCCGTCGACCCCCTCGTGGAACCGCCTGCTGATGCCGAGGTAGGAAAACACGTTGTATAACTTTTTGCTTTTCTATTTCCCTCTTCCGATTGTATTTGCCTCCTGCGGACTGGACACCGCATTTTTTGTAAAAAGCGACTCGATTTATAGAAATGGATTTTTTGACCGGCCGAGTGTTCTGACTCCGGATGTTTCCAGTCCTTCTTGCTTACGCGTTTTGAGTTGGCTGGTTTTCTTGTAGGTTGCGGCTCCTCTTCTCGAGGCGGACCCCCATCGCTCCGATGTGGCGTGGCTCCGGAGCAAAGTTGAGGCCCTGGAGGCCACGTTAGTTCGCTATCGAAAGGGGGCTCGTGACACTGATGCGGCCTTTTATTGTCGGAATAAGTCTGAGGCCTTAAGTGAGGAGGTGAGCCGGCTGAGGAGGGCGATGGCGGACGGGGATCTCGGAGGTGTCGGGCTAGGACATACCACGTCGAACGCCTCGGTACAGAGGCCCTCTTCCGAGAGGCTACTTCGAGATGTTATAGTGGAGAAGGAGATGGAGATACACCGCTACAGGACGATGTTGGGCGTCTCGTCATCTTCCTTCGTGGATCGGCGAGCGGAGGGGGTTCCTCCTGCGCTGCTCCTGCTGGAGCGCCTGCGACCAGTGGATGCCCAGAGCTCTGTGGCTGGTGTGTCGACCGTGGCTAAGCCCAGGGAATGCCATGATGAGGAGAGGGATCCTACCCATTCGGTTGGAGTGGTCCCGCCCTTTGTTGGACTCGAGGGGCCCTAAGATGGCTGCTTTCTTCCGTTTGAGATGAGTGGAGTGGTCCGGTAATGGTCTTTGTTTGTTTTCTCTAATCAAATAAAGGAGTATGAATAAAGAATTCTTTTCCTCCTTCACTCTGTTAAGGAGTGCGGTAAATGACGTCGGTGGTGTGGTTCGGCCCCGTCGATCCGCGAGGGATCAACGTGGGGCCTTAATAAGAGCTCCCGGGTCCGAACCTGGGTTGGGCCTACCGAGACGCTGGGAATGATGCCGAAGTGAGGACTCGGATGCCGTTCTGCCGAGTCATTTGAAGTTTTGACACACAAGAGATTTCTCTCCTACTAGATAGGGGCGGTCGCCGAAGCCGCCCTTTACACATGAAAGTTTACAACAGGGTTTTATACTCACTAGACGAGTTAGAACCTAGGTTCGCTCCTCCAGGAACTTCATTAGATGCTCGGCGTTCCAGGGTCGGCTGATGAGCCGGCCGTCTGTATCTGCCAGTCGGTACGTGCCAGGGCTGTTGGATTCCCCTCCGACGGTGGTTATATAGCATGGCCGCGCTGCTTCGTTGTTTCCTCGGACAATGCCGACCCCTTGGGGGGTGGGAAATTTGAGTCTCGGATGGTAAGTTGAAGGTACTGCTTGGAGGGAGTTCTGTCCGGATCGGCCGAGAATGGCGTTGCAAGCCGCCCTGACATTGATAATCATGAAATCCATGGATTCGGTCCTTTTGATAGGAACCGATCCTGCGGTGACGTCGGGGGTAATGATCCCTTCTGTTATGACAGGGGCGTCGGGGAATCCATGTAACGTGTGTCCTGTGGGCTTAAGCTTCCCACCGGGTAATCTTGAGGCTCTCGAAGGTTTTGAGGAAGAGAATATTAACTGAGCTACCGTTGTTAGCGAGGTTTCGGCGAACCTCACAGTCAGCCATGTGGAGGCTGATGCCGAGGGCATCGTAGTGGGGTAGGTGAACGCCTCCGAGGTCCTCTCCTGAGAAGGTGACTGGCCCCGGTTGCGGCTTGGACGATGGGGTGTTTTGGACAGCATTCACCTCGCGGATGAAGGTTTTTCGGGGTGTATTTGACCCTCCTCCCATCGGCCCCCTGTGGACTCAGTGCAAGATGGATGGCGTATCTGCGTTCCTCTTGGACCCGAGATCCTGATCAAGGGGGTGGGTCGACGTAGGGTTTGGAGGCGAAAGTCTCCGGTTCCTATCATCTCGCCGATTCAGTCGGCCTTCTCGGGTGAATTGCCGGAGGAACCCTCGTGAGACGAGTTCCTCAATTTCGTCTTTCAGGGCTCGGCACTGGTCGGTCTCGTGCCCGTGATCTCTGTGGAAGCGGCAGTAGAAGCGTTGATCTCGATTCTTGTTGTTATTAGATTGGGGGGGTAGTCGGACAATGTCTTTGTCTTCGATTTCCAAGAGGATGGCGGATACGTTATGTGTCAAGGGAGTGTATCTCTCGAAGCGGGGGACCGGCGAGACCTTCTTCAAGGCCCCAACGTCCCCTGGAGCTTTCTTTGATGGTTCGACCTCTTCGACCTTCCGCTTTTCCTTCCCGATGGCTCCCTTGGTATCTTCAGGGTTAAGGGCCTCTTCCGCCCTAATGTATTTCTCGACCCTGTTGAGGAGGTCGGGAAAGTCGACGGGGGGTTTTTTCGCCAGAGAAGCCTTCAGCTGTCCATGACGGACGTTGTGCCGAAATGCCGCAGAGGCGATGCCCGGATCGAGGGAGGAGACCGATCTTGCCTCTGCGGTAAACCTTCGGACGAACACTCTGAGCGACTCCCCCTCTATCTGTCTGAGCCCAAGTAATGAGGCGCTGGTCCTTTCGGCCTTCCGGCTGGTGACAAAGTGGGCAAGAAAATTGCCCTCTAGTTGGTCGAAGGAGTAAATGGAGCCGGGGACGAGCTTCGAGAACCATTCACGAGCCGGGCCCCGAAGGGTGGCAGGAAAGGCTCGGCACAGTAGGGGATCCGAGGCGCTGTGAATCATCATGAGGGTTTTGAAGCCCTCCATGTGATCAGCAGGATCTCCCTCGCCATCGTAGGTCTCAAATTGAGGGGGTCGGAAGTTCCTGGGTATTTCTGCCTGGAGGATGGGGGCGGAAAAGGGAGGCCGGATAGGTCTGTAGCCCTGAGTCGTTCTTTGGCCGCCGTCCCCAATGTGATCGAGGCGATCTTCCATTTCTTGGAGGCGCCTTAGGAGCATGCCATCGTCCTCTGGCTGGATTGTTGATGGTCGGGACACGCTGGTCTCGGCGTCCGACATGGTTTGGGAATGGGGGGTTTCTCCCCTGGGGGCCCGTCGGAGAGCCCCAAGAATTTCTCTTCGGAAGTCCTGGAACTCCTTCTGAGTGACGGGGGCTCCCTCGACCCTGTTCGGTTGGTCTGAAGGTTGCCTTCCGACGCGGCTAAGTGCGGGCCTCCGCCTCTCGGGCGGTGGTCTTGGATGGTTCGGGGCCGGGTTGGAAGCGGCCCTTCCCCTGCTGCGGGTGATTTGACGGTTGACGATTATTCCTCGTAGGTCGGGCTGGACTGCACGGTGGCGCTTCGCCGGGATCCCTGATGGGAATCTCTGTGCCTTGATGCGCGTGGCCCAGCATTGGTATTTGGTGGGGGTGTGTCCCGTCGGTTGACGGAGGACGCGGCCCCCTGGCCTCTGGAGGCCATGGGGGTTCGGCTGTCGAGGTCGCTCGATGGTCGGGCTCGGGTCGGCTTCTGAAGCAGTGTTCCCACAGACGGCGCCAACCTGATGCGGTTTATTTCTGGGAGACGTGTGGATGCACCAGGTGTGAGTTCGGACTCAATTTGTATTTGAAGGAGAATGCTGCTCGTCTGACGACCCTTGGCAGACCGGGCGGAACCTGTGGCGACCTCGGGGTGATTCAGAGATCTGGGCTCGGATCAGAGGATTCGGATCCGAGGTCTTGTGTACCTGCAGACGGTCCTGAAACACCGGGGTTTGTCCCGGTGGCGGACCCTCCGACGATCTAGTCAGTCTCTGTGAGAGAGTAGCAATAACTAGGTGAATTTAAGTGGAAAAAGATTGATTACCTGAAAAGGTGGGTGAGGATCTAGTATTTATAGGGAATCCCAACCGGGTTTGGATCCGCTTGGGGGCCGGGTCTGGACCCGAAAGCCCATGGGCCTGACGTGGCAGAGGGCCCAGGGGGTTTAGGGCAGACGTGGCTATACCAGGAGCGGTATAGGGCTGACGTGGCAAAACCCTGGGTGGTATTTGGAGCTGACATGGCTGATCGTGGGTCTTCTGTGCTTCTGGGAGAATCGGAGGGCCTAGGCTGTGCCAGGTCATCCCCCTGCTTCGCCAGAGAGGGGGACGGCCCGTGGAGCTGTCATGGATCGGAGGCCGAGGGCCGCTGAAGCCCGTTGGATACGAGGAGGCCAGTTCTGCAGGGGTGAACGTGAGGTTCGGCGCCGACCCTGCGGTGGTTCGAGGCCGAACTAGAATGCTATTTTTACCTTTCTTGAGTGAGAGCTGTATTGGGCCCTGGTAGGGCCTCCCGGCCATTTTTACCCTACCACACATAACAATGGGTTTAACCCTATAAAGTAGAGATCGTTAAGGGATTGCACCGGATCTATGTACTATGGAATGCATAGAATCCGACAAGTATGCATTAGAGAGTCAGCATATAAAGATTGTGTTTTCTTGACTTGGTTTTATGCTTGTGTTTTCCTGTTTTTCCTACACTTGATATTTAGTCTAGATTCACTTGATATTTTTCGTGTATTACTATTTACTATCATATATTCCTTGATGTTTTTCATGTTTCATTGTTATTTCTCATTTCATTTATTCTTATCTCTATTACATGTTGTTTATGATTCCATGTTTCATGTTTTATTTATGTTGCTTTTGTTTTTATGTCACTTACACCGTTATGCCTGACCCCTGTAGTTTTGGGGATTAGGGTTATCTCTAACCTCATGTTTTACAGGTAGGTGATTGTAGCTTGGGATTTGGATGCTTGAGCTAGATTGAGATAATAGAGCTTGTGTAAATTGTAAAAGAAGTGTTGTAAAAAGAAAAGTTTTGTAATTAAGGTGTTTTGTATTTTTCTGTGTTTGTAAACCATTGTTGTAATGAAAGTTGAAATAAAAATTATCTGTGGTTTTGGCTATGTTTACTATTGCAATTGAAGTTGATGCTTGGAATCGTGCCATGTATTTCTAAGATATCATATTGAAAATTCGGGGCGCTACAGAGATTGAGCTTCAAGAGCTGAAGGCAAAGATGGAGATGCTGACGTCTCTACCTGATATCGTTACTACACTGGGGGAGCAAGTCAAAGAGCTTATTCTTTTGAATCGCAAAACAAATTCGAATCGAGGTAATCCTTCAATTCTGCAACCATATCCTCAGAGAGAAGTTGAGATTCCTAATCCTAATCCCCTCCTTGCAGAACCCAACCCTAGCCATAGCAATTTCCAATCCACCAATTAAGCTTTCAATGCCTACAAACAGAGGAACGAATAGATGATTTTTTCCAGAGTTCCGTTCAAAATGGAATTCCCTATTTTCCAAGTAGGGGATCCGATAGAGTGGGTGTGTGGAGCAGAGCAATTTATGGAGTTTTATGAGATTGAAAACTTCCAGAAATTGAAGTTCGCTACTCTAAATCTGAGAGGAAAAGCATCTCAGTGGTATCGACGACATGTCAAAGCTAGGAGAGATAATATTTCATGGGAGGAGTTTGTGGAAGAGTTGATGACTCGATTTGGTCCATCTAAATTCCAAGATTATGAAGGCATATTAACCAAATTGAGCCAGAAAGGGGCTTTGGAAGTGTATGTGCAGGAGTTTGACAGGTTGTCGAATTTCGTAGGTGATTGGTCGGAGAAGCATTTTCTGATTACTTTCCTTAGTGGATTGCGCGACGAAATCCGTTGGGATGTCAAGGCACAAAGGCCCAAATCAGTTACTGAAGCAGTGGGGTTAGCGAGGGGGTACGAAGAGAAGCTAATGTGTACGAAGAAGTTGAATAAAACTCCATTTATTACCAGAAACACAACTTCATCAATTCCCAATACCACCACCAAGCATATAAAGCTAGCTTCCAGTTCCACCTTTGTTCCCAAGAGGTTAACACTGCCAGAACTGAGAGAGAGAAAAGCCAAAGGGCTTTGTTTCAATTGTGACGAACAGTATATTCAAGGTCACCAGAGTAAGGCACAGAAATTCTATTTTCTGGAGATGTTTGGAGATGATGAAGAAGAGGTGAATAATGTTGGAGAAGAGGAGATGAATGCTACGGGGTGTAGTATGGAAGGAAGCTTGATGAAGATCTCATGCCACAACATCACCGGTTCCTCCTGAAATCCCCATACTCTAAGGGTTAAAGGGTCTATAAATGGAAGAGTAGTGAATATCTTAATTGATACTGGGTTGACACACAATTATATAGATCCACACACTGCTAATAAGGCAGGATTGAAGGTATAGAATGAACCCAGGTACACTGTGAAGGTGGCCAACGGAGAGGTAATGCACAGCCAAGGAAAAATAGAAAAGGCTTTGTTTCAGGTGCAAGGTTTGCAACTTGCAGCTGAGTTATTAATCTTACCCTTAGGACCTTCTCAAATGGTACTAGGGGCTCACTGGTTGAAGATGATGGGAAGGGTGACATGGATTTAAATCTTTTAACTATGGAATTCTATGTCCAAGGGGTTAAGAAGGTGCTGCAGGGGCATATTGAAAGGAAGTTGCAGCTCATTGAAGCAGATCACTTGCCTAAAGCCTTGGAGTGTTCAAATCAAGCTTTTATGCTGCAAGTGAAGTGTAATTCTGCAACAGAAGAAGCAGGGAAGCCTAATAGGAAGCAGCTTGAGGTTGAGGCTATGAAGCAAGTTCTTCAACAATTCCTTGAAGTTTTCTCTCAAAACATTGGAATGCCTCCAAACAAGAGTATTGATCATCAAATTCCCCTCGTCCAAGGTGAGAAACCTATCTGCATCAGACCTTATAAACATCCCTTCTATCTTAAAAATGAAATAGAAAGGCAAGTACAAGAAATGTTGGACTCTGGGTTGATTAGGAAGAGTTGTAGCTCATATGCATCACCAGTTATCCTTGTCAGGAAGAGCGATGGAAGCTGGAAGTTGTGCGTCGACTATAGATCCTTGAATTCACAAACCATCAAAGCCAAATTCTCTATTCCTGTGATTGATGAGCTGTTAGATGAGTTGAATGGAACTAAATTCTTCTCTAAGATTGATCTGAGGTCCGGCTACCACCAGATCAGGGTGAGTGAAGGTGACATCCATAAAATTACCTTTAGAACTCATCAGGGACAGTATGAGTTTGTTGTGATGCCATTTGGGCTTACAAATTGTAACCCTCATTCCCGATAATTAGTATTTTCTGTGTATTTTCTATAATTTGATTTTTGTAAATTTACTTTTGTTTTAACTCGATTTGGACCTTCTATTAAAATCTTTTTCAAATAATAGTATAAATTAACTTTATTTTCTATTTTTAATTTATCGACTATTTATGTTATTAATTTTCGGATTTTAATAAATTTGTTCAACTCAAATTCTATTTTGATGCATATCATATTATTATTATTATTGTTATTCTTACTGTTATTAGTATTAATATTTGTTGTTATTGTTGTTATTATCATTGTTATTGGTATTACTATTTTTATTGCTATTATTATCATTATTATTATTATTATTTTGTTTTAAGCCCGAGCATGCTCAATTTATATGCAGTTCACTATTTGATTTAATGTATATATATATGTGTATATATGAATATTTAAATACCCTATTGTTCTTTCTGATTATTTTCTTTTTAATTAATTTTTTTCATGAAAAATTTCCGTTCTTCTTGATTGAGATTTTCTTGTAGAACCTATTATAATTTTTTCAATTGTGGGTATTTTTATTGGAACCCTATTGATTTTGATATATCTCTTAATTGAACCCTAAACCCAATTTCATGTGTTCTTTACCCAAATCCGCTATTACTGGACCCTAATTCACTAACCGAGTATCGTAATTGTACCATATAAATACAACCCTGATGCAAACCCTAAAAAATTGCACAATTTTGAAACCCAAGCCGTCTAATATCTCTTTCTCTCTCCTTCCTGTTTATCTCTCCTCGACTTCTCTTCTCTTGCCCAAATTCCCTGTGCAACTCCCTGACCTTCATCTTCTCCGGTGCCCAACTCCGGCGACCTCCTCCTCGTCGCTGAGATCCGGCGCCGCTTTCCTAGCACCGCCAGTTAAGAACTCCCCGAAACCCTCTTCCCTCCTCCTCTATTCTCGTCGCCATCAATGCCAGAACCCAAACCCATAGCCTTTCCTCTTCCCTATTCGATCGCCGACCGCAGCACCCAGCGTGCCACTCGACCTCGACCCAGCGACGCCGCTGGCCCTTAGCCCCTCTGTCGTGGTTGCTGTCTCTCTATGGTTGCTGCAGTCTCCTTGTGTGCTGTGTTGTTTGTTTCTTTGGGTTGTTGCACGTATATTGCACGTGCTATTGGTGCTTCGTGCTAGTTTGTGAGTTCATTGCTTCGGGATTCTTATCCCGTTATTCTTGGTATTCGTTTTCACCGTTTATAAGGCAAGTCACCGTCCTCTTGAATTGCTAATTGTATCAAATTCAAATTTTGTTGAAACTCTTGCAAGTAGATCTCTTTGTTATCGTATTATCCATTGTTCATCTCTTCGTTGGGTCTATTGAGGGTTTACACGAGCTAACCCCAATATTTTTGATATCGTGCCACTTTTGACTCTAAAGTTTGGATCTTTCATCAGTGCATATAAAATTAACAATAGAGTTACACATATAGTCACGACACAAATAAATTATTGTAGAGACAATTGCTAGGTTGTACGTTGTTTGATCGATTAATGATTGATTGATGACAAATTAATATATGTATGTGTTCTTAATCTTATTTACCATGTTTTTATACCCTACATACTGATTATATAGTTTATCGACTAGAAGAATTGATACCCATCATGTTTAATTAATTTATTTCATGAAAAACTACCCAAAACCTGAATATTGCTTGCTGGCTGCATGTTGACTGCTGTTTTTGAACCAGTAAACGATCTTTAAATGAATTACTTTCTAAATATGAATTGTAGCCTTATCTTTCTAGTTTCCAGAACATCCTGAATTTTTGAATTCTGAGGTTTGTAGCAAAAATTATGCCCGTTTTACTACAGCTGTATTTTTATTTTCAGAATTGTACTTTTCAATTTTTCTTGAATTAATTATTCCTATATCATGGTATTGCATGAATCGAAGTATGTATGTTGCATTGCATGATCCTAATACCCTATTGTCATTGTTCTAACTGTCCAATTCAAGTTTTCGTCCTTTTGCTCTCCTATTTGATACCATCGTTCATCTCATATTTCATATTTGCATATTGTATTGTTGCATTAATAAAATAATTAATAAGCCAGGGTTTAAGGGATTGACTTTAGTAGTAGACAATATAAGAACTGTACTCAGAGGAGGGGCCCCATGTTTCCCTATTTATCGGTCTATTGGTCTATCGGTCTATCGGTCATATCGGTCATCGATTAATTGTAGATTACTAATTACAGTATCTTGATTGATTCGGTCATTGGTCATTATTGAATATCGTTTCCGAGTACATGAACTATAGAACTGTACTCAGAGGAGGGGCTCCGTGTTTTTCTATTTATCGGTCTATTGGTCTATCGGTCTATCGGTCATATCGGTCATCGATTAATTGTAGATTACTGATTACAGTATCTCGATTGATTCGGTCATCGGTCATTATTGAATATCGTTGCCGAGTACATGAACTATAAAGTCCACCACTAAGTCTAAACATAATTTTTCTGTATGTAGTAACCATGTGGTAAATAGATGGGACGCATGAAGTGCTACATTAGTTAGGATTAAAATAATTAATAGACTTAAGGATCACACCATATCGACACTGCATATTGTTCCTCATTGTTCCTATTGATATCGAATATTGGCTAAGTGTTACCGTTATTGATCATTGATTATTGTTACCGAATAATGCATCATTGTTTATAGCCATTGCATCGATTACCGTGATATTGATTATCGTGCCATGTTATTGATTCCTATTGATATATTGACTTCATTGCTATATCGTTATTCCATTGTTCTTTGCTTTCTCTACTTGCTGTCCATAACTTGCTCTAAGGACAATTTTTTCTCTCTTTTTAGATGAAGTGTTTACAGGTATTGATGGAGAATTGCCTACTGGAATTGGAGGACAGAGATTCTGAAGATTTAATGCTTTCTTGTTGCTTATTATTTTATTGAGCTATTGTTATTTCATTGTATTGTGGGCTTTTGACCCGAATATTGCTATTTGTTTCCAAATGTTGGATTATTATTATATTTGGATATTTTATATTGTTTATTCCAAACATTATTGTTCATGAGATTATTATTATTGTTTGCGTAATTGTTCTGTATTGATTATATTGTTGAGTTAATCGGATAAACAGCTTATAGGTGACGTTAGTCATTCGCTGGGCCAATGTCATATACTCGTATTCCATATTTTTAGGAAGTGGGGCGTGACAAAAATGCACCTGCAACATTTTCAGAGTTTGATGAACGATATTTTCAAGGAATATCTGCGTAAGTTTGTTCTAGTGTTTTTCGACGACATTCTAGTTTACAGCCCTGATATGCCAAACCATGTTGAGCATCTTAAACTTACTCTGGAAGTATTGAAGAAGCACCAACTAATAGCCAAAGAAAGCAAATGCAGTTTTGGAAGAGAATCAATAGGGTATCTTGGGCATGTGATAAGTTCACAGGGCATTGCAGTCGGCCCTGATAAAATTGCTGCGGTGGAGAAATGGCCTGAGCCAAAAATAGTCAAGCAATTAAGGGGTTTTCTTGGGTTGACTGGGTATTATAGAAAGTTTGTTCAAGGTTATGGCAGCTTAGCAGCTCCTCTCACGCAATTGTTGAAGAAGAATGGGTTCAAATGGCCGGAGCTGGCTTCTGCAGCATTTGGTAAATTGAAGAAAGTTATGACAACCACCCCAGTATTGAGCTTACCTAATTTTTCTGAACAATTTGTTGTTGAGACCGATGCTTCACAAATTGGAATCGGGGCAGTTTTGATGCAAGAAAATCATCCCATTGCCTATATGAGTCAGGGGTTGAAAGGAAGGGCTCTCTCTTTATCTACATATGAAAAGGAAGTTTTGGCTATTCTCTCGGCTGTGAAACATTGGAGACAATACCTTTTGGGTAGAGAATTTATTATCAAAACTGATCAACAAAGCATAAAATATATCCTTGAACAGAAGATTAACACAGAAATGCAAGAGAAATGGTTATGGAAACTATTGGGATTCAATTTTAAGGTGGAATATAAGAAGGGGAAAGCTAATGTAGTTGCTGATGGTTTGTTAAGGAAAAATGAAGATCCAGCCAGTCACTATGTTGTAACAATTGTTGTTCCACAATGGCTTAAAGAGATTCAAGCTATGGTTAGCAGTGATCCATACTTTCAGTCAGGAGGTAAAGTTGAGAGTGGAGAACTTCCTGCAGATGACTATAAATTTCAAAATGGAGTTTGGTATTGGAAAGGGAAAATACGTTTGAGTCCACACACTGATTTGAGAAGGGTTGTGCTTTTGGAGAATCATTCTACAAATGTTGGTGGCCACTCAGGATACCACAAGACCCTCCATAGGGTGAAGAGGTCCTTTAAATGGCAAGGAATTAGAAAAGATATCAAAACTTTTGTGAAGGAATGTCTAGTGTGTCAAAAGAATAAGGGGGAAACTGTGCATCCTGCAGACTTGTTATCTCCACTGCCAATTCCTGAGTTAATTTGGAATGACATCTTAATGGGCTTCATCGAAGCCTTGCCCAAAAGTATGGGTAAATCAGTTATATTTGTGGTGGTAGATAGGCTTAGAAAATATGCTCATTTCTTGAGTCTTGGTCATCCCTATACATCTCAAATGGTGGCTCAATCATTTGTGGAAGGTGTATATAAGCTACATGGCATGCCTTCAAGTATTGTCAGTGATCGAGATACTATATTCTTGAGTTCCTTTTGGAAGGAATTCTTTCATCTGCAAGGCAGTAAGCTGCAGTATACCACTGCATACCATCCCCAGTGTGATGGACAGACGGAGATTGTTAACAAATCTCTGGAGATGTATCTTAGATGTATGTGCAATCAGCGTCCAAAAGATTGGGTTAAGTGGTTGTGTTGGGCGGAGTTTTGGTATAACACTAATTAGCATGCCTCCACAGGAATGACCCCTTTTGAAGCTGAGTATGGAAGGAAACCTCCTTGCCCATCTATGTACATTACTGGTACTGCAAAAACTCAATTGGTAGAAGAAGCTTTGTGTTCAAGAGATACAGTAATCAAGTTGCTTAAAGACAACCTCAAGGTGGCACAGGAAAGAATGAAACAATTCTATGATAAACATAGAGTGGAAAGGGAATTTGAGGTTGGGGATATGGTGTTTCTCAAACTGCAGCCTTACAAACAATCTACACTGAGAGGAGGAACACCACAAAAGCTCTCTTCGAAGTTCTTTGGCCCATATAAGGTGTTGGAGAAAATTGGCAAAGTAGCTTATAGGCTGGAGTTGCCCAATACTGCAGCAGTACATCTAGTGTTCCATGTTTCTAAATTGAAAAAATGCCATGGAAATCATGAAGCATAAGTCTCTAGCGAACTTCCCTACTGGTGGGTTACTTCCTCGAAACCGGAGCCTGAAATGATAATGGATAGAGGGGTGTTTAAGAAGGGCAATAGGATGGGTATTCAGTTGCTGGTGAAGTGGAAGAATTCTGATGTCGAAAATGATACAAGGATAGATGTAGATGAGTTAAGAGCCAAATTTCCAGCTTTTGAACTTGAGGCAAGTTCAAAGTAAGGGAGGGGGAGTTGTTAGGGTGCTAGGGTGCTGCTGGTGAAGGTTCGCCGGAGGTGGAGTATAGGTTAGTTGTTAATAGTCTGTTAATAATCTGCAGTTGTATCAGTTGTGTGTCTGTGCTCTACTTTTGCACGTGCATTGCGCATTAGATTTCATATAGGTTTTGGCGGGAAGTGTAAGTGTAACACCCCGTAAATTTTCAAAGTAAAATATATATTGAAAAGTATATATATATATATATATATATATATAAAATATGTTCAAAAATAAGTGGCTACTGTTTGAAAAAATATATGCATGGATGAAATGTGTATTAGGGGGGGGGGGCACAGACTTGTGAACAAAGCACAGAATGTGTGCTGTTTGAAATGGTGATGTCATCACCATGAAATTGACGTGGGGGCCCACTCGGATATATTGCCTTTCGGCTGTGCATATGAAGAGAGGGATTTGTTAGAAATGTCCCATATCGGAAATTTAATATAATATAATAATATATAAATAATATCGCCTATGTTCAAAAGTCACCAATCCGGTTTACTGCCTTTTGAGAGGCAGCCTGTGGTGGGCAGTAGTACTACATAGTATCTAATTTGTCTTATAAATTGTATAAATTGTATGAGCTAGGGGCAGGGGCGTTACAGTAAGGACTGATTATAAAGTCCATTTGTTTCTTTTTACATGTTGCGTACGTGCCAGAGTAATATGTAACTGCCTGTAAAAGGCCATCGTTGAAATGAATAGAAGATAAGCTTGAACAATTGAATTCTTCCCAAAATCTCATCCTCCGCTCCTCCAAAATCCCTAGTTCTCATAACAATGGCGCGATCCAAACAACCAGCCATCGGAGCTCATAATAGACAGGATGAAGACAGAGACGCTGGAGGGTGGAGTGGGATGACGAGGAGGAGATGTGGGAGGTGATGTAGGCATGAGGTCGAGTAGGGGATGAGGATGAAGACGAGGTGGAATGGGTTTCGGTAATCACAGAGGAGGAAGATGATGATTTAGGCGGCGACTGAGATTAATGATATTGATGATTAGGGTTAATTAATTTGGGGATTAGGGTTAGGAATTTGTATTGGATTTGGGGGTAGCTTTAGAGTTTATCACAAACTATAAAATTTTATTAGGATTATCACAAACCCTAATAGTTTTATTAGGATTTATCACAAACCCTAATAATTTTCTCAATTGTATCACACAAAAGAAGAGAGATGAAGAGCAAAACTCAATACAATAATTTTTTTAAATCAAAAATGACATAACTTCTCATTAATCTCAACGCCTATATATAGGCTCAAAACAAATCTTGATACAAATCTAAAAATATTTTAAAATCTCAGAAATATTCTAATGCATAAAAGAAAGAGTACATATGGCTATAATTACAAAAAACAAATATGGTACTGAAATAAAATACTAAACTAAATAAAATTGATGTCCTCATCATTATCTTTGGGTGGGAGAGAGCTCGATCCAGTCGAGTCAAAACCAGTAATCCTGTCATGGTGCTCCAAAAGATCTGCATCTAGTTGCGGGAGCTCCTCACGATCATTCCAAGTGTCATCCGACTTCGGCTTGTTCTTCCACCTCACCGAATACCTATGAATACCACCATCTCTAGTAGAAATTATCTGATCCTCTAAAATATTATTCAATTCTTCTGTCGGTGGATAAATAGTATCAGGTAGAGGGGTAACTATGGGAATCTCACCATTAGGCTGTAGAGTAGGATCATCTATAAGATAATTTCTAGGGTTAAATTTTGAGCTATCATAAAGTACTAGATCCTCAATATTGAAAGTCTTACTTATGCCAAAATCATCAGAAAGGTCAACGACATAGGTATTATCATTGATTTTATGTAGAATCTTAAATGGACCTGCATCACATCTGTTCAAGTTCTTAACGGATCCAGCTGGAAACTGTTCCGAACGAATCCGAACCATCACTTCATCACCAACATCAAGAGTTATAAATTTCATTCTATTATCTGTTATTAACGTGTAGTTAAAATTATTCTCATTAATTTTTTTGGAAATTTCTTTATGCAAATCATGAATGCAGAATGCAAAAGATACAGACTCTCTGACTCTCTGATGTTCTAACACAGGGGTAAAATCTATGGGCTACCAAGTGACTTGGGAAAGGATGGGTGACTCAGGTACACTCAATGGAGGTGACTGGACAGACTGAATACAATTGAAAGACTAGTCATCCACTTTTTCATCAAAGTCATCACTTACATTAGGTTCATAGGTAAACTCATTGTCGGGCTCATCAGCGATGACTGCGGTACCCTCTACTATATTGATCCTACTTGGGCTAAGACAATTGCCAGCAACATAGTCGTATCCCTTGCATTTATAGCACTTAGTGAGAGGATCAATCTTAGAATAGTCTCTTTGAGTGTTCTTACCCGTGGTGTCATTTCTAAGTGAATATGGATTTGAAGTAGGCTTGCTTGGGTAAGACTTATTGGGGGTACTGAGGAGATGAGTGCTCAGGTCTAGAGGTATCAGGAGGAGTCATTCTAGAGGAATGATCCATCGAATCACTGGACTTGTAATGAGAACATGCTTTAAGGATATCCATATCGAGGACAAGGGAATAAGCTGCCACTAATGAGTCCACAAATCTATGAATTAGCTCGTTCCTCAGATCGGCTCGTAATCCAACCTCGAACCTAAAGAGAGTTTGTTCTTCGCTCTCTTTACCTAAGGCATTGCACCAAATAAAAAAGTCATCAAACTTATCAACATACTCTTATGTAGATTTGCTTCCTTGATAGAGTTGGTTTCACAAATCTAGCAGTCGGGTGTGGAATGATAACGGTACATATCTCTCAGTGAGATTCTCTTTCATGGCTTCCCAAGTGGCTATGGGTGCCAGGCCTCGACCTCTACGGGCATGTTCAAGATTGGTCCAATGTTATTGAGCTTTTCCAGTCAATTTCATCATGGTAAATTTATCTTTCATGGCTTCGCTCATGTCAAACCACACAAACTAGTGGTCCATTGCACGGATCCAATCGAGATAAGCTTGGGGTTCCATGTGGCTTTCAAAGTAGGGAACGTCAGCCTTAACGTTTTTCTTGTATTGTTCGTCAGGGTCACGTTCTTGACGTCGATCGTCACGAACATTCCCTTGAGGGATCTGACGATTAGCATGAAGCTTAGGGGCAACCGTTTGATTTAATTCCACCTTCTCAAGCCTCTGATTGATATTGGCACGAGTTGCTTCTAGGGTAGCGAAAATATCAGAGTTATCCATCTTAGTTCGGGGAGGTCTAGGGTTCCTAATTGGGTGTTTTGGGAGGGACAAGAAAGGCTCTTAAGGGTCGGTAATGGTGTTGCGAAGATGCATTTACCAACGGTGAAAACTAGGGGTCGCGTGTCTGCTCAGATTTGGGAAAACGTGTCCTAAATGAACTTAAGTTTGTTTGTTTGTTTGTTTTTTATTAGATCTGTAGAGATCTAAAAGAACGAAAGAAAAAATAAAATAAAAAAGACTCTAAACGATTCTAAATGAATACAAAAATATAATGTCTATATGATGTAAGAACTAGGGTTTTAAGAACCTTCGCTCTGATACCAAAATGATGTAAAACGTAATCCTAAATAGAGAATTTCCAAGAATTTTAAAGGATTAATTTTACCAACATATAATGCGGATCAAGTTAGAAATTAAAACTTGGTGATAGATTTTCCTTACAAGCATAGAATTTATGTAATTCTGGCAATCAAAACCGAATAAGGTAATCACTAAAATTAGGAGAGAAGCTCCAAAATAATTTTCAGAAAGATACATTAGGGAGATAAATAGTTGTGAAATGTCTGTTACCTCCTAGCATCAAAGAATGAAAATAATCAAAGTGCAAACTCTGAGAAGTTCACCTCCAACAATGCTCTTTGCTTCTGCCAAAGAACTTCAAAATTCATCAAAAAATGTGAACTGTTAATTGTTTCTGAGGAAACATATCTAGAAACGAAAAATTTTAATTTAAAAAGAAAAGAAAAAGGGAAAGGAAAAGAAACAGCACAAGACTTTAATCACACAGGTAACAAATTATTTAAGGATGCCTAAGTTAGGAATAACTCAGAAACTGTTAGTTTAGGAAACAATTCAGTCAAAATAATTGCAGTATATAATGGATAATATCAAGGCAAAAAAAAAACTACAAGCAATTGTAGCAACAAATACTGAAACGAAATTCTCAATGCTAAATAAATAATAGAAACCAATTCATTTAACTGACAACATCTCTGGGATAACCAAAGGAACAAATAGAGATCAAAATATGTCTGCTACCTAGTCAAACAATATTTTACTATGCAATAACACGAACTCATCCAACTCTACCACTATCCAAACCAAGCTATTTCAAAAAAAGCTATACAACCCAAACCATGTTACACTCCACGATAGCTTCACATGACTTATCCTCCAAAGCACCTACACCATTGAGAAAACATAAAAATGCAAAGTTAGTATATATATATATATATATATATATATATATATATATATATATATATATATATATATAAGTTGTTGCATATACACAACGCTAAATATCTGTATAAAAATTTATATACAAACCCAAACCCAGAAAAGCTTCAACAATCCAAACACAATATTGCTCCTACCTCAATGAGAAGACACCACAACGGAGACGATCCAACTCCGAGCAAAAGCAAGATTTTTTGGAAGACTAGACGATGGGTATACTCACATGAAGATGCATGTATATGTATTTGTTGCCTATACACGAAACATATATGAATATTTTTATGTGAACCCAATCCCTAGTTTAAAACTCCAAAATACTCTAAAAAAATCCCAAAGAGCAGCTCTCGGTGAATGAAGGGCAGAAAAGAGGCCGGTTCGGGTTCGGATCCGCTAACCAACGCCCAAACCCGCAAACAAAATCAAAGAAAAGCCCAATGGGCGTTAACAGGTCGGATCCAAAAACCGGCTCTGCTTTTCAACCCGCTCCGTTTCAACTCTTCTCTTCTTCTTCTCCAAATTTTCCCACCAAATCACGTTTTCGAATAACTCGAAGACCGCCGCTCGCCTGAGAGCTCCGACTCGTCTCCTCGCTCCGAAATTGAGCTCCGTAGCTCATCGCCCCACCAACAACACAGAGCTCCGCCGGCCTCGAGCTCTCACAAGACTCGACCAAAAACAGAGCTAAAAAAAACTCAACTCTGTAGCTCGGCAAAAACAGAGTCCTGTAGCTCGGCAAGAGAGCTCCGTAGCTCAGCGAAGCTTTCGAAGGTCATAGCTCAGCAAAAATGGAGTCCCATAGCTCGGCGAGAGAGCTCCGTAGCTCGGCGAAGCTTTCGAAGGCCATAGCTCGGCGAAAACGGAGTCCCATAGCTCGGCGAAGGAGTCCCATAGCTCGGCGAACCTCTCGAAGGCCATAGCTCGGCGAAACATAGTCCCATAGCTCGGCGAGACCTTGAAGTCGTAGCTCGGCGAATTCAAAACTCCCGTAGCTCGGCGAGTTCGTCGAAACCCATAGCTCGGCAAGACGAGCTATCGCCATAGCTCAGCGAGATGGAGCTCAAACCCATAGCTCGGTGAGAATCCCCATAGCTCAGCGAGAGCTCAAGCTCCGTAGCTCGACGAAAACTCAACATCTTCATAGCTCGGCAAGAGCTCGATGTAACTCCGCCTCGGCGAAGCCTCGAACCCGTAGCTCGACCATGTGGAGCTAGCTTGACACTCCCAGGGGTCGACGAGGGCGTGGCAGCTCGGCAAGATCCCCAAGAATCGACAACGGATGCGTAGCTCAGCGAATTGGTTCACCGAGCTGAGGGGTAGAGGAAGACGACCGAGCGTCGTCAGATCTCCAAGATCTTCGCGCTGGCCCATGATCAACGCCACACATTTTTTCGATCTTGATCTCGCCTCTCCGCCATCCGATCTCCATCGGCGGGCGAGCCGCCACATGATGAGCGACTCAGATCGTGCCAAGATCAGCACATCTCTGATCTGCGCTTCAGATCGCTCCAAAAAGCGAGCCCAGATATGATAAATTCAAAAAATCATTTTTAATTCGGAAAACTAATTTAAAAAATTAAAAAATAATTATTTAAATTCAGAAAAATAATTTAAAAATCCAAAAAAAATAATTAAATAGAATTTATTAATTATAAAATTCGAAATAGTGATTTTGAGATGGTAGAGCATTTCATAAAATTCGGAGAAATCCGAAGAACTATGAAAAAATTCCCAGAAAATTCCAGAAAATTCGAAAAAATCCGAAAAAATATGGAAAAATCCAGGAAAGTATCCATTGTCTTCAGAAACCACAGATAAGTTTCAGGTATCTCCGAACACTCCGACTGCTAAGATTATTCGCCAGATTCTAAAAATAAGACGTACAACTTCCCGAAAGCCATGAAAATCGCCATCCAGGAGTGGAGGGCTTATGATGATGGTAAAAATAGCAGCAGATCAGAGTCGTACGATCCCTACACGGATCTCGAAGTATCTGCAGGCAGATTAGCCAACACAGGATTATTTTACAGGCCTGGGCCCACACCAAGACATGGGCTTCTCTCAAGCCTATAAAAAGTGACAAACTATGCCCACTAAGAGAGATACCCAGCCTATGATGGCTAGGAGTCAAATATCTTATCCCCTCACAGGGATGTCTTATTCTTCAGGGGGGAGACATGATAGATCCGACGATCACGATTCGGCTTCTAGAATATCTCTCAGGCCTATAAATACTCCTCCCCCTCTTCAGTCTCGAGGTAATCAACAATTCACCAATTTTCACTCTATTATTCTCTCTCTTTCTGGTTCTGACTTGAGCGTCGGAGGGTCTGTCGGGGCCACACCCCGGTGTTTCAGGCATTTTTGCAGGTCCGTCGGCCGCATCATCCACCGTTGAATTCAGATCACAGGAGGTTAATCAACGGTCCAGATTTATCTTCAGGAGCCCTAACAGTTTATAACGGCCAGGTCACAGGTTTGAATTTTAGTAGTGTCCTTCATTTACTAACTCACTATCTGTTTGCTCCCACACCGAAATAAGCAGCAGCACTGCCGATTATATGAATTGAGGGAAGTGTTTGATTTGCTGTTAGAGTTTTTTTATTGGTTGAATAGCATCTGTTTTGTGAAGTCATGCTCTCTGTTAGTAGGCAGTGATGACAAAAAAAAATCTTTATTATATATATATGAGTCCCCTTCGGTTGCACACTATTTTTGGTGAGCACTCCGTGAGCACTCATGAAATAAAGACCCTATGAAAAATCCGAACCACTCATATTGTTCTATATGCCTAAGATAGTCTAACAATAAAAAATCAAGAGTGCGTTTGGTTTGTTGTTTTGAAAACAGTTTTGTGAAAATATTTTGTGAAAACTGTTCTCTGAAAATGAGAGTGTAAAAGCTGTCTGGAATAGTTTTCTGAAAACTGTTTTCTGAAAATGAGATTGTATAACCTGTTTGAGTAAAAAAATAAATCTGAATGCTGTTTTCTTAAAACTAGACTGTAAAATGCTGTTTTGTAATAATTTTTTTTGAAATCATTTTTTTTCTTCCATTTTTTTCCAGTTTGGCAACAATTTTTTTTTTTTTCAATTTTCCTTATAAGGAGCTTATCTAGGGTGTATGTTTAATGAATTCGCATTAGTTTTCTTATGAGTTTTTTGTAAATTTTTTTGCAGATACAGACCCAAGTTGTACCAATATACGAACAAGCAACGTGCTACAATATGGAAGTTTTCTCCGCTAGGAATTTTTTTTTTTCCCTTCTTGGTAGCTTCCCATCATTGGCAAGCTTTCGACCATGTAAAATTTTATTTGAATTGTGGTAGAGTCGGCTAATACAGCAATTGGACACAATATGCAAATTTCCAATAAATGTACAAAATATCCATTACAAATTTCTGTTTGGTTACATTCATTTCACAAACTGGGATAGCCCAACCATCAATTTCGCATTACAAGCATGGGAAGCCTTCAAAATTTATAACATAGTAACAAGAATTAGAACTTTCTAATGTGAAAATTACAACTGAACCTCTTACAAAGCAAAAAAAAAAAAAAAAAAAAACAATTCCAATCCATCAGTGTCCATCAAATGCCATTAGCAGCATCAGAACTCATCATAGGAAGGTAATTGTACACTCTATCAATATTTTACATATTGAAACTGACAGAAATATTGCGAAGCCCGAAGCAGACATTACATAAGACCATCAGCAGCCATCACATCCTTCACAAGTATCAGAAGCCAACACCAGCAGCCATCAGTTGCTGATAATCTCCCACCATGATAGCCATCAATGCTGATCACAGCATTGTAATGGTTTGTGTACACAGTATGGAAATTACAACCCAGTTAAACTGAAACCTTCCTCAAAGAATACAACCCAGTTATGGTTATTCTCCCATGGTTTGAAAATAAGCAATACATGCCATTCAAAAAATATTACGATCATGTTACTAATATATAAACCATCTCAGCAGGTGATAATCTCCCACCATGATGGGCATCAATGCTGATCACAGCATTGTACTGGTTTGTGTACACAGTATGGAAATTAGAACCCAGTTAAACTGAAATAAAGTTTCAAAGAATACAACCCAGTTAGGATTATCTCTCATGGTTTCAAAATAACCAATACAATGGTTTCAAAATAACCGTCTTGGTTTCATTTTTTGGAAATATTATCAGAAATATTTTTTCTCAAAACGCGTTTGGTTACGTTTTCCAAACGGCATCTTTTCAGAAAATTGGCTTTGAGCTGTTTTCCCCTTTTGGCCGCTTCCCCTTCTTCCATCCCCATCTTACTGTCGAAAAAAAAACCCTATCACCATCTTCTCCTCTCTCGTCACCCATACTCGTCACCTCTCTCTTCAAAATAACCATGTTGTTACCAATATATAGCAGGTGATAATCTCCCACCATTTAGGGGATCAATACTGATCACATCATTGTACTGGTTTGTGTACACAGTATGGAAATTACAACCCAGTTAAACTGAAACCTTCCTCAAAGAATACAACCCATTTAGGATTATCTCTCATGGTTTCAAAATAACCAGTACTATGGTTTCAAAATAACCATGTTGTTACTAATATATTTTAGGTGATAATCTCACACCATGATGGGCATCAATACTGATCATATCATTGTACTGGTTTGTGTACACATTATGGAAATTACAACCAGTTAAACTGAAACAGAGTATCAAAGAATACAACACAGTTAGGATAATCTCCTATGGTTTCAAAATAACCAGTACAATGGTTTCAAAATAACCATGTTGTTACTAAAACAGAAACCATCTCAGCAGCTGATAATCTCCCACCATGATGGGCATCAATGCTGATCATAGCATTGTACTGGCTTGTGTACACAGCATGGAAATTACAACCCAGTTAAACTGAAACCTTCCTCAAAGAACAGAAAATGTCCTCACAAACTGATACAACTCAGTTATTATCTTCTTTTAAAGCAAACAACAATAATTACTCCAAAGAGTATTAAAGGATCAGAATAAAGCATCATCACTTTCAAATTTTGAAAGTGTAATATCCATTAGAAAATTCATCATATCCATTGATTGCCTTATTTATCAAATTCCAACATATTCTGATGTCTATCTCAAAATTGTGATGACTTCTTCTGGTTATGAGGAAGGTTTCAGTTTAACTGGGTTGTAATTTCCATACTGTGTACACAAACCAGTACAATGATGTGATCAGTATTGATGCCCATCATGGTGGGAGATTATCAGCTGCTATATATTAGTAACAACATGGTTATTTTGAAACCATTGTATTGGTTATTTTGAAACCATGAGAGATAATCCTAACTGGGTTGTATTCTTTGAAACTTTATTTCAGTTTATATATTAGTAACAACATGGTTATTTTGAAAGTTGCCATTACTCCAAATATAAGATAACAACTGTTGTAAGTTCAGGACAACATCGACAAGGTTGTCATTATCCCAAATAAGAACTGTAGGATCAGAATATATCGTCATCATATCCATAATTTGAATTCTAGTAGTCAATCACAAAGGTATCACCAAAGGTGTTATATCCCATCATAATTTGAATTCCAAAGGTGTTATATCATATATATTAGTAACAATGATAACCATGTTGAAAGTTGTCAGACACTCCAAATGTAAGATAACATGTGTAGGTCCAGAACAACGAATCAACAAGGTTGTCATTATCCCAAATAAGAACTGCAGGATCAGAATATAATATCGTCATATCCATTTTTTGAATACTAGTAATCAATTACGAAAGCCTCACAAATAATGTTATATAGGATCAGAATATATCATCATCATATCCATATTTTGAATTCTAGTAATCAATCACAAAAGCCTCAACAATAATGTTATATAGGATCAGAATATATCTTCTTCATATCCATATTTTGAATTCTAGTAATCAATCAGAAATGTCTCACAAATTATATTATATAGGATCAGAATATAACATTATCATATCCATGTTTTGAATACTAGTAATCAATCACAAAAGTCCCCCAAATAATGTTATATAGGATCAGAATATATCATCATCACATCCCTAATTGGCCGTATCCTCAAAACATATTGTCATAGAACAATTGTTCAAGCAAATCATCATGATTAGTGTAGAGCTGCAATTTTTAAAATTGCCATGCCAGCTACTACTAATGTCTTGTACCCACCCCATCCATCACCCAAGTTGAATACATCATTCATTGAGTCAGTATAATGAGAATATAAGATCATTAGATTGTTGTCTTCTAACGTAAAAAATTATAATAAATTCTGGATCAGAATATACCATATTCATCATTTCCAGAAACTCAGTGACACATGATGGTCCCCCAACCTGCATGCATAAAAATATTTCATCATATATCGCCTGCTTAATACATTAATATACATGATCATCAAATAGATGGGCTACAAATGAAAGGAAAGAACTTACAACCATATATTACAAGAACAGAAAGTAACCACGAACAAGTACATGCTAATGCTTACATCAATGTCTAGCATTCCACATTGCCATGGCTATTTGATCTCTTTTATTATTCATGCGATTCAACTGAGAAGATGACATATCCAAAGGCTGAGATGTGGAAGCATTCTCTTCACTTCATTGTGTAGGTGATTATTTTGTTCTTCTTCTATGTCTGAAAATAATGAATCATCGGCAGAATACTTACGTATAAAATTATGAACTGCACAACATGCTGGTACCATCATAACTTGTCTTGTGTAGAAGTAATTGGGCATAGACTTGAATATGGCAAACCTTTTTTTGAATACACCAAAGGTTCGTTCTATTACATTTCGTAGCCTAGCATGCTGTTTGTTGAAAAGTTGCTTATATTGGGTGGGTGCATGGTTAGGACCTTGAAAATCCTGCAAATGATATGGCTCCCCGCGGTAGGGAGCTAAAAACCCTGGCATGTTTGTATACCCACAGTCTACTAAGTAGTACTTATCTTCGGGCGGGATTGGCAACAATCTTTTTGTTAATGCACTATGTATTACGCGGGAGTCATTAGCGCTTCCTTCCCAACCCGCATAAACAAAAGTAAAATTCATGTCAAAATCACAAATTGCCAGCACATTTTGACATATATCACTTTTTCGACCACGACAACTGTTTTATCGACTAGCGGGTACGGTAGCAGGTATTAAAGTACTATCGACAGCACCAATAGCTCCCTACATTATTGAGGTAGAAAGATACTACTTTATTGAACACATTTGAATCATTAGAATAAACGGTTTTAAACATGAAATGCACAAATTACCTTAAACCATGGATAGAAATCTGGGGAATCCCTGATCTTATCATGTACATGTTCCGAGTCTGGGTGTTTAATAAGAACTGCTGATGCTCTTACCAAACCTTTCAACACATCAGTGAAATGTCGATCAATTGTTTCCAACGAATGATCAAACCGACCACAGGCAAGCCTCATCCTATTACTATGAGCGACAATGAACAAAAAAATAACAACACTTTCATAATGAGATATACGCCTTCTTTGTATTTTCTCGAACGTTTCCTGAAGGTAGTTGCCATTTATTATAAATTGGCACAAAGCCATGAAACAGTCCTTATTCATGCGAAACACCCAAAAGAATTTGGCATCTGGACCGTTTAAGAGTTCTTGTAGGTATTCACGTCCTGATAGTTTGGACGTTGAATTGGGACTTTTACTATTATAAAATTGTTCCATCTCTTGAAGAAAGAACAAGTCCTCAAGATCGGATTCATCAAAACTTGACGACGTGTTACTTGAAGAGTCCATCAGTATGGTGGCAAGTGCAGTAGTACAGAACACTGTAACAATTAGAATACATTTGCATAAAAAATACTTCTAATTTTAAATACTCTACGACCATAATGGATGTCATATAAATAATAACAGCAACCCATAGAATTGAAACATAAGCAGTCATAACAAACAGCAAGAATGTAGGAGAACGAGTGCAGATGAAATTAAAACTGATATATTAGCAAAGCGTACTCATCGTGCCATTACATATAATCACCCAACTACTAATACAGAAATATGTCAATAAACTGCTACATTTAAATAATACATAATGAATTTTTATTGAATTTAATAAATTACAATTATTTTTTCGCAAGTCTGCGTAACCACCCTACTCTCCACTCCGGTTTCATTAGAACAAAGGTTCTACACCAATTTGGGTCATGAATTATGTTCTCCAGTGCCAAATCGATCATATCATCATCAAGCCCATCCAAAACATTTAGTATTAACATGGCATTGTCAATGGACGACTGATCGTCTGGGACGGAGCGATCAACCATGCTGGCCTTCTTCTTATAATATTCTGCTTTAGCAATGGACTTTTCAGCATTGGCATGAACAGCAACATCCATTCTTGAGCTTTTTGTTGCTCGGCCACTAGACCCACTAGAGCGTCTCTTATGAGACCCCGACCCCATAAACATTGGTTCATAATCATCATCATCATCCAAATTTACATGTGGTGCATTGGGGGGAGTGGGGTGGGCGAACTCAAACATGACCATTTGTTCCTCATCGAGGTCATACACCCTTTGGGATGAAGCCCTAGATAGCAGACCCTCGGCGGTAGAATCAGCAAAAATTTTGGTCAACACATCATAGTTGGCCAAACCCTTCGATTTGAATTCGGAAGCTTTAGGGTGTGCCTATTTATAAGTTATTGTGTTGTCAGTTTACAACTATAAAAGTCAATAAAAAGTATATTACGATCATAATCCCACATTAGCATAAAAAAAAAATTCAGATGAGAACCTTGACATATGACTGCCAAACATCGGGATCGCAAGTCACTGTCTGATTCTCTTCATCCCAACCCATACCGCTTTGATTCTTCAAATCGTGAAAAGCTTTCCACTGCATCTTAAGTCGTCCATATTTTTCTTTTATTTGTTTAAGAGTGTATGAACGATTACATTGTTGGTTCAATAAAGTCATCAATTGAGTCCATTGTCTTGCATCGAATTTTGCACTTTTCAAACTATTCCGATCAACCTCGGCCTCCATCAACTCAATAAATGTACGCACATTAATTGCTGGCCAAAGCCCAAGATCACTCTCCATCTCAATCTCCTTTTCCTTAACGATCAGAATTAAATAACAGTCATTAATTGGTGAACATTAACAGTGAACAGTTTTAATTTGAGGTTACTATAGAAATTGTAGATGATGTGTACTATCCATAAACAAATCAGTACTCAAGATCTCCAAATCAGTACTCAAGATCTCTATAAACAAATCAGTACTGAGGATTTCGAAATCACAGCAAACCCAAAAAAAAATAACAATTTTGGACCCTCAATTCTTCAGTACGTGCATTAAATTAACCCTAAAAAAGGGATTTTTTATGAAGCAAGTGTGGAAATATAGACCAAATACCATAACAGAATCAAAAAATTGGGCATAGATATGAAACATACCCTGGATTGCTACTTACCAAACATGAAGAAGTTGTCTCCGACGGATTCGCTCGACCGGCGTCGGATTCGTGAGCTACGATTTCGAAGAGACCTTCTAGAAAAAGCAGATCTGGTCTCGCAAACCATGAATCGAGCTCCGTGCGAGGTGAGGAGGGGCCCGAAGAGAGCAACGAATGATCGTGCGGGGTGAGAACGGGTGAAAGAGGGCGTTAGGGTTTTCCAGATCTGGCAAGGGGCTTAATATATTTCAGATCTAACGTCGTCAGCGAAGAAAGAGGAAGGGGGAAAGCAACGATAGAGGAAGGGTGGCGAAGAGGGTGAAGAGAGAGGTGACGACCTGGGAGTGACGAGAGAGGAGAAGATGGTGATAGAGTTTTTTTTTCGACAGTAAGATGGGGATGAAAGAAGGGGAAGCAGCCAAAAGGGGAAAACAGCTCAAAGCCAATTTTGAGAAAAGATGCCGTTTGGAAAACGTAACCAAACGCATTTTGAGAAAAGATATTTCTCAAAATATTTCCAAAAAATGAAACCAAACAGACCCCAAGTAATTTGAAGTTCATTTGCCCATCCATCATGCTGTTAGAATTTTCAGCCATACAATTTTGTGATGATGTATACCATGGACAAATGAATTTCAAATTAATTGATTTTTTATTGTTAGGCTATCTTAGGTATATAGAACAATATGAGCAGTTCAGATTTGTCATAGGTGTTCTATTTCGTGAGTGCTCACGGAGTGCTCACCAAATTAGTGTGCAACCGAAGATTTCTCTCTCTCTCTCTCTCTCTATATAGGCAGTGATGACAAAAAAAATATTCAAAAACAAGTTTTGTGCGCCCCCCCCCCCCCCAAACACCAAGTCAGTGCATCAGTTCTTGTTTCTCATGGTTGAATAGCATCAGTTTGTGAAGAAGCATCATGTCCAGTTGATACGTCCAGTTAGGTTCTCATGGTTGAATAGCTTCATGTTTGTGAATAAGCATCGTGTCCAAAGTCAGTTTCTGATTTTGGCAAATTTTCCCTTCATTTTGTTACTAGGAAGACGGACGTGGGGGTGCTAAAAATTGGGTTGGAACTACACTAGTCAGGCATAATAATGCAGCCAATAGTGCTACTCAGTTTTATGCATTCGATACACATATCCTTGATTTAAAATTGGCATAACTATGCACTTTCAGTTCTGAGCCTATACTTTTTTGAGTGTTTTCCTTTTATCATTTCATGTATTTGAAGGGCCAAAACAAATCTGCAAACATGCCAAGCTGGTAATAAGTTTGGAAATAAGTTCCTCAGATTCTTACATGTTATCTTCTTGACCAATTCCGGAGCAACAAGCATCTAAGGATGGCTCATCATGTAAATTCCGGTTATCCTCAGACTCAGAGGGATTACCTTTGCTGCTCCTGTACATTAGCAAACAGATTCTCTGTGCATCTGAAGCTGACTTCAGACGTGTATTACAGCATCGGCTCATCAAATTTGTTGAATTTGTTGATACTGAATTCCGTGAGAAGGCTTCACCGTTGATGCCAGGTTGCTGTGTTAGTCGTTCTGACTGAAGGTATGTAATGTATTCATATAGATTAGGAAGAAGCTTTACAATCCCATTCCCCACACCTACTGGTATTTATGTTTTTCTAGAACTAAGATGTATCCGTGTGGGGCATTTCACTTGTATGTCGGCTTTTATATAACAACAGAAATAAAATCAAATGAAGAATAGAATGACAGTTACCACAAATCTAATCTGGGCATTCAACTATTGCAGGAAAACAAAGATTTAACAGATAGCATCCTAGTAGATCCCTTGACACTTGCCATTGTCTGCTGGAAAGGAAAGACTAATATGAGCATCACGGTCTCCGAACTGGATGGCAAGGAATTGCTTGAAAGGCTTTTAGTGCATTATGGTTCCGACCAAAGTGCGGTTGATGCTGAAAGGCTTTTAGTGCATTCTGGTTCTGACCAAAGTGCGGTTGATGCTAAACCTATGAACGGAGATTTGGTGACTGACACAATAGAGGATCAGGAGGACAAGGTACTAGACTAACCAAATCTTGAAGATGATGAAGATGTAGATGGAGCTGAAATAGCTAACTAAGAAACTGCTTTCTAGCAAAGTTCATGAATTTAGAACTTTAGTTCTTAATGTTACTGATTTATTTATTGTTTGCGGATGCGTGCAAGCTCTAAATTATTCATGTTGTCATCGAGTGGATCTATTTCAGATTGGAATAAGTTTTGTTCAATTGTAACGCAAAATTTTGACTGAGATGCTTTTGGTTTACTGTATTATTTATTTATGATTGAAGTTATAAAAAACAAATATTTTCCTTTAATGCTTTGATTTTTGGGAATATATTATCTTCAATGGAATTCATGATGGAATTCTTGATGAGCTGAGAGCAAACAATATATTACCTGCAAAGGAAATCTTGATGTCTTTGGACAGCCACGGCTTTTCTGTGTCATCGGAGGATATATTTTCATGTTTTCATCAGCAACTCTTGTACGATGTTCATCTGGTATTGGCATTATTGATTCTTTCGTAAAAAGTTTTCCTTTGTATAGTAACAAGAAACAAAGGAGTAGACATTTTGTTTTGGGGCCTTAATTGCCACAGATGCATGTATACATGGAATCAGCTGAATATTCCATTGCTTGCAAGAGCAACTTTCCCCCCCCATCAAGGTTCACACTAGTATAGGACTGGACAATTAGTTACGAATGGAAGTTGTTTGGCTTATACAGAAACAGTGGGTTTACATCTAATGTTCATTACGAGAAAAAGTAGCACAGTTCAAGGATAAATAACAGGTTCATTACAAGAAAAAGTAGTACTGTTCATCTGGAATTTGCATTTTTTTTTTTTTGGTCTTAATACAATCACTATTACAAACACACTATCACCCCCATTCGGTTTACATCAAAATCTCGTCCACAAACTTACAAAAGACCAACTGGAAAATCCTCACAAATATGCACCTCCTTCCCCACAAATTTGCACCTCCTTCCCTAACCTTAGCAGCAGAGAGCGGCGGCGATGAAGTAGGCCCGCCCCTTCATTGCCAAAGCACAAAACATACTCTACACCATGCAACGTAAAGAAGCTTAATTGCTCCCTCACCACCACCTCCAACATAGGAGTACCAGAGTTTCTCTACAACCCTAACACCCCCTCCACCACCACTTTAGCATCGATCACCTTCCAGCACAAGCTTAGACCCCACCTCCCCACTGAATTGAAGCAGCTAAAGAGAAGACTGTTGCAACCAACTCCGCTTCAAAAACTGATCCAACAACAACTAGCACCCCCCCCCCCCCCCCCCCCCCCCCCCCAATAATACACGCAGCCCCATAGCTGCCTCACCTGAATTAGATAGTAGAAATTAAGCTCAATCAAAGTTTATTTTGAACCACCTTACAGGTAGGCACCGCCATCTACCCAAGAGTACCACTCTCCGGCATCATCACTTCGATGAATCTCCACTGCTAACCCCTTTTTCTTAAATAATAAGGATAGAGCTAAAAAGCTCCAGCCTCAATAATATATATAGATTTCGAGAGGTGGAGGGTTTCGAGGAGGTATAGGGTTTCGATTTGGGGATTAGGGTTCCAATTTGGGGCGATGAGATTTGGAAAAATCGATTTCGATTTCGAATTCGAAATTAGGGTCTCAATTTGGGGACGACGGTTTCGTCGATTTCGATTTGGGGAAGAGAGTTTTGATTTGGGGAGCTAGATTTTGTTTTGGCACACAACGCGATGAGAGAAGGATGAGATTGAGAGCATGAGAACGATGAGGAGTAACGAATCATTTGTGGTACTAGGCCACTTTTTGAAACTATTTGCGATTTTAGACCACTTCCCAAACTATTTAGTATTTTTGGCTAACAAGTGCCACGTCAGCAACGGCCGCTATTGAGAATAGCGGCCTCTTCATAGCGACCAACACATTGGACTCCCACACTTGACAGATTTGTATAATTGCAAACCACTTGGTGTAACTGAGGTCGCTATTGTCAATAGCAGCCTTGTCTAACTAAGGTCGCTATTCCCAATAGCTACCTTAGGTGGGCCTAAAAGCGATTGGGCCAACCTGCGGTCGCTATTGGGAATAGCGACCTTGGTTATATAAGACCGCTATTGACAATAGCGACCTCAGTTACAACAAATAGTTTGCAATTATACAAATCTGCCAAGTGTGGGAGTCCAATGTGTTGGTCGCCATGAAGAGGCCGCTATTCCTAATAGCGGCCGCTGCTGACGTGGCACTTGCTAGCCAAAAGTGCTAAAAATTTGTCAACTGGCCTAAAAACACAAATAGTTTCAAAAAGTAGCCTAGTACCGCAAAACATTCGAGGAGTAACTGAGTTGGGGTCACATGGGGTATGAAAATGACCAAAATAGCCCCCTATCCTAAGTGAGAAGAGCGGAGGATCTACTAGCCGTTAGATCGCGATCATGATCGCAGGGTAGATCTGACGGCTGAGGGCGCGTCTGCACAGCTGTGCGCACCAGAGGCGTGCGCAACTTAAGAGAGCTATATATATATAGAGGAATGCTCCATTGAAAACGGGTTTAGTTTTCACGGGTTGGAAAACACCAATCTGAGCCGTTGGATCGCTCATGATCGTGATCAGCGGTTCAGATCGAGCTCCTCATAACCCGTTTCAATTGATCAGCGGAGGGTTATTTTGGGAATTTCGTCCCAAATAACTCTTCGCTGAACAGATTCTAAAAAATTGATATAACCTAGGCCGTTGTTCCATGGCCGTTGTTTGGAACAACGGCCTAGGTTATAAAAATTTGAATTATAGACCGTTGTTTGGAACAACGGCCTTGTTCTAAATTTTTATAACCTAGGCCGTTGTTCCCAACAACGGCTTAGACTATAAAATTTCAATAAAATTTTATAGCCTAAGCCGTTGTTGGGAACAACGGCCTAGGTTATAAAAATTTAGAACAAGGCCGTTGTTCCAAACAACGGCCTATAATTCAAATTTTTATAACCTAGGCCGTTGTTCCAAACAACGGCCTAGGTTATATTCATTTTATCAGAACGAATCAGGCGAAGAGTTATTTGGGACGAAATTTTCAAAATAACCCTCCGTCACTTAAGTGATATAGGGTGATGGGCAGAGGCGATCTGAGTCGCTGATCACGATCAAAAGTGATCCAACGGCTCAGATTGGTGTTTTCCAACCCGTGAAAACAAACCCGTTTTCAATGGAGCATTCCCCATATATATATATATATATGTGTGTGTGTGTGTGTGTGTGTGTGTGTGTGTGTGTGTGTGTGTGTGTATATATGGTGGTGATCAGTTGCGAAACGTATGGCTGTAAATCGGATCGGACGGAATCGGACAACCATATGTTCAAGCTTGGACCGAAATTCTACTCGGACGGGCTTATGTCTGGCTCGGTCCAGATTGGACAAAATTTTTATAGTGCGGACTCGGTTCGGTAAAGGATTGGATCGCAATAATACTCGGATGGACTTATGTCTGGCTCGAGCTCGGTAAAACATCGGACCTAATAATTTGTTCAAATTCGGTTCGTATAACAGTTCAGACGGTCCACGACTTAGCCATTTCTCGAGCTGGATTTGGATGGACGACGGACCGTTCTGTTCATTTTACACCTCTCGCGAACCGGGGTTCGCACCTGTTCTCGTGCAAACTCGCGTGCACAGCCGTCCGATCATGATCATGATGCAAAATCGGATGGCTGTGCAGCAAGTTCGTAGTTCACACACTAAATGATCATGATACAGTTTAAATTAAGGAATAAGGGACGGCCTGCTATTTATCCTATTCTGCTCTATCATATGTATTATCTGCTCCTCATCTTGCAAAGGAGTGTTCTGGACATAGTAAAATAAAAAAAACTTTAAAATATTGATTATACTTGTATATGGCATAAAATTCGTAACAGTAAAAAATTATTCAATATCATACCATACTTAGGAACATTTACACGAGCACAAGCCTTTGAAACTTCCATACAAAGATGTTCATTGAAGTTTGCATGTATCCGTAGGTTCGACGGCCTGTGCACCAAAAGATGATTGGTTCAGAGCCTAGAACTAATCATATCAAAAGTGGTAATATAATGTTCAGATAAAATTTGCTAATATATGTGCATGTGCATCTCCCTCATTGAATCTGAAAAACCTTCCATCAAAAGCCTTACTAGAAACTATCTATCACAACCATAGGATTATGATTATAATATGACTATGTATACAAAAGACTCCCTTAGAGCATCTGTAGTCGTTAGTTATATACCCAAAATTTAGATTTGGAGTGAACAGTACTCTGCTATATTTAGAAGCTGATATGAGTATTTGGAAAAAATTGCCGACGAAAGATCAATCAGACGAAAGATCGTCACTGCATTTTTTTAATATTTGATGGGAAATGATTGCCCGTCCGTTCGATTTTTTTTTAAAGAGCTCGGACGGTACCGTCCCATGCTTTTCTTTCCATTTTGGTGAAAAATATCCTAGAGACTAGAGCCTATAAACGTTTCTATGTGTATAGATTATGTTTTAATTGAAATTTAAGAATTAAGATTTATTTATGATTTAATATGATTTAATTATGATTAAATTAAGAGTTAATTAGGAATTAATTAGGAGTTAATTTTTTTTTATATAAAAAATTCTCAGACGGGAAATGATTTCCCGTCCGTTAGTTTTTTATTTCAAAAACAACAACAACAACAACAACAAAGCCTTTTTCCCAACTTGATGGGGTCAGCTACATGAATCCGGATTTTCCATTCTGCCCAATTTAGTGCAATATCTTTTGTAAGGTCACAAGCAATCATATATGTTAGGTTTTGTGAGAAATTAATAATTGGAAATTAGGGTTTATCTCTAGATCTAAGTTGTTTGAGATATTCACCCTAGGTATCAAGATTGGAATTTCTAGACTGCTATCACAAGCCAGTATTTATCTCTAAATACTGGTTTGGATATCGGGTTATAAGCCCATAAACCCGCGTTCCAATATTCATTCAATTGTACGTTCAATACACGTGTTACTCATATGCACATGCAATATTTATATAGAGAGAATATACCAATATATCCAACAATCTCCTCCTATATTCTCAATATATAAAAACAGGATTATCTCATCAGTTCAGTATAAAACTGACTGGCTGATAGCAGTCCATAAAAGAAAACATCATAAAGGTATAGTTTCATAAGAACCAATAGAATTATAAAACTGAATAGTTCAATCAAGACTAAACCAATATAATTAAGTAGTTCCAAACCATATCCAATTCAGAATAGTTCACATAGACTAAACCAACTGGAATAATCTGTCATAGTTTCAAAATCAAACAAAGCAAATAAACTTCAAGAACAAAATATGAGTTTTAAGCTCATGAACACACGAGTCTTAAACTCAACAGAAGTTTTACTAAGCAAGTGACTAATTTATTCTCGAAAGAAATAAACTGAAACTTTATCCTTGCAAACTGCTTTATGTTTATACCTCCATTTTGAGCAAATCATTATTTTTGAAATCTATGTTGACAGATTCAACTCCTCCAACTTCGCTAGCTTATAGAAAACAAGAATATCAAGAAATAGCTCTAAGAATTCCAACGAATTTCACAAAATATCTAGTTCCACAAAAGAATTTAGTACAATTCATAATTAGCTTAGCAAAAATGTAACGCAAGCATCACAATCAAGTATCTTTAATAAATAAAGTACATGAACTTTATAGTTTCTACACAAGAACCATACTATGTTTCATATTGGAATGAAAAAACTGCCATTTCAATCATGGTTTAACATTGAATCATCAAAATTGAAATGAAACATGTATCCATAAAAGATATATCATCAAAATTGGAATGATATTTAGGACAATTTAATCATCGGAAATACATCGACAAGTTTTCATGTTTCGTATTGGAATAATATGATTATTCTAAGTAAATTCACTAGATATATAATACCATCAAAATTGGAATGACATTATATATTTGTGAAATTTATGTGGAATCATCAAAATTATCTAAAATATGTCAACTGCCTAAAATTGATGCTTAAGTTTGAACTTCTCTATGGCTCCAATTGGATTCTAAATTTCAAAACAATTAGGATGTGAAAGCTTTTTTACTCAATAGCTTTCAACTCCATTTCCCCCACAGTTTTGATAATTAGATCACTTTCAAGTCTCTTAGCAAGAGCATTAGCCATACTTGTCGCAATTGCACTTTATCTATGAGAAAGTTCAACTAGGCTTCTTTCAGCCTTAATATACTCCTCTTACTATTATAGAGTGAGTTATGAGCCACAGTGCATTGTAGCTTGATAGTCGCATAACAGAATTAGAGAGTTACTTAAACTTCTTAATGGATAACTAGCAACAATTTCTTCAATCCACTTAGCCTTTTCCCCTGCAGAGGATAACACATAGAGATCTGATTTCATGGATGATAGCACAGTGTCTGTTTGCCTTTTATTTTCATAATATTTTTGTTCCTCCTAGTGTAAACACATATCTACTAGTTATCGACTTTCATTAAATTTCGAGCATCATAATGAATCAGATCAGCCATTCGTTCGAAGAATGACTATAGTGGCACAAAGTATCCTCTTGAATACCACTCAGGTATCTCAATAGTCTCTTAAGGGCACTCAAATGTGTATGGGATTATTAGTGAATCTGCAGATCATACCTACCTCAAAGGCTATGTCTATTCTAGTGCAGATCTTTGTATACATGAAACTGTCAATTCCTTTAGAATGATCTAACTGTCTCATAGTTGCACCATCATTAGGTGTCAACCTTTTATCATAATCATAAGGTGTTTCAAAACACACTTTCAATCACTATATCCCCACTTTTAAAACACATTTTGATTTGATGAGTTTGACTAAGGGTTATCCCTTGCCAACTGAAAACTCACCCTTATACCTATGGTGTCCACAGTACCTAGGTTTTCATGTTGAACTCTTTGGATAACACAATTTTAACTTCATTTGTAATAGAGAGGTCACTTCCAAGAACATGTATATCAACAGAACGTGTAAATAATAGCCACTATATTTGACACACCACAAAGTTGAAGGCACTGATCTGAATTACTTGATTCATATACTAGGCTCTTTCAAAAATTTGTCAAATTATTTATTCGTTGGCTATACATGTCTTAAGAACAAACAATGATTTTACTAAATTGTAAATCTTGTTTACTAAACATATTAGTTCAAAACTTTCCAGTACAAAACTGTTCAGTACAAAACATCAAGTACAAAGCCTTTTAATTATCATTTATGAATGACAAAATTTTCAATAGATGTAAGGGTAAGAAGAATACTTATTATAGCAATATGACAAACATGTGAGTAGACATCAAATAAATCTACCCCATTTTTCTTAGTCAATCTGTTAGCTACTAAAAAGCATTAAAATTGCTACTAAACAATCAAAATTAAGTTTCTTCTACAAAACCCCACTTACTTACTATAGTTTTAGCCCCTGTCGGCAGATCAACTAAATTAAAGTATTATTGTATGACACAAAATCATCTCATTGTCTACTAAAGACTCTTCTTAGCTCATTTGTCATTCAGGTTTTTAAGTGTCAGTAAGGTTGGTTCTTGATTCCAACTATGAATCATTGAACGTGTCTGTAGGACTAGATTATTTCATATATTTATCTTTGATGAGCATATCCTCAAAGAACTTTGCAAGTCTAGATTCTTCTAACACAAATTAGATAGATCCAACATCTGTCCACATAGCTACATTCTGCACTTTCTAAACACACAAATATTTGTTTTAGGTCCTACTTTAGGCCTTCTAGGGTCATGTACTCTAACAAATGTATCACAACACAAATTTTCACTTTAACAAAATTATTTGTGTTTTCATGCCATGATTTACAAGGTGTATTCAATTTAGAGTGTAGTAACACATTTAAGATATGATTCATAATACAACATCACTCATAATTACACAAGACAAACAACAGTCAATAATATAGAATTCAACATTTCACTAAGTGTTTGATTTTAACTTTTATCAATACCGTTTGACTGTTGTAAGTAGAGTGCACTAGAGATTATGCCCAATGCAAACTTCTCTAAAGTTGTTAAAACATATTCACCACCTCTATCAAATCTGAACCCTTGATTTTCAGCATTTAACTATAATTTTTAATTCATTAAGAATAACAAGTGCTTCATTCTTCATATATATGACAGACTCATATTAATCATCTACAAAAACGATTAAATACTTCTGACCAACAATCGTCTCATCTATTCACAAAGCTACTGAGATCACAGATATCAGAATGTATTGACTCAAGAAGTTGTGTACTCCTAGAGACCATACTAAATGATTTTCTAGTGATCATAATCTGAGCACAACTTTCATATTTGTCATATTTAATGGAGTGTCATTTAGCAGAATTATGAGTTTTAATAAGAAAAAACAATTTAATATATAGTTCATAGTGATTCTAAATTTCAAAACAACTTGGATGTTAAAGCTTTGACTCAATAGCTTTTAACTTCATTTCCCCACAGTTTTGATAATTAGATCACATTTCCTCACAAACAATTGAATATATTGTTCTCAAATCCTAGCCAATTATGCTATGTTCAAGAACACAATTAGAACTATTATTATTAATTGTCTCATTTGTTAAACTTAACTTGTACATACGATTGACAATATATGCACTTTATAAAAGTTAATACAAAATTACTCTATCACATTTTACAAAAAATATTTGCTTTCTCTAATGGTTCTAACAATGTCCGCTTGCTCAAACACATTGAGCGAATAGTTCTTTCCTGTATTCGTTTTTCATCATCTTCATAACGCTAAATGAGATAATGACTAACATATTATAATTCAACTTTGCACACACAGTACAATGAATGAGAAAGAACAAAATATAACTAATAGAGTCATATCCTACATTAAGAGATACTCTCTCCTAAGTTACAGACATTTGTTATATATTTTATACAATTTTTATTTTATTTTATTTGAGAAGCAAATATATAATCTCATACAAACTGCAAATAATGGATTTGTCAAAATATCTATACACATAGTATGATAAAACACATAACAATCCTAAACATGCTAGTTTTCCAAAGCAAGAATAACTATAATCTATAGCTCTCAATCATATGATCAAACGCACAAAACATTAACACATTCATCACATGAAAGTACTAAGCAAGATTAGAGTAGATCATACTGACACTTCAAGTTAGAAGTGTTTTCCAAATTCGATGGAGAAGCCTGCGTGGTGCAGACTTATTCAACCATGAATGCATATCTATCGTCTCCAACATACACAATTTGTAGGCAACATTAAAGTTCCTACATTCATCAAATTTTTAAAGATTAGCTAATTAAACAAATTATTAGCACTATCTAATTCTAGCAATAATTTAATTGGAGATCTGAATTTTATAGTCAACATACAATTTAACTTATCAAAAATAGATATTTGGTTTTAACACATAGCCAAAACAACTGTTCAACTTGTATTTAATTAAACAAATGATTAATACAGTCTTGAACTTAACCACTTAGCATCACAGTAATTCTATAATTCAAAACATAAACTTAAAACAAATATTTTTGAACTTCCAGCACATAGCAAAATATTTAACAAAAATTTAATATGAGGAAAGTAAAGAACTTATCTTTCACCGTCTCTTCCCCTTCAGTTGATTAGAGTCAAGTCTGTTTGGGAACAAATCCGATCTACTCCATATTGTACCCAAAACACCACACACCAATAGATAGACTCAATCTGAGGTCGGGATCTGATCAATCCCAAGAGCACCAATGATCCCCTCTTCAATCCCCAAACACAAGAGTCCCAAATTTTTCAGTCTTCTTCACAGATCCAAAAGAAACCCCCTTCACTGTCATTCTTCAAGATTGAGTTTTACACACTCATACCTCAATCAGCCAAGAAGAAGAAGAAGAGGGATGACGACCGGGCACGGTGCCTGAGGGATGACTGCGCTGTCGTCTGTGATCTGCGACCGGTGAAGAGGGGGCGAGAGCGGCGCTGGCGATTCGGGTCCCGATGGATCTCGAATCGACTGCCTCAGCGTGGGTCGACAACACGCGACGAGTCGACAAGGAGGAGGCGACGGGCGCGAGCAACTCCAACGGTGGCTTCGAGGGCTTCGACAAGATCCGACGACTTCAACAGGATCCGACGAGATCCAACAAAGGTCCGTTTTTCCTCTTCATTAATCTCACGAATTGATTAATAATATCTCAAGATTGTTAGGTTTTGTGAGAAATTAACAATTAGGAATTAGGGTTTATCTCTAGATCTAAGTTGCTTGAGATATTCACCCTAGGTATCAAGATTGGAATTCCTAGACTGCTATCACAAGCCAGTATTTATCTCTAAATACAGATTTGGATATCGGGTTATAAGCCCACAAACCCGCGTTCCAATATCCATTCAATTGTACGTTCAATACACGTGTTACTCATATGCACATGCAATATTTATATAGAGAGAATATACCAATATATCCAACAATATATTTGTTCACCGTTTTCACCCAAGTTAGTTTAGGTCTTTTTCTACCCCTAACTCTACTCTCAATACTTATCAAATTACTCAATCTAATGAGGACACTACTAGGTCTACGTGTGACATGTCTAAATCACCTAAGGCGATTCTCTCTTAACTTATCTTGAATTGAAGCTACCTTTAGCATGCCTCGTATATGCTCGTTTCTAATTCTATCCTTCTTTATTTTACCACACATCCATCTTAACATCTTCATCTCCGCTACACTCATTTTTTGGACATGGTTGTTTGTTGCCCAACACTATACTCCATACATCATTGCTGGTCTAACAGACGTCCTATAAAATTTTTCCTTCAACTTCAAACGTATACGTTTGAAGTTGATGGACGGGAAATCATTCCTCGTCCGTCGATTTTTTAAAATTACCCAAGATTTGGGTTCAAACGACTGCAGCTGAAATCCAAATTTTCTATTCCTATATACCAAATACCCAAAATTTGAGTCGGAACGCTAGAGAGGCTCGTAGCTCCTCCATTTGTTCACTCATCATTATTAGTGGCAGTAGATTGTTTAAAGAAAACTTTGTGTAATGAAGTTTCCCTTACCTCCTCCATCTGTTCCCTCATCATTAGTAATGACAGTACAGGAATTACAGCTAGAATGTAAACTGTTCACTTTATCTGTCAACAGCTTTTCTTAGTTGCTAGTGACAAAATTCAGAATCTGTCATCTTTTTCAAACTCTATTGTCTCCAATCCTTAACTCATCTATAACTCTTCACAGTTCACACCCTTAAAGCTAATAACTCAGAACAAAATTGTTACACCATATATGCAGCGATCATCATGTTCACTACTAATTCTACACTAGAGTATCAAAAACACCCTACCTGGGAACCCCAAAAATACCATAAACCAATATTATATATCATTATCAATAGTTCCATAAAATGGCAGTTAAGGTAACTAGGGAGAATGAAGTCATTGCTATGAACTGTTCAGTATATCAATGTCTCATGCAAAAGTTACTCAAAAGAAGTTGTGCCTGGGTATTACGAAAAGGAAGCTGGGTGTGTCTGTGTGTGTGCTCAAAAGAAGTTGTGTGTGTATGTTATCAAAAGGAAGCTGCTTTAGAAGAGGTGCCTGTGAGTATGAGAACAAATATGCAAAGCTTCTGCAGTATCTGGAATAAAAGCTCTATGTCCGCAGGATTACTGCAATTTTCAACTAGCAAACACAATTTTGCATTTGGAGGCATTGTTGTTACTTTTTCTACAGAATTGAGAATTTCTTCATAGAGCTCCACTACAATCTCTGCCAAAAAAAAATGAAAATTTTCGTTATCGGTGCTCCAGAAACCCATGTTGTGTTACTCCTAAAGACAAAAACAAAAGGTCATTTCATTATAAGAAATTGGATGTGAGCAATGAGAGAATTACACTCATCAAAACAAAAATTAATAACACACATGAGCATCCACGAGCTCATGCAAGCAAACTTGCAAACTAGAAAGACAAGTAGAAATCATGAAAGAATGAAAGGCGCCTCCTTAAAAAAACAACAAAAAACACCTGAAGTAGGGAAATATGGAGACATTTCCCCTTAACAAATGAGTTGACACACATCCAACGGACTATTCATCTAGATTCTAGAAGTAATCCAGCAGAAACCTTCTACAGATCACATATGAGGATAACATTGTATATGGGGAACAATAAATTGTATAAGAAATCCCATCGCTTGATACAATTCAGACATCAAGGTCAATTGGACATGCAACAAGGAAGCTAACAGTCAGGATGTTATAACTCCAGAATCTTCCAATAATTGCTTACAAGGCCACACCTATACAGTAAGTATATAACATAAATGAGTTTGAACATATCTGTATATATAAGTATGTTGTATGTCGGTAGTTGTTGATCTCATCGGTATCACATTATATGTATCCCATATGAGACAATAAGTTACTCATTATATATCACGCTATATATATCTCCCACACTTGAATTATCTAATGACGAGAATTATAAATATGGGAATTTTAATAGTTACTGAGTTCAGGTCTGATATACTTTGACCTGTTTTAGCCTAGTATAAAGCCAAAACTCGCTCTCTTAGGGATTCGTTCCCAAGCTAATCATTTTCTTTCTCCAGAGTCTGCTGAAGTGATGAATGCAGGCACACACACACAAAAAGCAACAACAAATTTCTTCAATTTTTTTGTTTTGTTGTGTTTTGTATGCACTTCCTCTTGCAGATAAACGAACCTCTCTTTGGATCCTCCTCTCCAACAAAGCAGAAATGCTCTTATCACGGTAACTGCTTTGTAGCAGATTCTTAGTATATTACTCGTTCTTTGTGGTATTCAATATACTATGTGATGCTATTTCACTGTAAAATGTTTGAATTATTACATCTATTAGAATTGATGTTTATTGATGAGCAAATTGATCATCGAAGAATAGCTCAATGCGTGGATAAGTACTCTTTGGGTTTCAGTAAGGCATGATTTCCTAATCACCCCTATCTCAAGAAATATTAATTGCTCATCTAGTATTCATGTAAGATGGCATTAGTACCCTGTATTATTTCTCTGGGTTCATAATTTTGAAGTTGTCTACCTTCCATTGTACTAGATTGGCATTTTTCATTAACTAATCCACTAATTTCTTGATAATAACCTCTTTGGAATATACTTCAAAGAACCTATATAATGTATATATCCTTATCTCTTAGAGCATCCACAGTCGTTTGCTATAATTTCCAAATATCCAAATTATAGCAAACGATCCCCAAAACCATGCTGCAGTCGTTTCTCAAATTTGGATAATATGGCAAAGCTCCTATTTCTATTTCTCAAATTTGAGAAACCATATGAGCTTTCTCAAATTATAGAGGACGGGGTATGATACCCCGTCTCTTCTATATAATATTATTTAAATCTTATCGGACGGAGAATGATACTGCGTCCCACCTTTTTTTAATATTTTTTTTTTTTAAGAATTGGTAGGACGGGGAATGATACCCCGGACGGGGTATCAAACCCCGTCTCTCCCTTTGTTTTTATTTGTTTTTTTTTTTTTTTTTTTTTTTTTAATGAAATCAACGCTCACGATTGAGCGATTGGGAAAAAAAAACAAAAAAAAGTGGGACGGGGTATGATACCCCGTCCGGAAATTTAGGAAGCATTTAATGTTGACAGGGTATTAATTTGGCAGGGTATTAATTAGGAGTAGTTTTAGGATATTAAGTAAGTTTAGTTAGTATATTAATTAGGTTTAGTAATTTTTATATTATTTAATTTAGTTAATTAATATAGTTTAAGTAATTAATTTTTTAAAAAATATTTGAAACGATCGGACGGGGTATGATACCCCGTCTCTCTAAAAAATAGAAAAATTATAGCAAACGACGACTGCAGTGAACGTGGGTATTTGCTATTACTGTAGCTGCCATATTATACCAAATGAGAAAAACGACTGTGGATGCTCTTACCTTTGAATCGTAAAACTACCTATATTTTGATGAAATATGATCATATTTTTAGTTGTGTAGTTAACTGTTTAGCTTCTGCATATGCGCTAACTTATCTTGTATTCATACTGTCTGCTATGTGATATGATACGTGATGCGACATACCGAGAAAAATATACAATATGTGTCGTTATTTACCAACTATAAGTACATCTAAGTAATCCATAAAAATAAAAATTTTAAGTAATTTTATTGATAAGTCAAAATAACATAAGACTTTTTTTTACGAAGGTGCAGCAAGGACTTGATACCTGTCATATCATGTGAAAGTGTTAATACTACAAAATATAATGATTTGGTTAGTCCAAGTGATGCAAAGGTATGTGAATCAGCAACAATCCCAAGCAAACTCTACTATGGGAATAACCCATCCCTCCACTTCAATAGGTTTTTGGAATGCCTACATTCAAAATCAGTACAACATGGCACAAATACAAATACTCATGTTTTAACAATTGTGATTTTTCTGCAAATAATTTCAAAAAGTGACATAGTAAAAAAAAAAAAAAATCCCCGCTTCACCAATCTGCATGTAACTATACTCATGTTTTTTTTTTCTTCTTCCTTTTTATTTATTTATTTATTTTGAGAATGGGTGTACTCTGTCCATATTTTTGGAACAGATTGGTGTGCTCCGTTAATTCATGTCCACGTCACGATTTTTGGGTTTTTTTTTCCCTAATATACCCATGGCTGCTAATTATGTTTAAACAAGTGATTTTTCATAATTAAATGTGTTTATTATCCCATTCCTCTATTATAAAAATTAAAAATAAGATAAAGACACGGTGAAAAGTTGTTTTACGTAAGTATATTTTAATTATTTAAGAAAATAGAAAAAAGTTGAGTTGCAAGGGAAATAAACTATGATTACAAAGCATAAGTATATAAGGTCAAACTGATCAAAATTTGACGTGATTTACATTGGAGGAATGAACTACAATAAGTTTAGCAAAAAATAGATAGGCATCATTACTCTACATAATTGCCAAAGGAAAATACATTTTAGTACTTCAAGTATTTTACAATGCTAATGCAGTGTTTTACTTGCCAGATGTAGCACAACAATAGCATGTCTCTACCACTATATTACAAAAAAATATATTAATTAAGGATAACATTACATCTCTTCACTCAGTGTGTTTGATGTAAGATTCTTACAACTTTACTTGTTTATATCAATTTTTAATTAACATAACATATCTTCTTCGTGACGGTGGTTGTTGTAATTTATCAACATACAAATTCGTACATTGTATGTTTAACTTAAACTCTTCCATTAATTACAACAAAAAATAATAAACAAATAAAATTTCACCTATTTAAACATGCAATGCACGTGCTAAATAAATATTCAATGTTTTTTAACACCAAACATATATATATGTTGAACGTACAATTCAAATTATACTTATAAACAAGTGCATTGCACGTACAGATCGTAGTTTTTTCTTCAAAATATTTTACCCAATTACATGCAATGCATGTTGTTACCGCTAAATCTGGTGTGGGGGCAAACAGATAGTATTTGTGGATTCTTGGAAAACTTGAATAGCAAACCTGTATACCTGTTCCGTCGGAGTTTGACGCCGACTCCTGCCGTACACCTGCAAAAAGTGCGAGACACCGGGATGGATCCCGGCGACACACCCTCCGACGCTCTTGTCAGTAATCTGAATGATTAAGAAAGAGCTTTTTATTGGAAAAGTATTGATTACCTCTTAATGGAGATGGATGGGGGTATTTATAGTCGCCTTTAGGGATCAGATTAGGAATGTAATTCCTGTGATCTGATAAGGAGTAAAATCCTCGTAATCAGATTAGGAATGTAATCCCTTAATTTCCGGTGAGAGAATAGTCGCGAATCAGGCCCGTTGAATTGGTTCAATCAGAGACCCTAATTCTATCCTGTCGAACTGGGTTTGTATCGGGTCGGGACCTGTACCAGTTGAAGTGGATCTGTTCATGGGTTATTGAATCTGTGAGAAGGAGAACCAGTACCTGTTTCGGACCCATTTGTATGTGAAATTACCGTTTTACCCCTGAGCTTTAAGATTCGTGTCCGATGTGAACGGTCCCGATTTAATCCTATTTTTAGCCATATCACGAGCCCCCCACTCCCGAAGACTGAGTTTGATCAGCCTTTGAGGAGTAGTTTTACTGTTCTAATGGCGTACGGGATTTTATCGGTGTTCTTAAGGGAGTTTGGATCTTGCTCGGGGTGTAACGGTGTTATTCTGGGCTTGTAAACTGCCCAAAAATATTCTCAGAATTTTCTGGATTTTTGGTGATTTTTCCAGATTTTTCTGAATTTTTTCTCATTTTTTTGAATTTTTTATTCATTTTTCGAATTAAATAATTAATTATCAAAAATATTAATTAATTATTCTAATTAAATAATTATTTTTTCAGAATTTAAAATTAATTTTTCTGAATTAATAATTATTTTTAGAATTTTTAATTAATTTTTTTCGATTTTCTAATTATTTTTTCGGATTTTTTAAATAAGTAAAACAAATAAATAAATAAATTAATAAATTAAATATTACCTGGACACGTGGTGCATTTCTGGACATTGATCGTGATCAGATGGCACGCATCGCAAAGCAGATCATGCTCTGGACACGTGGAGCGTTTCTGAGCGTCGATCATGATCAGATGTGCGCGCATCGTAAGGCAGATCACGTTCTGGACACGTGGCGCATTCCTGAGCGTCGATCGTGTCGCGACGCGAATTTTGAGACGATCGGACGGATCGTATGGGTCGGCAGATTTTTTCTCCATATACGAGGGTCGGTTCTTCGGCTCCTCGGATCAGCACTTCAGCTCGTCAGCTTGGATCTACCAACCTTTTAAGGTGATGCCACGTGGCGCCACGTGGCATTTTTTTTTTCCGCTGCTTCTTTTTCTTCTTCGTTTCCTTCTCCTCCGACTTCAGCTTCGATTCTCCGTGAAACCCATTCGGACCTCACCTCCAACCAACTCGTCGAAATCCTTGCCATGCTCGCTCCTCCATTGGTTTGGGAGAAGCGTCGACGGCGGAAGGTCGAGGTCAAAGCTCAGCGGAGGTGTAGGGGCTCAATAATGGGTTCGGAGTGCTGCGCTGGAGAAGTTGAGCTCGGCGAGTGGATGAGCTCGCGAAGGTGGCTAATGTTCGGCGATGGAGGTTGATGGCGACCGTGAGTAGGCTCGACGAAGCTCCGTGCTTCGATGATGTGCTTCGGTTGCTCGTGCACGCTCGGCGAGGAGAAGAGGCGAGCTCGGAGTTCGGGGCTCATCTAGAGGAGAAGGTAGCGAGGACCTCTCCGGTGAAGGTGGCGAGGAGCGTCAGAGTCGAAGCTCAGACTCTCGCTAGTGAGCCGAGGTCGAGCTTTTGGAGTCGACGAGGATGAGCAGCGAACGCTGGGTGCTTCGCCATTGCGTGACTCCGACTGTGGCAAGCTCGACAGTTCGAGAGCTTGGATGAGCTCGGAGTTGAAGGAGCTATCGGTGCTGGTGAGGAGTTGGGTTCACTCGTTGTTCGACCGTGGGGGGAGCTCGGCGGAAGTGGTTCGAAGCTCGTTAATGGGTTCGGCAGCGGAGGCGAGCTCGGTGTTGGGGGCGAGCTCGGCATCGGAGCTCGGAGGTGGAGACATGAGCTCGGTATCGGAGCTCGGAGGTGGAGACGTGAGCTCGGTTCGATGGGTTCTTCTTTTCCTCTATTTTGTTTTGGTCACTCAGTGAAGAAGAGTTGGGGGATTTTGTTTTGGCGGGAGAGTGGAGAAGAAGAGGAGAAGTGAAGTAGGAGGGGTTGGTTCGGTTTGGGTCCCCTTAATGGGTCCGAACTCGGCCTCTCTTCTCTTTTTTTTTTCTTTTTTTTTCTCTTTCTTCCTTCTTCCTTGCTGCTCGGCAGATGCGTCTTGTTCGGCAGATCCGAGCACGAATTTTGAGGTGCATTTTTACCACTTTGCAGTTCGGTAGTTCGGTAGCTTGGATTTGAGATCCGAGCTACGTGGCTCAATCTGGACGGTTGATCACGATCGTGGTGCAAATCACGAGACAAGATGCTCAAATTTCGAGAAAACGTTATCTTGTCGTTTTGTGGAGATGTGGTGCAATCTGAGCCGTTCATCATGTTCTAGCACGCTTTTTGAGACAATTTGATGTTGAAACTGGCTCGGCATCATTTTTCTCCATATGTGGAGGTCGGTACCTCGGCACCTCGGCTTGTCGGCTCGGCCATGGCAGAGCTCGGCCCTGAGAAGAAAGAAGAAGGGGAGGAGAGGCATTCGGGTGCTCTCCTCTGCCTTGTTCTTTCGCACAGTGAAGAAGGTGAGAAGTGTTGGGTACTTTTGGCGGGAAGACTGAAGAAGAAGAGAAGGAGAAGAATGAAGAAGCCAAGAAGGGTATGGGTCGGATCGTGGGTATCGGATCCAACCCCAACCCGTTAGCCTCTTTTTCTTTCTTCCTCTTTATCTTCTTGCTTGTTCGGCGAATCCTAGCACGAATTTTGAGGCACATTTTTTCGCTGCTTCGCAGTTCGGTAGATTGGCAGATCCGAGCTACGCGGTTCAATCTGGATGGTTGATCACGATCGTGGCGCGAATCATGAGACAAGAGGCACGAGTTTCGAAAAAACATTATCTTGTCGTTTTGTGGTGACGTGGCGCGATCTGATCCGTCCATCATGCTTGAGTGCGAATTTTGAGATGATCTAACGGTGAAATCGGGTCGGCGGTATTTTTCTCCATATGTGGAGGTCGGTACCTCGTCCGCTCGGCTCGGTGACTCAGTAGTTCACCCTCTACCCGTAGTAGCTCGGTGTAGTGGAGCTCGGAGTTTGGAAGGCTCGAGCGTGAGGAGAAGCTCGGCGAGTTGATGAAGGGGATGGGTCGGCATATGGAAGAGGTGATGCTCTGTTTGGTTTGGAGATTTTTGAAGAGGAGCTCCACTTCTAGGGGTGGAGAAGACGTGCTAGGAAGATCCTCTTAAGAGCCATGGGAAGACCCGTTCTTTGAAGTTAGTACAAGGAGCAACTCTATGGGAGAGTTTTGAGCTCCGAACTCGTTGAGAAGAGGTCCGCTTCGGAAGCGAGCGGAGTGAAGAGCTCGGCTCTAGAAGAGCCATTTGGCAGACGAGTTTGAGGAGCAACTCTAGGAGAGAGTTGTGCTCCGAACTCGTTTGAGAATATCTCCGCTTTGGAGGCGAGCGGAGTGAAGAGCTCGGCTCTAGGAGAGAGCCATCTGGAAGACGAGTTTTGAGGAGCAACTCTAGGGGAGAGTTATGCTCCGAACTCGTTGAGAAGAGGTCCGCTTCGGAGGCGAGCGGAGTGAAGATCTCGGCTCATGGGAAGAGCCATTTGGAAGACGAGTTTGAGGAGCAACTCTATGAGGGAGTTGTGAGCTCCGAACTCGTTGAGAAGAGGTCCGCTTCGGAGCCGAGCGGAGTGAAGAGCTCGGCTTCTAGGAGAGCCATCTGGAAGACGAGTTTGAGGAGCAACTCTAGGGGAGAGTTGTGCTCCAATCTTGTTTGAGAAGATCTCCGCTTTGGAGGCGAGCGGAGTGAAGAGCTCGGCTCTGGGAGAGAGCCATTTGGAAGACGAGTTTTGAGGAGCAACTCTAGGAGAGAGTTGTGAGCTCCGAACTTGTTGAGAAGAGGTCCGCTTTGGAGGTGAGCGGAGCGAAGAGCTCGGCTCTAGGAGAGAGCCATCTGGAAGACGAGTTTTGAGGAGCAACTCTAGGAGAGAGTTGTGAGCTCCGAACTTGTTAAGAAGAGGTCCGCTTTGGAGGTGAGCGGAGCGAAGAGCTCGGTTCTAGGAGAGAGCCATTTGGAAGACGAGTTTTGAGGAGCAACTCTAGGGGAGAGTTGTGCTCCGAACTCGTTGAGAAGAGGTCCGCTTTGGCGGTGAGCGGAGCGAAGAGCTCGGCTTTAGGAGAGCCATTTGAGAGACAAGTTTGAGGAGGAACTCTAGGAGAGAGTTGTGCTCCGATCTTGTTTGAGAAGAGGTCCGCTTTAGAGGGAGCGGAGTGAAGAGCTCGTCATTAGGAGAGCCATTTGAGAGACAAGTTTGAGGAGGAACTCTAGGAGAGAGTTGAGCTCCGATCTTGTTTGAGAAGAGGTCCGCTTTAGAGGGAGCGAAGTGAAGAGCTCGTCATTAGGAGAGCCATTTGAGAGACAAGTTTGAGGAGGAACTCTAGGAGAGATTTGTGCTCCGATCTTGTTTGAGAAGAGGTCCACTTTAGAGGGAGCGGAGTGAAGAGCTCGTCATTAGGAGAGAGCCATTTGGAAGACGAGTTTGAGGAGCAACTCTATGAAAGAGTTTTAGCTCCAAACTCGCTATTTAAGTGACAGAATCAACGGTTGTGGGAGCAGTTCCGAATGGCGAACCACTTCTAACTCGCTTAGGAGCAAGTTATCCGAAGCAGAATCGAGCCAAGTGTTGGACTCCGAACCATCGTTAGAGTTATTCAACGGTTGTGGGAGCAATTCCGAATGGCGAACCACTTCTAACCCGCTGAAGAGCAAGTTATTTGAAGAGGAATCGAGCCAAGTGTTGGACTCTGAACTCGTCGTTAGAGTTATTCAACGGTTGTGGGAGCAATTCCGAATGGCGAACAACTTCTAACCCGCTGAAGAGCAAGTTATTTGAAGAGGAATCGAGCCAAGTATTGGACTCCGAACCATCGTTAGAGTTATTCAACGGTTGTGGGAGCAATTCTGAATGGTGAACCACTTCTAACCTGCTGAGGAGCAAGTTATTTGAAGAGGAATCGAGCCAAGTGTTGGACTCCGAACTCGTTGTTAAAGGTTAGTAAGTTGCGAGAGCAGCCATGTAGAAGAAGTTGGACCCTGAACTCACCGTGACTCGGAGAGATAGAGAAGTAAGAGCAATAATTTTCAATGAAAAGATATAAAGTTTGAAATAAACTAAGTGGACGCTTCAATAGGGTGAGCCATTATCACATGCTATTGGCTGGGTTACAAGCATCGGCCTTATTGAAAATCAGGATCCTACTTCTACAATAAGGTGAAGACCTCCTGGGAGGAGCTGGGAGATTCTGAGTCCTGAAGCTTGGCGGGCCCTTCTGTTCGTTTGTAGGCTCCTCAGCGGGGAAGCTCGGCCCCCTCTTTTTGGACGAACTTGATCAGGTGCCCCCGCTGTATGAGTTCTTCGATCTCCTCCTTGAGAGTCCGACAATCATCCGTGTCGTGGCCGTGGTCCCTGTGAAAGCGGCACCACTTATCCTTGTTCCTCTTCTTGCCAGGTGTATTCATTCTCGGGGGAGCGCGGAGGAGCCCTTCCTTGTCCATCTCCATAAGAACTTCTGATATATTGGCAATGAGGGGGGTGAACTTCTCAAACCGAGGAGTCGAGCGACGCTGTCCATTGCCGTCCTTCTGGGATTTTGGGACCCCTCTTCGCTTATGCTCTTCCGTTTGTTCTCGAAAGATGTCTCCTCAAAGCCCGGGAGATTCTCGGCTTCTTCAGCCCGAATGTACTTCTCTCTCCTAAGGAGCTTGGCAAAATTATGTGGGGGCTTCTTGGCAAGGGAGGAGCGAAGGCTAGAGTTGAGGACGTTCGATTGGAAGACGGCCGCTGCAACAGGCTGGTCAAGGGAAACGATGGATCTCACTTCTGCAGTGAACCTCCTCACATAGTCTCTCAACTTCTCTACCTTCTCCTGGCGGAGCTGGAGTAACGAGATGTTGGTCTTCTCCGTGCGTCTGCTAGTCACAAAATGAGTGATGAAGAGGGTCTCGAATTGCTCGAAGGAGAATATGGAAGACGGGGCGAGGCGGGAGTACCACTCCCGAGCCGAACCCTTAAGAGTGGCGGGGAAGGTTTTGCACAGCAAGGCATCGGAGGATTGGTGGATTAGCATGAGGGTCTTAAAGCTTTCGATGTGGTCCACGGGGTCTGACTCCCCCGAGTAAGTTTCGAACTGCGGGGGTTCGAAACCTCTTGGGATAGGAGCTTCCATGATGGTCCGGGAGAAGGGAGGTCTGCTCGGGCGGATGGTCCTTTCTCTTAACTCCTCATCCTTGTCTATTCGGCCGATGCGCCTCTCCATCTCGTGGAGGCGGCGGTAGAGGGCATCGTCCCTTCGACGGTAGTCAAACGAGCCTCTGGACTCGTCTTCATAGGAAGGGGAGCGACGACGGTAGCTCTGGGAGCGGCAAGGGCTAGGCATGCGCTGTTGGTTGCTAGGAGCCGGAGGAGGAGTTATGGACCGATGGCGAGGACTTTGGACCCGTGGAGGGGTAGGAGCCCTCTGAGCATTGTTATTGTTGGGTCGGAGGTTGAGGACTTGCAACACCGTTGCTTGGAACTGCTGGAACTCGGCACAGGTGATGGGTGCCTCATCGTTCCTCGGATGTTGCCGACCGGCAGGGGAATGAGGTCTTCTCCTATGGTGTTCGGGGGACTCTTTCATCCCTCTTCGGGTAGGGGACCTTCTGTAGTCTCGACGGTGAGGAGATCGCTCATCCGGACGCTGTTAGCGGGAGGCTCCCTCTTGGGCCCGCTTTTCGTCCAGACGGCGGCGAAGATCCTCATCCTTCTGCCGATTGAGGATGGTATTGCGGAGGTCGGAAACTCGAGGATTGTGGGAGGCCATGGAATCCGAAGAGGCATTGTGTACCGAAATGCGGTCCTGATGGAGGGGTTGCTTCTGCGGGTTGGGACGTGAAGCCCCCGCACCGGCATTTTGAGGACCGGCGGGACCCTTAGGGGGCTGCTGATTCTGAAGAGGAGGCTGATCCTGTTGAAGAGGGTCTTCCGCTTGGAGAGGAAGTTGTCCCCGCTGCTGAGCGGATTGGATGGGGACTACCTCTTGCTGATCAACGGGATTGGGTCCGCGGTTGGACTCTCTAGATCTTACTTTCCTATGAGGCATGGCTGGAGGAGATCTGACCAATGGGAAGAGGGGAGACTGCTATTCGTATGTTTTTCACAGACGGCGCCAATCTGTTACCGCTAAATCTGGTGTGGGGGCAAACAGATAGTATTTGTGGATTCTTGGAAAACTTGAATAGCAAACCTGTATACCTGTTCCGTCGGAGTTTGACGCCGACTCCTACCGTACACCTGCAAAAAGTGCGAGACACCGGGATGGATCCTGGCGACGCACCCTCCGACGCTCTTGTCAGTAATCTGAATGATTAAGAAAGAGCTTTTTATTGGAAAAGTATTGATTACCTCTTAATGGAGATGGATGGGGGTATTTATAGTCGCCTTTAGGGATCAGATTAGGAATGTAATTCCTGTGATCTGATAAGGAGTAAAATCCACGTAATCAGATTAGGAATGTAATCCCTTAATTTCCGGTGAGAGGATAGTCGCGAATCAGGCCCGTTGATTTAGTTCAATCAGAGACCCTAATTCTATCCTGTCGAACTGGGTTTGTATCGGGTCGGGACCCGTACCCAGTTGAGGTGGATCCGTTCATGGGTTATTGAATCTGTGAGGAGGAGAACCAGTACCCGTTTCGGACCCATTTGTATGTGAAATTACCGTTTTACCCTGAGCTTTAAGATTCGTGTCCGATGTGAACGGTCCCGATTTAATCCTATTTTTAGCCATATCACATGTCTAACTCCAAAACAATTTCTAAACACATATATCGCACATGAAAATTCTCCAATTCTTATCAAAACGTGTGATGCATGTGAAAAATACTAGTCAATGATAATGAAAAGACGATGGTTGTGCGGAGAGTTTGATTCTTAAGTAATAACTTATATTCTATATTTCATTACACAAAAATCATCTATTCACTACCGCATTGAAACGCGGACTCAATCCTGACTCATAATTTATGAAAACCATTGTCGGGTTGAATGTCTATAAATCACCCACCAATCATCACTTATTTTTATTTTTAAGAAAAAGGCTGAATCATATCTTATTTTTAATTTTAAGAAAAATGTCGAATGTAGCCACCATATTTCATTAATTATAAATTAACAAAACAAATTCAGAATACTGAGTCGGATTACAATCCATAAAGTAAAACATAATTCCTCCGTCATATATAGGAAGATGAGACAAAATACAAAAAGTACAACATTAAACAGTAACTGAAATACAATCAGTAAGCCCCATCACTATCCATGAACATGTAGGTGTTTTGTACAGCACTACACACGTTTTATGAAACACTACGTAAGTAAGTGTGTTTTTTTTTGGGTGTATGTGTGAAGAAAATGTGAAATACGGTCACCATGTTTATTAAAAATATAATAACGAAATTACAGAATTCAATTGATTGTGAATAAAGTAAGTACAGAAATAAGTGCAGTAATAAAATATAGACCTCCAACATTCCTGGGAGTATGAGATTATAATAATAAAATGGAAGAAACAACAAATAATAAAGAGTAAGGCTGTGTTTGGTTTGTTGTTTTGAAAATTCCTGGGAGTATAAGATTATAATAATAAAATGGAAGAAACAACAAATAATAAAGAGTAAGGCTGCGTTTGATTTGTTGTTTTGAAAATTCATTTTAAACATAGCTTTTGAAAAAAAAACATATATAAAGTTGTTTTTTGTGATTTTTGAAAACAGAGTATTGTTTGGTAAACATTTTTCATAAAATAGTTTTTTTTCAAAATTAAAGTATAAAAGGCGTTTTGTAAACTGTATACAATATGTATGTATATATATAATCTGTATTTATGTATATATGTATATACATAAATACTCTATATTGTACACTATTATATATAACCAGTATTTCTCACGTGCGATGCACGTTTTGATAAGAGTTGGAGGATTTTCACGTGCGATATACATGTTAAGAAATAGTTTTAGAGTTGGACGTGCGTTGCAAGTAATTGGAAAAAATATTTTGAAGAAAAAACTACAATTTGTACGTGCAATGCACTTTTTTCTAAATAGAATTTGAGTTGTACGTGCAACATATGTGCATGTTTAGTGTTAAAAACATATTATAAAATTGTTTTGTATGTGTGTTGCACGTTTTAAATATGTGGAACTTTTTTTATATGTTTATTTTTTGTTGTAATTAATGGGAGAGTTGGAGTTGAACGTGCAACGCACAAATTTGTATGTTGACAAATGACAACCCCAACTCTCCCATTATAATATTAGAGATGTATGTATGGGTTTGGTTGTATGTATGTACAGTATATATACTCTGATACATACATGTATACATATACATACATACATATTGATATATACATACTGATATATAATAATCTATATAATAAAACACAAAGAAAGCTATCAAGTGGTTCTCCTTCAATTCCCTCAAAAATTAAAGGCCCAGATCTAACCTCACAAAACATATTTTCCCCCTAAAAGTTCCCTCCAAAACTCAAATTCAAATCCCCCACCCAAAACAACTCCTATATTTATTTAATTTTTTTTTCTCTCTCACTCCCTTCCTCTTCTATTTAAAAAATTAAGAAAATAAAAATTTTTTAAATTTTTTAAAATAAAAAAATTTAAAACTAGAAAAATTAAAAATTTAAAAGCTTTAAAAATAGTTCAAAAAAATCAAAAAAATCATATTACATGTTTTTTGCTGGACCCCAAAACTTTCTCATATAAAATGTTTGCTACTTCAATTAATTTGCTCGACCTCCAAAACTATTTTATATGATCAAATAAGGTGCACCGTTCCAAAGACGTGCCGTAGGCACGTGTCAACGGGCAAAACTAGTATAAAATAATTTATTATAATAAACATATTGAATTATATACATATATATAATAATATATAATAACTATAATAACATATATGTAATAATAATATATTATATAATAATATATATAATAATATATAACAGTAATATATAATAATAATAATATATTATAATAATAGTATATATAAAATAGTATATATGAAATAATAATATATTATAATAGTATATAATAATAATAATAATATATGTAATGATAATATATTATAATTATATATATAACAATATATTATAATAATAATATATTATAATATTAATATATTATATAATTATATATGTAATAATATATAATATTAATATATATAATAATATAATAATAATAATAGTATATATAAAATAATAATAATAATAATAATAATAATAATAATAATAATAATAGTAAAATATTATGTAATAATAAATATAATAATTATATGTAATAATAAAATAATAATATATACATACATATACATACATATTGTATACATACTGTATACGTACATATGTATACACATACACATATACATATACATATACAGTATGTTGGTTGGGAACTTAAAAAAACTTATCTCAGAAAACAGGTTTTTCTGTTTTCAAAAAACTCACTTTAAACATAGGTTTTGAGTGTGAAATTTTAAAAATGAGTTTTCGAAAAATTGTATCCAAACAAAATTACCCTATGTTGATTTTAAAAACTGAAAACTATTTTTAAAACCCGATCCAAACGGACCCTAAGAGTCCCCCAACACCCTCTAGTCCCTTGTAGGGACTGTTAGAACTCGAATATCATAAAATAGAAAATTCCTAACAATGTTTGTGAAGAACTACAATTACAGGAATTACAGAACAAACCAGAAACTTCAATAAAGAGTCGAGATTAAGATCTATGTCCTCAAAGCAAAAGTTGCCTCGTAATGTGACAGTAGTTGACGAATTGTCTCCCAGGATACAACTGCATTACCTTTCCCTGAAAAGCAACACCCTAGCTTCAGAGATATCAGCGAACTAGTAGCTGTATTATACTCTTAGACTAGAGGAAGAAGAATAAGATTATCAAGTTGAAAAACTGTGTTTCTGGCAGATAAAATTGCCGAGTCTTATAGGTGATGATGGCGTAACTGATGGATCAAGGATCCATTACTCTGTAACAGCACAGTAATGGCTCAAAAAACGTAACTGATGGATCCATTATTCTGCTGTTACAGAATAATGGCACAAGTTACAGAAATTCAAACGCCTCAACGGTAAAAATAGATCCAGCGAGGCAAAAAAAAATAATGTAGGCCAGAGCCAAGCCGAAGCCGAGGCCGGGGTGGGCCGAGTGCGCGCGCGCGTGTGTATGTTTGTAACTTTGGCTAGTTCCTCGCTCCACTACACGTTAGTGGTAACCTCAGGGCTACACCCTTTAGTCCATTTCTTTAGCTTATATACTAGAGAAATCTTTCCCAAGTTCCGATGTGGGACTATCCATTTTCTCCATATTTCCAAGTTAGTACATTTCGAGTACCCAACTTTTGACCAACATTTTTCATCCATACGGAATTTGTTTTGACAAATGAGTACATTACGGAATAGTACTCGACGAGAGGAACGTAATCCAATCACATTGCGGTGTCGTCCATGGTCGAAGCCCACCGGAATCCGGCCCGGAAAATATGCCAAAAATATTTCCAACAATCTCCCACATGAATGGAAATTACCAGATGATGCAATCTAGACACGACAGAAAAAGACATGAGAGAAAAAGACATGAAAGAAAAGACTCTGAGAGTACAATCGAAAAATCGCTGCATCAGGAATGATAGTAATTTTTCAACTTTGAACCACCCTTAGTGAGTAGCCATCAGATTCACTTGACCAGGTAGTGAACATGATGTTTTGAACAACCCGGGCTTTGATATGAACCTAGACAATAACTATTACATAGTTTCATCTCCTCACAGAACTAGGTTCTCTTGTTGTGTTCATTGGCCTTGAACAACCCTGGTTAATCATGAGTGAACTTGGAGAATGTATACTCTCTTCATTCTGCTAGAAACGGTCCTATTTCACGCTCACAAGGTGATTGCCCATAAAGAGTATCCTGTCATATCCCACTTTTATTTCAAAGTTATGGGAATCATTAAAAGTCAAACTTATCCTAACCCCTTACAGGCAGCACTGTTTTATCATACTAAGAGTGGGTATGAGATTTTAATCTCTCAGTGCTCACGTTGATTCAACAAGATTTAGTTGTCCCCTTGAACCTAGATCTTGGATCTCCAATTCCTAGGTGGAGTTTCCATCAAGTATTCTCTTTCATCATGGGCTTTAAACCCATTCCTCTTGATGTTCTCACAACTTGCTCTTGTGATAAACCTTTAGTAAATAGATTCACTAGGTTGTCGGCCGATTTTATATACTCTATAGAGATTATTCCATTTGAGAGAAGTTGTCTAATGGTTTTGTGATGCCTTCTGATATGACGAGACTTACCATTATACATACTACTTAGTGCCCTTGCTATAGCCGACTGGCTGTCACAGTGTACACATATAGTAGGCACTGGTTTTTTCCATATAGGAATATCCTCTAAAAAGCCACTCTACTTCCTCTGCAGCTTTGTCTAAAGCAATAAACTCAGATTTCATGGTGGATCTGGCCAGTAACGTTTGTTTAGAGGATTTCCATGACACAGCTGCACCACCAAGAATGAAGACATACCTACTTATAGATTTCATGTTCTTGGAGTCCGATATCCAGTTGGCATCACTGTAGCCTTCTAGTACTGCTGGATATCTGGTGTAATGCAGCCCATAACTCCGAGTATATCGCAAGTAGTTCAATACTCTATTTATTTCTTTCCAGTGACTTCGTCCTGGATTACTTCTGCAGCGGTTCAGTACATTTACTGAATGCACCAAGTTCGGTCTTGTACAATTTGTTAAGTACATCAGACTACCGATTACACGTGCATATTCCAATTGTGATATGCTGCCATCCGTGTTTTTGAACAAGTGAAGATTGGGATCCACAGGACTTTTGGCAATCCCATTGAAGTAATTCTTGAATCTTTCAAGTACCTTCTCAGCGTAATGAGCTTGAGACAAAGTAATACCCACAGACGTCCTGAAAACTTTGATTCCTAGTATGACATCTGCAACTCCCAAATCTTTCATATCAACTTATCACTAAGCATGTTCTTAGTTTGTTTGATAATGTCATTATTGCTACCAATAATTAGCATGTCATCTACATACAGACACACCAGAATGTATTCATTGGGAGTATCTTTGATGTATCTACACTTATCACATTCATTTATTTTGAAACCAATTGACATCATAACATTGTCAAATTTTACTTGCCACTATTTTGGGGCTTGTTTCAGTCCGTACAAGGATTTTATAAGCCTGCACAACCTTATTTTCTTGTCCAGGAACTACGTAACCCTCAGGTTGTTTCATGTATATTTCTTCATCTAAATTCCCATTTAGAAATGTGATTTTGACATCCATTTGATGTATTTCGAGGTTACGTAGAGCTACAATAGCTATCAGAATTCTTTTGGAAGTTATTCTCGTGACCAAGGAATAAGTATCAAAGAAATCTAGGCCTTCCTTTTGCCTAAATCCTTGTACCACAAGTCTCGCCTTATGTTTCTCTATTGAACCATCTGGTTTCAATTTCTGTTTGAAAATCTATTTGCATCCTAGAGCTTTACACCTAGACGGCAAATCGACCAACTCCTATGTATGCTTTTGCATGATGGAGTCTATTTCACTTTTGATTGCTTCCTTCCACATAGGAGCATCAGGCGTAGACATGGCTTCATTGAATGTCCTGGGTTCATTCTCTAACAGAAAGACGTTACAAAGTCAAGACCAAATTACTTTGATGTTCTAGCCCGTTTACTTTGTCTAGGTTCATCATTATCATCTCCTGGTTCATCAACCGAGGTACTTGCACTCCCTTGCTAACGTGTACGTTTGGGACACATAGCATCCTTGCACAGAAACACATGTTCAAAGAAGGAGGCATTCCTTGATTCCATTATTGTATTCACATGGACGTCCGGTATATCCGATTTATATACCAAGAACCGATATGTACTGCTGTTATGTGCATAGCTTATGAATATGCAATCAATGGTCTTAGGTCTTATTGTGATCTATTTAGGATTAGGTGTTGCTACCTTTGCTAGACGCTCCCACACTTTGAGGTATTTATACGAAGGTACATTACCTTTCCACAGTTTGTAAGGTGTCTTGTCAGTTTTCTTGTGAGGTAATTTATTGAGAATATAGTTGGCGATCAGCAATGCTTCCCCCTATACGTTCTGGGGTAACCCATAATTCAAAAACAAGGCATTCATCATCTCCTTCAGAGTTCGGTTCTTGCACTCGGCAGTATCGTTTGATTCGGGTGAGTAAGAAAAAGTTGTCTGATGAACTATTCCATGTTCTGAGTATAACATATTAAATGGTGCACCATATTCCCCTCCTCTATCACTCCTAACGATTTTAATCGTTTTGCCAAGTTGATTCTCAACCTCAAGCTTATATTTCTTGAATTTATTCAATGCCTCATTTTTGCTATGTAACAGGTATACATAGCAGTATTTTGTGCAATCTTCTATGAACGTCACAAAATACTTTTTACCGCTTCTGGTCTGCACGAATTTTAAATCACATAGATCCATGTGAATTAGACCTAGAGTTTCAGTATTTCTTTCTATAACACGGGATGGAGTTTTAGTGAGTTTGGCCTCTGTGCAAACTTCACATTTGTCGCAGTTGTCTACCTTAAATTTTGGTAGTAAATTCATGTAAATTAATCTACTCAGAGAATTGAAATTAACATGGCCTAGTCTTTCATGCCAAACAGAAGAAGACTCAACAATATTAGCAACATGATTTATTTCATTAATTTTGGGAACAACAGGAACAACAGATTTTGGGGTGACTGTCATTACATTGAATTTTGACAATCCATCCTTAACATACCATTTTTCCAAGTACACCCCATTCTTTGAAAGTACAAAATTATCAGAAGAAATCACGACCCTAAATCCATTCTTGCTTAGCAAAGATTCCGAGACCAGGTTCTTTCGAATATCCGGAACGTGCAACACATTGGTTAGTGTTAGTTCCTTGCCAGAAGTCAGCTTCAGTACTATCTTCCATGTTCCTTCAATCTTGGAGGTGGAAGAATTCCCCATGAACAACTGTTCATTCTTGTTGCACTTCAAGTATGAAGTGAACATATCCTTGTCCCAGCAGATGGGCTTGGTGGCCCCAGTATCATACCACCACTCACGAGGATTGCTCCCCACCAGATTGACCTCCGATACAACAGCACAGAGGTCCAAGTCAGAGAGACCAGTGGACAGGTTCTCAGCTATGTGCACATGGAATTTCTTATTCCTTTTTGCCTTTCCATGTCCAGCACAGATGTTATCCTTGCTGCGACATTCAGATATCTTATGCCCCAGCTTACCACACATGTGGCATTTTCCAGCAAACCTTTTTGCAGCAGGTTTCTTGTTCGAGCCCTGTGGCAAGAATTTCCTCTTTTTGCCATTCTGTTCATGCTCTACCATATTGGCTTTTTCTATGGACTGATTTTCATAGGACTTGTCACCCTTGCGATTGTCCTCTTCAATCCGCATTCCGACAATCAGGTCCTTAAAAGACATTTCCTTTCGATTGTGCTTGAGGTAGTTCTTGAAGTCCTTCCATCCAGTGGAAGCTTCTCAATGAACGCTGCAACCTGGAACGGTTCGCACAACGTCATGTTCTCTGCAGCGATTTCGTGCATGATCAGTTGTAGTTAATGTATTTGACTCACAACAGTCTTTGGAGTCAACCATCTTGTAGTCCAGAAACTTGCCAACTACAAACTTCTTGGAGCCAGCATCTTCGATTTTGTACTTCTTCTCCAAGGACCCCCACAGAAGTTTGGATGTCTTGAAGACACAGTACACATTGTAGAGCGGGTCTACCAAACCGTTCAGGATGTAATTCTGCATAAATAATCACCCTGAGTCCATACATCAACCGCAACAACTGAGTGTGCATCCACAGGTGCCAGCATAGGGGCAGTTTCATTCAAAAACCTTTTCAGCTTCAAGATGGTCAAGTAGAATTGCATCTTCCCTTGCCACTTCTTGAATTCAGTTACATTGAACTTTTCTGGATTTTCTCCCACAGTTATATGTGTGGACAGAACGACCGTTTGTGCCGCAACCGATTGTGCAGTCACATTCTGGGTCACTGGTATTTGTGCACTGAGCAGTCCACTGACATTCTCATTTTGTGTGTTTTCCATTTTTTCTGAAACAATTAAAATTCAACTGTTAGTTTTTTTTTCTTCCGAAATGATAACGGTACCTGTAAATAATCTTCACAAAAACTAGAATAATGGAAAATTTTGGCTTTAAGATTGTTAGAACTCGAATATCATAAAATAGAAAATTCCTAACAATGTTTGTGAAGAACTACAATTACAGGAATAAAAGAGCCAACCAAACACTTCAATACAGAATCGAGATTAAGATCTCTGTCTTTAAAACAAAATTCACCCTGTAGTGTGATGGTAGTTGACGAATTGCCTCCCAGGATACAATTGTATTACCTTTCTCTGATGAGCAGCACCCTAGCTTTAGAGATATCAGCGAACCAGTAGTTGTGTTGTACTCTAAGACTCAGAGGAAGAAGAAGAAGATTATCAAGTTGAAAAACTGTGTTTCTGGCAAACAAAATTGCAGAGTCTTATAGGTGATGAAGGTGTAACTGATGGATTATGGATCCATTACTCTGTAACAGCAGAGTAATGACTCAAAAAACGTAACTGATGGATCCATTATTCTGCTGTTACAGAATTTCAAACGCCTGAACGGTAAAAATAGATCCAGCGGAAAAATTGGAGCGGGGCAAAAAAAATAATGTAGGCCAGAGCCAAGCCGAGGCTGAAGCCGAAGTCGAAGTCGGGCCGGGTGCGCGTGTTTGTAACTTTGGCTAGGTTCTCTCTCCACTACACTTTAGTGGTAACCCTAGGACTACACCATTTAGTCCATTTTTTAGCTTATATACTAGAGAAATCTTTCCCAACTTCTGATGTGGAACTATCCATTTTTTCCAAATTTCCATGTTAGTACATTTTGAGTACCCAACTTTGGACCAACATTTCTCATTCATACGGAATCCGTTTTTGGCAGGTGAATACATCACGGAATAATACTCGATGGGAGCAGGGGCGTATCTGAGTTTCAGGGGGCCCTAAGAAAATTCTGAAATAGGGCCTTTTGCAAGTTAACAAAATAAAAGTGACAATAATTTAAATGCAAACAAACTTAGAGCATTGGAAAGCAAACTATTTAAATGAAAACAAATTTATATATGTGCTTCAAAAAAAAGATTTAATTGTTAACGTATGCTTTTTATATGAAATGCTTCATGAAAAAAAAAAACTTGGACAAACTCTTACAACAAAAATGAAATATATCATCTTAAAAAGGGTTACAATGATATATTAGAGAACACGATTAGAATAAAATGATGATGAATATATGTATATGAGAATACTAGTTGGAAGCTTAAAATGTAGAATAATCATATGCACTTGAAAATTTGGTTAGAAATTTATCATAAACAGGTAAATATGATATACCATGGAATATTGAAAAAATATCATAAACAAGTAAATATGATATGCATGGGCTAAGTGAAAAATAATATTAAATTCATAAAATGGTAAAATAACATGTATGGCTATTTGAAAAATAATTAGTTTTAAAAATAAAAATGATTGAAAAATTAATTGGCCAATACAAGTTTTGAACCTACAATCTTAACGTTATTAGAACAACACTCTAACCAACTAAGCTAATAAGCCAATTGTTAATACAATGTAATTATATCAGAAAATATTATATTTTACTTTTTAACATTGTAAATATTTAAAAATATGGGGCCCTATAAAATTGAGGGCCCAAAGCAGTTGCTTGTGCTGCTTGGGCCCAGATACGCCCCTGGATGGGAGGAACGTAATCTAATCACTTTCCGGCGCCACCGATTGTCGGAACCCACCGAAATCCGGCCTGGACAAATTTAATTTCATTGTCCTCGTACCTCCTGCTCGGAAAGGCCTCTTCTATACTATCTCGAGCTCATGTCTCAGTCCAAAAGGAGACCAAGTACATAATCGATTTTTAGTCAATTTTTATGAATAAAAACACGTGTGGTGCATTGATAGTTAAATAGTCAAAGAATAATCCTTGAAGCCAACACGTTTAAAAACACCTAAGATGTATTTAGGCTCATGAATATATCTTTATCTGACCAATCGCCATTCAATCCCTTTTTTTCTTTATTATTTTCTTATTTTTCTATTTTTATTTTTATTTTATTATTTTAATTTTTTTAAAGAAAAAGGTAAAATATAACCACCATTTTTCATTAATAAAAAAGTTAACAAAACAAACCCGTAGTACCGGACAAATAGATAAGAACTACAGAACAAAAATAAAACATATGACCTACACTTAGCATAAAAGGGTGGGATAGGTAGTCAATAGGAAATGAAGACAACATATTGAATACATAGAGAAACAAAAACATAAGACAAAAGCACCTAGGGGTCCCTCCAACAAAGTCATGGAGGGTGGGGGTATATAACGTGCACCTCAGTCTAGTGTAGGACCAATCACAATCTCATCATCATCATACTCGTCCACCTGGAAGGACCTGGCGATCCTTCTCCTATGACCCACCGCCGCAGCTGTAGCCCAAGAAAAAATAAGATGCATAATAAGCGTTAGAATACCAGAAATACTATTACGAGTAGCATGAAAATAAAAGTTATTTCTGTTAAGCCAAAGAACCCATATTGTTGCGGTAATGGCAATATACCAAGCTTCTCTCATTTCCTTTTTCTTAAATGTGAAGCGAGGACCAATCCACATGTTCTCATAAGATAGTGGGTAAATTGAAGTACCGAGGGCTCGTAGTACTTCAACTAGAATGGATTTGCTCCTAGGACATTCTAAGAAAAGGTGGTTTCTAGTCTTCATGTGACCCGAGCAGAAACCGCAATCGATAGCAAGGTTTGAGATCCTTTTAGCAAGATTTTCCCTCGTCATGATAGCATCATTAAGCACTAACTAAAGGAAAACTCGAACCTTCAATGGAGCCTTCACCTTCCAGAGTAGAGCAGACCAATTCGGGATATATCCTTTGAAGTTGATGCGATTGTAGAGAGACCGAACGGAGAACGATCCGTTCGTTTCTAGTTCCCAGACTTTCTGGTCAGGTCCTTGAGAGCACCTAACCCCTGACTACGCAATATACGTATGTAACACAACACACCTCTCCTGATCGACCAAGGATAGCCGTGATTTGAAAGGAGGTTTCCAGGATCCACTTTTCCAACTCTTTACCACCGTAACGTGAGGGAGAAAAGTCTGCTCGTAAAGATCGGGGAACAGATTCTTAAGGGGATGTGCTATACACCACTTATCCCACAAGAACTTAGTAGTAGAGACGTTCTCGATGAAGAACACAGAGCAGCTGTTGGATGTGTCAAATGCTCTGGATACTCCTTTCCAAAACAATGAGACCTGTGGCCCTACCCGGAAACCCAAATTATGCGTCCCTCTAGCTTGAAAATGGGACTGAGTGAAGTCCTGCCAACCCTCTCCGTTGGGATGATATACTTTCCACCACCATTTACCAAGCCATGCTAGGGTTCATGTCCCTAAAATCAACGATACCTAGCCCCCTTTTTTCATACATGGTTCCCCTCCCCCCCTCAAGCCTCTGCTCCCTTCCACATAAACATTTTTCGGATACGGTTAATTTTTTGGATCACCCATTTTTGTAATTCAAAGAATGAAATGTAATAAATCAGAAGGTTAGACAAAATCGAGTTAATCAAAATCACTCTCCCTCCTAAGGAGAGTGATTTACCTCTCCACCCTGATAGCCTAGCCTCGATTCTATCAATGATTGGAGTCCAATCCGACTTCTTAAGTTTCCCTAGCTAGGGAGGTAGCCTAATATATTTAATGGGAAAACTCTCAGTCTTACGCTTAAGTATGGTAGTGTGTACAGACACATTCTCGAACTCCATAGCAATAGGGATAAGGGCGCTCTTGTGAAAATTAACACGTAAGCCCGACCAAGCCTCAAAACAGTAGAGAACACCCTTAAAAGCAATAGTTTACCCCATATTCCCGTTACCAAAGTGTAGGGTGTCATCCGCGTATGAAAGAATAGAGCAACCAGGTTGACGGTTCCCCTTGGCCATTAGCGAAATCCAGCCCGCTAGTCTACAATTGTCCAACAAAATTTTGAGGACATCTGCTACTGGAGTAAAAAGTAGGGAGGAGAGCAGATCACCCTGTCTTAAACCTCTTCTGCAGGAAAACAGACCCCCCACCGAGCCATTAACACTAATAGACGTCCTCCTCGAGGTTAGGCATTGTGACTAAACACGCGCATTTGATTGCTTTTGAAATCTTCAACCTTGTTTTCTTCCATAATTTCACCAAAAATGCCCACCTTTTGTACTTATCCATCTCATTCCTACAAAAACAAACAAATAGATAATATTGAGTAGAAATAAGATAAATTTCAAAGAAATAAATAAGAACTCGCAATTTTAAAGCATAAAAGAGTACTAAAAAATATATATAAATTTCACTCATCAGTGACACCCATCGGATCCACTTAACCCCAAAGCCCCTGCCTCTAAGCACTTCAATCAGTCTGTCCCATTTAACCGAGTCGTAAGCTTTCTTGAAATCCAGTTTTAATAGGTAACTATTGTTATTCGAGGTATCAAATTGTGAATTGTTTCCTTTGCAGTGGCAATGCAGTCCATGGTACAACGTCTTTTGATAAAACCAATTTGTTCCTGATTGATCAGACCTTCAATCATCGACCTTAATCTGTTGGTAAGTAGCTTGGTGATAATCTTAACAGAGCAATTATGAAGGCTAATGAGGCGGAAGTCCCCCACTCTGAGCGAGTCCTCCCTCTTCGGGATCAGGACAACTTCAGCAATTTGATTCTACCTATTCTCAATCTATGCTCATAGAATTCGGTCAAATTTTCTATTAGATCATCTTTGATTTCTTCCCATATGCTTTGGAAAAACATCATAGGGAAACCATCTGGTCATGATGCTTTGTCATTCCCCATTTGAAGGATCACTTCTCTCACCTCCAGCATCGTGAATGGAGCTTCAAGGGCTGGGAGAGAAGGGTTAGCATTCTGCCCGACCCAAAAGCCATTATTTAGGGGAGCCCAAAAGTCCACATTGGTTCTAAGAAAGTTTTTGTAGTGTGATTAAAACACTGCCTTAACTTGCTCCTCTTCCTGTATCACACCTGACTCCGTATGGACAGATAGAATTAGGTTGGATCTCTAACACTCACTAGCTACTCTATGGAAGAATGTCGGATTCGTGTCTCCCTCTTCAAGCCACAAATTTCTGGACCTTTGTAGTCATTTGATTTCTTCAATCCTATATAACTGGGCAATTTCCTCCCTAAGACTGAGAAGCTAGTTTCTTTTCTCCTGTGTAAGATCTCTGGATTCCTTTATTCTTTCCAGTTCATCGATCCCTTCAAGGATAGATTCCTTGGCACACCAGATTGTAGCGAACCTGGATCGGTTCCATATTTTGAGTCTAGACCGAAGTCTGCGAATCTTCTCACACCAAATAGCCGCCACCTCAATACCCCTGGTATGTAGGGCCCAACTTTCCATGATCATATGATGGGAACTATGAATCTCCAACCAAACCTTCTCGAATCTGAACTTCACCTTTTTTTCGGGAATAGTGTCTTCCAGATGCAAGGATAATAGGAACATGGTCCGAAGTCAGTTTTGGTAATGATTTAGCATGGACCAAAGGGAATCTCGCATCCCAGTCCAACACACTACAAAATAAAACGTCTATCCCGGTGTATCTACCTCGGCGTTTGGTAGATCGTCGGGATAGACATTTAGAAATAAAGTAAACAAATATACTCCCTTCTGTACCGACATTTGTAGAAAACTCTTGGATAGAAATGGGCTATAGCGGCATTTTATTGTATAAACGCCGCAATGGGTCTTAAAAGTTTCTGATATAATGTCTCTTATAATTTCTATATGGATCTATCATCCCTTTTGTTGTGGTCCTAAAAGCTTGGTGAAGTATTGAGCCCCATACAACTCATCAAACAACTCTTCTGTAGTAGGTATCGGAAATTTATCCTTTATAGTTATGGCATTCAATGCTCTATAATCTACACAAAATCTCCATGTTCCATCATTCTTTTTGACCAACAGAACTGGGAAAGAAAATGGGCTCTTACTGTGCCTTATGATACCCTGTTCCATCATTTTAGTTACTTGCCTCTCTATCTCCTCCTTTTGGAAGTGGGGGTATTTATATGGCCTCACATTTGTAGGTGCAACCCCAGGAAGTAAGTGAATTGGATGATTGCAATCTCTGGTGGGAGGAAGGCCTATAACTTCATCAAATAGAGATGCATGCTGTTGGATTAACTTCTCAACATCACTATGAATTAACTGGTCTCTTTCTTCTTCTTGCAGTACCAAAAGATAATATTGCCCTATAGAGTCAATGTGTACTTCCCTTCTTAATGTTGTTAGTTGCATTTGCTGTGGACTCTGCTCATCCCCTTCCTGCAGCTTCACCATTTGCTGATAGTAAGTGAATTCCATAGTCATGTTTGTGTAATCAAACACCACTTTACCAAGTGTTACCGCTGAATTTGGTGTGGGGGTAAATAGATAGAATTTGTGGGTTCGTGGAAAAACCTGAATAGCGAGTCCAGGCCTGTTCGTCGGAGTTGGGCTGTTGAGCTCCCGCCGTGCACCTGCAAGGAAAGTGCGAAACACCGGGGTTGATCCTGGCGACGCACCCTCCGACACTCTTGTCAGTAACCAGTGATGATTAAAAAAGAGCTTAAGTTGGCAAAAAAGTGATTAACCTGTAACAGTGGTAGGTGGGGGGTATTTATAGTCGCCGTTGGGATCAGATTAGGAATGTGATTCCTGTAATCTGATAAGGCATAAAATCCTCTTAATCAGATTAGGAATGTAATCCCTTAATTCCCGGTGAGAGGATAGTCGCGAATCAGGCCCGTTGATTTGGTTCAATCAGAGACCCTAATTCTATCCTGTCGGACTGGATTTGTATCGGATCGGAACCCGTACCCAGTTGAGGTGGATCCGTTCGAGGGTTATTGGATCTGTGAGAAGGAGACCCAGTACCCGCTTCGGACCCGTTAGTAGGTGAAATTACCGTTTTACCCCTGAGCTTTAAGATTCGTCTCCGATGTGAACGGTCCCGATTTAATCCTATTTTTAGCCATATCACGAACCCCCCACTCCTAGAGACTGAGTTTTTCAGTCTTTGAGGAGTAGTTTTACTGTTCTAATGGCGTACGGGATTTTATCGGTGTTCTTAAAGGAGTTTTGGATCTTGCTTGGGGTGTAACGGTGTTATTCTGGGCTTGTAAAATGCCCAAAAATATTCTCAGAATTTTCTGAATTTTTGGTGATTTTTCCAGATTTTTCTGGATTTTTTCTCATTTTTTTGAATTTTTTATTCATTTTCCAAATTAAATAATTAATTATCGAAAATATTAATTAATTATTCTAATTTAATAATTATTTTTCCAGAATTTTAAAATAATTTTTCTGAATTAATAATTATTTTTAGAATTTTTAATTAATTTTTTTCGATTTTTTAAATATTTTTCGGATTTTTTAAATAAAAAAATAATTAAATAAATTAATTAATTAATTAAATATTACCTGACACGTGGCACGATCTGTGCCGTCGGATCCCGGCACGAATCTCGAGGAGGCGCGTATCCCAAAAGATCGTTATTTCGTCGTTTAGCGCACGTGGCGCGATCTGGACCGTCCATCACCAGAAGCGCGGATTTCTAGAAAATCCAACGGTCATGGGTGCTCGGCTACTTTTTTCTCTGTTTTTCAGCTCGGATGGGGACTTGTTCGGCTGCCAACCGGGAGGTGACGTCCAATTTCGCGCAGCTCGAATCCGATCCCAAAGCCGACCACTGATGTGAAGCCACGTGGCTCGCCACGTGGCATAAAAAATATATATATATATTTTTTCTTTTTCCTTTCTTTACTCCCGCCCTGTTCCTTCTTTTTCCCTTCTTCTTCTTCGTTTACTTCGACCATCCCTGGAGCTCGTCTTCGTCGCGAAGCTTGGCGAAAGAGCTCGGCGATGGAGTCGAGAGGAGGTGTCGAGCTCGGCAAGGAGAAGAGAGCGTTCACCGACGGGTTGAAGAGGAGCTCGATGCTGGAGCTCTGCAGAGGAGAGCTCGGCATGGGTTCGGCGAGAAGGAGAGCTCGGAGTCGATGAGAGCTCGCGCTCATGAAGGTTTGAGTGCTCGGCGACTATGGGTTCGGCGCTGCGGAGGCGTCGGAGGGTTTGAGTGCTCAGCATGGGTTCGGCGCTGCGGAGGCGTCAGAGGTAGAGCTCCGCCATAGAGGTGGCGAGCTCTGATGCTGAGGAGGTTGACGATGGGTGGAGGTGAGCTATTGTGGAGCGTGGTCGCGAGCTCGAAGGTGATGAGTCTCTGTTTGAGCTTCGACGAAGTGGAGGTTGGCGATTTGGAGCTGAGCTCGCCGAAGGAGAAGCTCGACGCTGTTGAGGGCTGAGCCCGTCCATGGAGCTCGGCGAGGAGTTGGAGCTTTGTGAGCTTGGCATTGGAGCTCGGCACGGATGGAGCTCGCGATGTGGAGAGGAGTTCGATGCTTCGTCATATTCAGGAGCTCGATGCTTCGGAGCTTTGAGGGCTCGACATGAATGGAGCTTGCGATGTGGAGAGGAGTTCGATGCTTCGTCATATTCAGGAGCTCGATGCTTCGGAGCTTTGAGAGCTCGGCATTGGAGCTCCGAGGAGGAGGTGGTCGGCAATGGCTGAGCTTCGTTCGTTGGCTTCGGCAGATAGAGGAGCTCGGTGAGTGGGGTTCGGAGCTGAGCTCGCCGAAGGAGAAGCTCGACGCTGTGGAGCTGGAGCGGAGCTTGACGGAACTCGGAGGCGAGGGATTTGACAGAGGAGCTTGGAGTGATGGAGGTTGACAAGGCCATGGCGGAGCTTGGAGAGCTCAGAGCATGGAAATGCTCGACATGGAGTTGTGAGTTCAACATCTTGGAGATGAGCTCAGGTTTTGTTTTCCGTTTTGGTTGGTTTCTTTTTTGGCGCCAGGGGTATGGAGAAGGAGAGGACGTGGCAGTAACGGGTTCGGTTTTGAGGACCCTAACGGGTCCGAACCCGGCCCCTTGTGCCCCCCCCCTTTTTTGCGCTCGGATGGACTGTCCGAGCGATGTGGCGCAATCTAAGCCGTCGGATGGTGGCGCGAATCTCGAGACGAGCTCAATTCCCAAGAAACCGCTATCTTGTCGTTTAGCGTCGTTGGCAAGATCTGGGCCGTCTGATTGAGATCTTACACGAATGTTGAGGAGAAAGTGAGTTTTCTCCATTTTGACGCTCGGATGGGCACTTGCTCGGTTATCCGACCGGGCTCTTTGATGTTGGGGCTCGGATGGGAAGAGCTCGAATTCTTGCTCGGGTTCGGTTCGGATTTTCCCCTCGTGCGAGTGGCTCGGCTCGGATTCCCGAGCTATTCGGTGCAGCTGTATTGAGATCCACTTTCCCGGTGCTACGGAGGTCCGATCGGGGCGTGCGACCCCTCGTTTCGAAGCTAGTTCGAAGATCTACAACTTCTCTTTAGGAGTGGGATGAAGACTCACCCTCCTTCATGGTCAAAATAGCCCCGCAACATGCTTGTCTTCATGAAGTTGATAAGTACTTTGGTCTTGGGGATTTTGGAAGAAGAGTTCCACTCCTAGGGGCGGAGAAGATGTGCTAGGAAGACCCTTGTGCTTGGAAGACCCTTGTGCTAGGAAGACCCTTGTAAGGTGTGCTAGGAAGACCCTTATGCTTGGAAGACCCTAGGGGCGAAGAAGAGGCGCGAGTGGGTCGGATCGCTAGTCGCTCGGCTAGGAATACTGAGCGATGTGGAGCGATCTGAGCCGTTGGATCTCAGCGCGGATCTCGAGGCGGGAACAGTTTCCAAGAAAACACTATCTTGCCGTTTAGTGCTGCTGGAGCGATCTGAGCCGTTGATCTCAGTGTGGATCTGAGGCGGGCACAATTTCCAAGAAAACACTATCTTGTCGTGTATTGGTGCTGGCATGATCTGAGCCGTTTGATCGAGATCTTACGCGAATGTTGAGGAGAAAGTGAGTTTTCTCCGTTTTGATGCTCGGATGGGCACTTGCTCGGTTAGCCGACCGAGCTCTCTGATGTTGGGGTCGGATCGGCACTTGCTTGGCTCCCGAGCGGAGGGAAGAGCTCGGCTCTGGAAGAGAGCTATTTGTGAGACAAGTGTGAGGAGGAACTCTAGGAGAGAGTTTTGAGCTCCGAACTCGTTGAGAAGAGGTCCGCTTCGGAGGCGAGTGGAGCAAAGAGCTCGGATCTGGAAGAGAGCTATTTGTGAGACAAGTGTGAGGAGGAACTCTAGGAGAGAGTTGTGAGCTCCGAACTCGTTGAGAAGAGGTCCGCTTCGGAGGCGAGTGGAGCAAAGAGCTCGGATCTGGAAGAGAGCTATTTGTGAGACAAGTGTGAGGAGGAACTCTAGGAGAGAGTTGTGCTCCAAACTTGTCGAGGAGAGGTCCGTCTTGGAGGCGAGCGGAGTGAAGAGCTCGGCTCTGGAAGAGAGCCATTTGGGAGACGAGTGTGAGGAGGAACTCTATGAGAGAGTTGTGCTCCAAACTCGTTGAGAAGAAGTCCGCTTCGGAGGTGAGCGGACTGAAGAGCTCGGTGAGACGAGTGTGAGGAGGGACTCTATAAGAGAGTTGCGAGCTCCAAACTCGTTGAGCGGAGGTCCGCTTCGGAGGTGAGCGGAGTGAAGAGCTCGGCTCTGGAAGAGAGCCATTTGTGAGGTGAGTTTGAGGAGCAACTCTAGGAGAGAGTTGTGAGCTCCGAACTCGTCGAGAAGAGGTCCGCTTCGGAGGCGAGCGGAGGGAAGAGCTCGGGTCTGGAAGAGAGCTATTTGGGAGACGAGTTTGAGGAGGGACTCTATGAGGGAGTTGTGCTCCAAACTCGTTGAGAAGAGGTCCGCTTCGGAGGCGAGCGGAGGGAAGAGCTCAGCTCTGGAAGAGAGCCATTTGTGAGACGAGTGTGAGGAGCAACTCTAGGGGAGAGCTGTAGCTCCGAACTCGCTGCTTATGTGAGAGAATCAACGGTTGTGGGAACAATTCCGAATGGCGAACCATTTCTAACCCGCTGGAGAGCAAGTTATTTGAAGAGGAATCGAGCCAAGTGTTGGACTCCGAACCATCGGTAGAGGTAGTCAACGGTTGTGGGAGCAATCCCGAATGGCGAACCACTTCTAACCCGCTGAAGAGCAGGTTATTTGAAGAGGAATCGAGCCAAGTGTTGGACTCCGAACCATCGGTAGAGGTAGTCAACGGTTGTGGGAGCAATTCCGAATGGCGAACCACTTCTAACCCGCTGGAGAGCAGGTTATTTGAAGAGGAATCGAGCCAAGTGTTGGACTCCGAACCATCGGTAGAGGTAGTCAACGGTTGTGGGAGCAATTCCGAATGGCGAACCACTTCTAACCCGCTGAAGAGCAGGTTATTTGAAGAGGAGTCGAGCCAAGTGTTGGACTCCGAACCATCGGTAGAGGTAGTCAACGGTTGTGGGAGCAATTCCGAATGGCGAACCACTTCTAACCCGCTGAAGTGCAGGTTATTTGAAGAGGAATCGAGCCAAGTGTTGGACTCCGAACCATCGGTGGAGGTTGTCAACGGTTGTGGGAGCAATTCTGAATGGTGAACCACTTCTAACCCGCTGAAGAGCAGGTTATTTGAAGAGGAATCGAGCTAAGTGTTGGACTCCGAACTTGTTGTGAAGAGCTTAGTAAGTTGCGGGAGCAGCCATGTAGAAGAAGCTGGACTCCGAACTCACCATTCAGCGAGTCATGACTCGGAGAGGTAGAGATGAAGCAAGAACAACAATTTCCAATGAAAAAACGTAAAATTTTATTGAAATAAACTAAGTGGCTGCTTCAATATGGCGAGCCCTTATTACATGCTATTGGCCAGATTACAAGCATCGGCCTTATTAGAAATTAAGATCCTGCTTCTATGATAAGGTGAAGACCTCTTGGGAAGAGCCGGGAGGTTCTGAGTCTTAAAGCTCGGCAGGCCCTTTGGTTCGTTTGTTGGCTCCTCAGGAGGGAAGCTTGGCCCCCTCTTTTTGGACGAACTTGGTCAGGTGCCTCCGCTGTATGAGTTCTTCGATCTCTTCCTTCAGAGCCCGATAATCTTCCGTGTCGTGGCCGTGGTCCCTGTGAAAGCGGCACCACTTATCCTTATTCATCTTCTTGCCAGGTGTATTCATTCTCGGGGGAGCGCGGAGGAGCCCTTCCTTGTCCACCTCCATAAGAACTTCTGATATATTGGCAATGAGGGGGGTGAACTTCTCAAACCGAGGAGTCGGGCGACGCTGTCCATTGCCGTCCTTCTGGGATTTTTGGGAGCCCTCTTCGCTTGTGCTCTTCCGTTTGTTCTCGGAAGATGTCTCCTCTAAGCCCGGGAGATTCTCGGCTTCTTCGGCCCGAATGTACTTCTCGCTCCTAAGAAGAAGGTCGGCAAAATTATGTGGGGGCTTCTTGGCAAGGGAGGAGCGAAGGCTAGAGTTGAGGACGTTCGATTGGAAGGCGGCCGCTGCAACAGGCTGGTCAAGGGAAGCAATGGATCTCACTTCTGCAGTGAACCTCCTCACATAGTCTCTCAACTTCTCTCCCTTCTCCTGGCGGAGCTGGAGTAACGAGATGTTAGTCTTCTCCGTGCGTCTGCTACTCACAAAATGAGTGATGAAGAGGCTCTCGAATTGCTCGAAGGAGAATATGGAAGACGGGGCGAGGCGGGAGTACCACTCCCGAGCCGAACCCTTAAGAGTGGCGGGAAAGGTTTTGCACAGCAAAGCATCGGAAGCTTGGTGGATCAGCATGAGGGTCTTAAAGCTTTCGATGTGGTCCACGGGGTCCGACTCCCCGGAGTAAGTTTCGAACTTCGGGGGTTCGAAACGTCTTGGGATAGGAGCTTCCATGATGGTCCGGGAGAAGGGAGGTCTGCTCGGGCGGATGGTCCTTCCTCTTAACTCCTCATCCTTGTCTATTCGGCCGATGCGCCTCTCCATCTCGTGGAGACGGCGGTAGAGAGCATCGTCCCTTCGACGATAGACAAACGAGCCTCTGGACTCGTCTTCATAGGAAGGGGAGCGAAGACGGTAGCTCTGGGAGCGGCGAGGGCTAGGCATGCACTGTTGGTTGCTAGGAGCCGGAGGAGGAGTTATGGACCGATGGTGAGGACTTTGGACCCGTGGAGGGGTAGGAGCCCTTTGGGCATTATTGTTGTTGGGTCGGAGGTTGAAGGCTTGCAAAACAGTCGCCTGGAACTGTTGGAACTCGGCACGAGTGATGGGTGCCTCATCGTTCCTCAGATGTTGCCGACCTGCAGGGGAATGGGGTCTTCTCCTGTGATGCTCGGGGGACTCTCTCCGCCATCTTCTGGTAGGGGACCTCCTGTTATCTCGGTGGTGAGGAAATCGCTCATCCGGACATTGTTGGCGGGAGGTTCCCTCTCGGGCCCGCTTCTCATCCAGACGGCGGCGAAGATCCTCATCCTTCTGCCTTGAGAACGGTATAGCGAAGGTCGGGGGCCTGAGGACTGTGGGAGGCGTAAGTGTCCATAGAGGCATTGTGTATCGAGATGCGGTCCTGATGGAGAGGTTGCTTTTGCTTCTGCGGGTTAGGACCAGCGGGACCGTTAGGGGGTTGCTGATTCAGAAGAGGAGGCTGGTCCTGTTGGAAATGGTCCTCGGCCGGAGGAGGAAGTTGCCCCTGCTGCGGAGCGGGATGGACGGGGACTTCCTGCTGTTGATCAACAGGGTTGGGTCCACGGTTGGACCCCCTGGATCTTACTTTTCTGGGAAGCATGGCTGGAGAAGAGCTAGTCGACGAGGAAGAGACGGAGGCTATTCGTATGGTTTCCCACAGACGGCGCCAATCTGTTACCGCTGAATTTGGTGTGGGGGTAAACAGATAGAATTTGTGGGTTCGTGGAAAAACCTGAATAGCGAGTCCAGGCCTGTTCGTCGGAGTTGGGCTGTTGAGCTCCCGCCATGCACCTGCAAGGAAAGTGCGAAATACCGGGGTTGATCCCGGCGATGCACCCTCCGACGCTCTTGTCAATAACCAGTGATGATTAAAAAAGAGCTTAAGTTGGCAAAAAAGTGATTAACCTGTAATAGTGGTAGGTGGGGGGTATTTATAGTCACCGTTGGGATCAGATTAGGAATGTGATTCCTGTGATCTGATAAGGTGTAAAATCCTCGTAATCAGATTAGGAATGTAATCCCTTAATTCCCGGTGAGAGGATAGTCGCGAATCAGGCCCGTTGATTTGGTTCAATCAGAGACCCTAATTCTATCCTGTCGGACTGGGTTTGTATCGGGTAGGGACCCATACCCAGTTAAGGTGGATCCGTTCACGGGTTATTGGATCTGTGAGAAGGAGACCCAGTACCCACTTCGGACCCGTTAGTAGGTGAAATTACCGTTTTACCCCTGAGCTTTAAGATTCGTCTTCGATGTGAACGGTCCCGATTTAATCCTATTTTTAGCCATATCACCAAGTAATTTCAACCATTGCACCCCTAAAACAATATCAAATCCATATATGGGCAGTACATATAAGTCAATCATGAATGAATAGCCTTGTATTATAACAGGTAACCCTGTACACTTCCCTTCACACTGCAGAATCTAACCATTTCCTACTCTCACATTGAAATTAGTTGAAGGCTGCACATATATGTTCAAAAACTTAACTAATCTTGCTTGAATGAAATTGTTAATACTCCCAGAATCAATAAAAATTTGCACAGGGGTTGAGGCAATAAGGTCTGGGACTCGTAAGGTTCTCAAGGAGTCTTGACCTGCAAAAGCTTGATGTAACGCCCCGGATCTCCGTTACTGGACATCCGTGACACAGCCAGAATCTTTTCCTTCAAAGGCATCTCAACACAGTAAATAACACAAAAATTTAAAAACTTTTATTGCCATCAGAGTTATTACATCATTGGTTGCAATACTATCTTGTTCTTGAATAAGGAATACAAATTACATAAACCCATTACAACTGTTTACAAAAATATCCAGACTTTTCCTGTGAAGCTAACAGATGTCATCCGAATTGGTAATCGACTGGTTACTGCCGAGCTTCCGCTGGATGGTCGATCTGCTTCCCTGGGGCTTGGCCCTCGGCTAGATCCTTCCGCTACGTGACTCTGATAATTCTACACCAGCTCGAATGGTAGGCATGTACGGTGCCACTCCACTTGGATACTCTACTGGTCATGGCTCTCTTGCACTCGCGATCCGGCATCCAGAACCTAATTGAGTGGGCACGTCAATAATTCTACTGACGCAATACTGATAAGAAAACAACGATCTCCAACTTGCACACCCAAAAATCATCTTGAATGGAAAAAGAAGCGTGCATCCTAATCTCCTAGTGTTTGTGTATACCACGACCTGTAGTATAATGCATAATACAGAGTACAGATATGGATGCACTTAATCTAATGTCAGCAAGACTCTAGATTCACATGCATCCCATACTACATATGCTCCGGATCAAGTTGTTCCCCCAGTTTCAGGGATTCGAACCCTCACTATGCAATGCATTCTACTATTGTACTCTTCCTGTTCCTGATAGATACAATCGTGGCTGGTGAATCCTGCAGTTACTACTACTAAATACAGATACAGTGGTGTCATATTGCCACTAGTGCCCCAAATAAAATCATATCAAATGCCTGTGACGAACTTACAGATATACAACTGCATATCTATGGTACCGAAGATCCATGGGACAGCAGCCACATGGTCCATTCGTATCCACACAACATAAGAACATGACGGCCTCGAAAGTCTAAAAAAAACCCTATTCAACAGGAAGCTCCCGTTCTTACCACAACACTTCAGGAATCAACAGTACGAGATACGCACAGCAGCACATATCCCTAATGATAGGAAGAGACAACCCTGGTTAACACCGCCTAGTGATACTCTTAGAACGAGTCGGATTATAGGGAATCACCCTAACATCAATCCAGTCCTCAAGCGAACAGTAAAGAAAACTTAATAAAAATACATTTTACTGAAAATACGCTAACAACTCAAATCAGACACGGTGTCATAATGAACAATGTCGAGCCTGACTGGTCTGTTAATCAAACAAATAATCACAATGAATCAACATTCACTGATTCCCAATACCTTCACAGGTCTTCGACCGTAACCCCGGCCTGTGACTCTCAGCGAGTTGTCCATCGGCACCCAAAAGATGCACACAAATTGTAAATGAAGGGAATCATACGTAAACACCAAATATCTGACAATTGACAAACTCAGGCTTCAAGACACCAAATCACAAACTAACCACATAGTTATTCACTCAATTCACTCATGTATCCATCATGAGTACAAGAACAAGAACCCTATCTAAGTCCCAAATGAAGTGCTAAAAAATATCCATAGAACTCAATAGCTCATAATTACCACATTGCAGTATGCAGAGGATTCCTCATCATTCGTCCAATAAAAGTAGTTCAAGAAATAGCAGTAGCTGCGAACTCAAGCTACACTCATCGAAATCCAACAAAATCAGACTTTCTAGAAGGGTAGGAAACTCCATTGCAATCCCCTAATTGACACTACCCTCAAATTCCCCATGGAACTCGAGTCCCCTGAGTTAACAATGCTTGAAGTCGATCAAGGCAACAGGTTGCCGAACTTGCAACATCCATATCTTCCAAGATATAATTTGGAATTTCTTGATATCACCCATTCTGGAAAGCTAAGACCATATACTACCAATCTCTAGTTAACCATTTTCTCAAATTCAATCATCCTGATACTATAAAAATCCCATATACTCTCAGTTGTACATCCTTCATGCACTTGCTGCACTTCTCCAATAGCATAAAAGTTTGCTCACTCATCGGAATCACTCTATGGAAAGGTGGAAGTGTCTACTACAACTTCCTAATTAAACACATCCCCAGATTCCATCACTAAAGTCTTCAAAAACACAAAATTCCATTAGGTGTACAAATAGGGAAGAATTGGCTCTTTTAGTAAACACTGTCTCGACTAAGACTGAATCTGCCCCAGTCTTCAGAAAATCATAACTTTTAAACTACAAACTAGAATTACATAATTCCAGATGTTTTAGAAAGCTATGACTCCCCACAACAAATCTTCAGTTGGACAATCTTTCAAATTCTTAACACATAACTCCAGAATTATCCATCTTCACAGATTAGTCAATCTGAGTTAGGCTGAACCTGGTCTACTTTAAAATTCAATAATAAATCAACTCTAAGTCCAAAGATCATGAAATTTGAGATTCTTAAACCAAACATATACCGTACCATTTTGTCCAAAATTTACATACAGATTCATAATACACAAAGAGTTATGACTCCTCAAATATAGCATAAAATTTCAGCTACTCTTCAACAAGTTCTTTATCACTTCATACTATATATATTTTGAAACCTCATCAAATGTCACCTAAAAATTCTAAAATTTGAGAATCATCAAATAGAATCATTCTAAAAGGTACTGAAAAAGTTTCATAGCAATATCATAAATACACAAGTAGTTATGTCTAAATGAACTCTAGTCCAAAAATAGACAACTTCAGTTACAACTTCCAGACCAGTTACAATCTGCAAATTTTTTGAGGCATCAAATGACCTCAGAAAATTATGAAATTAATACTATGGTTTTAGATACATACAAGAGTATCTACAAAAAATTTCAGCTCTAAATACTCAACCAATATTGAGTTATGCTTTCGGAAAGTCATAACAAATCTCACATAGTCAGCAGCTTTTTGACTGCTCTCTGTCCGAAATTGGACTAAGTGTTTGGGCTATCAAATGGCCTACAAATATTATGAAAAAAATTCATGTGTGCTCTAGACTCATAGAAAAACAAGTCCTACAAATTTGAGTCTAAAATTTCCAACCGTTTAAGAGCTAGAAATTCCCAAACTCACATACTTATACTTGTTCTTTAACGAAAGCATCATGAAAGAGTTGTTCCACCATACACTATCTTCTTCTTAGCATGTCAATTCCTTCACATATGATAATCAAATTTTTCTTAGCTAATACCACATGCTAAAAGTCACATACACATCACAAAAAATAAACTAATCTTTAGAGTTAGAGAAAACCACCCACTTCTTTAAATTACAAGAACACTTTTTGTAGCTTTGCTTGCTTCCCTTTCCTTGCTCCTTACTCTTGAAGAACTTGGCTTCCTCAAATCTCCTACTACTCTTCTCTACTACCACTTCCTTCCAAAAGACTTCACCTTTCTTCTCCATCTCCTTTTTTTTTGAAGCAAAATAAAACAAGAAGAAGAAGGATGAGAAGAGAATGGAGTGGGGTGTTTTATACTAGATGGAGAGTTAGGGGTTTTGGGGAATGGACCGGCCAACTTGGATGGGGATGGAGGGTGGAGATTGGAGTGGAGTGGAGTGAGTGTGGATGGATGGATGGAGGAGATGTTCCCAACACATACAATCTAGAAGATTCATGGAGCTTCTTGGAAACTTCATGAAGTCAACACATGGTGAATTGTTTCCACCATTGGATCTTCATCAAGATTCAAGTCATGATCATCATGATGCTAGGGTTCCTAACCCTAGGTCACCATACCTTAACCCTTGTGCAAAAATACATTCCATATTTAATTCAACACTAACTTAGTCTATAAAAATATATGTTTTATAGAAATTATTATTTTCTCCCAAAAATTGCATGGTCAAAACAATCGGGACAAATCTACAGTTTAATCGAGAAGATATTCCGAGTCTATCTTATCAGGTTCAGAATAGCTCGTATATCTGCAATTTCTCAATAAAAAATTGATAGTTATTAGAAAAATACGTAATCTTGTGCAATACTCAACTGTACACAGATTACTATGCAAAAATAGCTATATGCTATTTTGAGGGGTATTACACTTGAAATGTGATTTCGGGTGCACTTGTATCATTCCCCACACTACCATTCTGAGTATAATGATCTGCTTGGCAATCCTGCTCTGTCAACTGATCATTCTGCTTATCTTCATCTAGTAATAACATGAGAAACTGCTTTTTACACCAATGACCTGGTATTCATTTCTCATCGCAATTGAAACACAATCCCTTCTCCTTTCTTATAGCCCATTCAGCTGGGGGAATTCTTCTAACAGCTAGCTTCGAAGATGTTGGGGTCTGTGATTGAATTCAAGGTGTTGGTAACAAAGGTGGAAGATTACTAGGTGGGGGTTGTCATGGAGGCCTACAATTTCTACTCTTGTTCCACATTAATCTCTTATCAGTAAACTTTTCTTCTTGTAATCTAGCCAGACCAATTGCATCTGACAATGAAGCTGGTTTATGAGCTAATACCTCACGCCTAATATCAGGTTTCAAGCCTGAGATATAGTTACTTATAATGTGTGCAGGTGATAAGCCTTTTGTTTTGTTCATCAACATATAGAACTGGTCTTGATACTCCGCTAGCGACGTAGTCTGTGTCAGCTTGAACAATTGACCAGTGTGATCGACATAAGGAGATACTCCAAATCTAACATCTAACTCCTTCACAAACACTTCTCAATTAGCAAATTTACCATTATTGAACTTGTATTGAAACAAAGCCAAAGCTTTTCCTTCCACATAGAAGGAAACTAAATTCAACTTCTGCTCATGAGGTGTTTGATGATAAGCAAAAAAATGATTGGCCTTAAAAGCCACCCCATCGGACTACTGCCATCAAATCTACGAAAATCCAACCTACGGTTCTTGAAAGAACTTGTGTGATTATGAGCAGTGTTAGAGTTCTTTACAATGATCGGATTCTCTATCGAGTTATTATCTGGTGACACAACTCTGTTCAAGGCTTGATCGAGCCGCTCTTCCACTGACTGAAATCGACGACTAATATCCACCATTAGCGACTTCGGTGCCTCTACATCATTAGTAAGTGTATGCAACTGATCACCATGGAATCGAATGACCTCCTTCATGTCATCGAGTGATCGCCTTCCATCCGCCATTGACGTATCTCAATTCGATGATATGCGAATCTGATTCCTGACAATCGGTGAAAGCACAAAATTGGTACAAAGTAATCAAAGCTCAGGCTCTTCAGTAGAAAATTACAGAGTAATTTCTTTATTGATTTGAAAACAAACCAGATCACAAGAATTTAGGGTTGAGAAGAAGATGAATTGGGGAAGAACGAAGAAGAATCTTGGGAAAAAAAGACAAAGAAGTTTGTTACAATTCTTGAGTGTTCATTCTCCCTTTTTCTACCCTATTTATACAATCAGTTTTTCCCTCACTCAATCTTTATTGTTCATTTGGCGCCTTCTCCTACTTTAAATCCCCTCTGTTTATTTATTAGCCCGTGCGTGACCCGTGCTTCAATTCCCCAGTACGAAGTCCTTCAGATATGCAGGTTGAGCTCTGTTTCTCCTCACTCTCGAGTTAATTGTTGCTCCTCCTGTCGATGTATCAGTTTGTGCACATTTCACAGTGCCAGCTTCATCCTGCTCTGCTTCTTCAGTCATCCCTGATGTATTCGCATCATGTAGAGTGGCAGGTTGGCAGTGACATGGCACATTTTTTTCTCGTGTCATGGCGTGCTTCCTGCCAGGTTTATTATGTTCTAAAAATTGTTTGTTGTATTAGCACTCAATATGTTTCTTGCTAGCATAATCACTCATGCATAATCAGAGCATTAGCACTCAATATGTTTCTTACTAGCACGAGCATAAGTCGTCCCGTGACAATTAGCACTCAATCACTTATTGGACTTGTGCTGCTTCTAACTTACACCTTTTTTTTTCCCTGAAGCACTTTGTTTAGCGATATAACTAACTAACTAATTGTCTTTTTCTTCTATTTACAGTAAGCAGTTATTTACAGAGATGCATGCAAATGAAGCAGAAGAGAAGTTTGTGAAAGATGAATTTTGAATATTAGTTTACTTTTTTTTCTTTTTCTTATGCTAGATGTTATGGATTTGAATTGGTTGTATTAAATGGAATTAAGGTGATGTATGTTGTTTTATAACATATATATGAGATTATATTTCATGTATGTTTTTTTAATTAAATTTTAAAAAAAATTCTAAGAAAAAAAGTTTAATTTTTTTTACCTATCCCGGCGTTTTTAAAAAAAAAAACAAAAACGCTGAGATAGGGTATTTTTAAAAAAAAATAAGTAAGTGACCTATACTAGCGTTTGTGAGAAAAAACAAAAACGCTTGGATAGGGTATTTTTAAAAAAAAATAAGTAAGTGACCTATACTGGCGTTTGTGTGAAAAAACGCCGGGAAAGATATCTATCTTTACTTTTTTTAATAAAATGTCTATCACGGCGTTTTAATAAAAAACCGCCGGGATAGGTATGGTCTATAGCGGCGTTTGTAAAAAATACCGCTGCAGGCCATATATCTGTCCCGCCGCACGCTATAGCGGTGTTTCTAACGGCATTTCCAGAAATGCCGTTACGATCTATCTCGACGTTTATAAATGCCGGGATAGCTAAAAAAATCGCCCGAAAAGTCCGTGCGGTTTATAGTGACAATACCAAGGTCCTGGCGTAGCCAAAAATAGGAAAAACTTGTATGTTAGACGAGATAAAGAGTCCATCAGGAATTTGGATGTCCTGGACAATTCAATCGCCATTCAATCTTGGACAATTCTACCAGTAAGATATAATACTAAATTTTTGAACGTGGGATATAATATCACGTGGACGCGGGTTGAATTTAAAATGCGTGTCTAGCCGAATCCGGAAGCTTCGCAACGTGGCTAGAGAGGAGTAGGGAATAAGGAGTAGAGAGAATTGACCAGATCAGAGCGTGCGAATGTGCGATCATCGCGGACTCGACCAAAATCTCTTTTTGCGTCAGTGGTAATCCTGGACCCACAATGTGTGGTTATTAAAATATGCATGCATATATTGAATGCTAATTTCTGTTAGGTTACGTGTACACAATATTTCTGGTCCTTGTGATTCTCCAGAAGATTCGCATAGATTAGTGGCTGATTAATAGTCACGGCAGGCATCTTTTGATTTTTTTTCCTACTGACCCAATTTTGAAAATATTGAACGATCTGATCTAGTTTCAAAAATATTTATCCAACAGATCTAGTTTTGAACACGTCAGTATAAATCGTTATTAGAATTAACGGTATAGGTTAATATTATATCGTTCTTTCAAAAAAGGCATCAGTTTAAATTATTTTTAGCATACCACTGTTTGAAACAACGGCATCAATACATTTCTTATACAAGTGAGAACCTTCTAATTTGAAAAAAATTTCAAGTGCTGAAACAACTTATAAATAGTGTCGTTATCCCCAAGAACGACATTAGCATTACTGATGCCATTGTTGGAGATAACGACATCAGTTATAATACTCATTAAACTCTCTTCCTCCACAATCGTTCTTCTAAACAACGGCATGAGATAATTGTTGCCATTCTTAGAAACAGGGGCAACAGTTCACAGAAATAGATTAGCTAAGTATAAGTAATAATATGAATTGTTACCGCTGTTCCAAACAACGGCATCAGTTACCGCTATTCCTGACAACGACATCTATAATGTTGTTGCCGCTATTCCAAACAACGACATCAGCTATAAGATTTTTTCACACTTGTATTTTTTTCCAAGTCAGGGAGAGTACACGATTGGGAATAAGTTAACTGATGTCGTTACTCCAAATAGCATCATGCGAATTCTTTTAAACAAATGCCGCAATTGGAATAACGACATATAAATAACCTGTGCCATTATTTCCAATAACGGTTAATACTGACGTGTCCAAAACTGGGCCAATTGGATAAATATTTTCGAAAGTGGGTCAGATTGCTCAATATTTTCAAAAAGTGGGTCAGTACGGCAAAAAATTCACATCTTTCAACCTATTTTAATCCAATGTAGTTAGCATATAAACATATATTTAATAAGATTAATTAACTTCTCATGTTCCCAATGAGTCACAGTGCCGGCCATGGCCCAGGGTGGGCTAGGCGACTGCCCAGGACCCAATTCAGATGAGGAACACAAAAAGTTGTAAGTATAATGAGTTTGCAATGCTCTAACTAATTAATATTTGAAATAGAAATGCTAAAGGTCACCTAGCTCAGTTGGTTAATGCACTTGTTTAGTAAACGAGAGGTTTTTGAGTTCATTTGCTAATTAATGGTTTTGGATTTTGGATTTTTACTTTTTAAATTTCTGTTTGCTAATTAATGGTTCAATAAGTGTTCTAAGCTATAAACTACATTCTCATACAAACATTAATTAAATTAGCAGAAATTTCTGATGATTCTAAAGTGGGTTGAGATGCTGAGAAATTAGCATCAACAATTTTTCTTTTACTTTTATTTTTCTGTTTACTAATTAATGAGTTTTTTTATCTTTTTAATTCCTGTTTGCTAACGTACTAATGGTTTCAATTTTTGGTTTTTTACTTTTCAAATTATTGTTTGCTAAGTAATGATTCAATAAGTGTTCTTATCTATTTACTACATTCTGAAACAAGTTTTAATTAAATTAGCAGAAATTTCTGATGATTCTAAAGTGAGTTGGGATACTGAGAAATTAGCATCAGGTGAATTTTCAAGTTTGGTTATTTGTCATGAAATTTTGAACAAGATAAACTTAGTGAGTAAAAAATTGTAGACTGAAGATATGCATCTTGATGTTGCAATAAAAACATGGAAGGGTTGGTTTCATTTTTTGAAAAGTATAAAGAAAATGGATTTACTTCTGCTATGATTAAAGCTAAAGAAAATGCATCTGAAATGGAAATTGAGTCTTCATTTCCTGTAAAATGTAGGACTTTTAGAAAGAGACATTTTGATGAGATTCCTGATACGGATAGAAAACAACAATCTGCTCAAGAAAATTTTAGAACTGATTATTTTCTTGTTTTAGTTGATATGACTCTTTCTCAATTGAAGACTAGATTTGAGCAAATGCAAATTTTTAAATCCACAGTTAGTTTCATTAGATGATAATAAAATTATAAATTGTTGCATGCAACTTGAAATTATTTTGAAACATAGTGAGAAGTCTGATATTGATGCAAATTATTTACTTTTAGAATTAAAAAAATATTGCAAGAAATGCCACCAAGTGAAGCATATGAAACAGACAAATCATGGCATTCTATTAAAATTATAGAGTTTGAAAAAAAAAGGATATGTTTTCAAATATTTTTGTTGCTTATAGAATTTTATAGACTGTAACTGTGACTATGACATATACGGAAAGAAGCTTTTCAATATTAAAATTATTAAAATCTTTTTTTGCGAACAACTATGACTCAAGGCTAAATGGTTTAGCAATTTTAAGTATTGAAAAGCTTATGTTGAAAAATATGGAGGTTGAACATATAATTAATGATTTTGTTTTTAAAAATGCAAGAAGAAACAATTTTAGATGACATGTGATTGATTTGATTTGATTATTTTTGTTTCGTATGTGCAATAATTGTTGTCACTATGCTAAATGAAAAATATGAAGTATTTGGTGTCATAAAGCAAAACAAGGTGATCTTTATTTTTCTGGATATTGATTTTATGTCCCCCTGCCGTTTTATCATATTTTATTAATATATATAAAAATATAGATGTGTTTATAAATGGCACAATTTTATTTTTCGTCGCGGGCCTAAAATACTCGAGGACCAGCCCTACCAGTGACAGATCTACAATTTAATGATAGAATTAGGGATGGCATCAGGTCCGGGCCAGCCCGGCCCGCCCCTACCCGAGCTTAACCGCGACCCGGCTCCCATTGGACCCGGTCTGGTCCGGTTCAAGAATTTTGGCATTCGGCCAGGTTAGGCCCGGCCCGCTCGAGGCCCGGGACCGGCTGAACCGGCCCGCCCGGGCTCGGGCCAGTCCGGGCTGACCGTTGGGCATTTAATTTTTTTTTCTTCAGAAAATTTAAAAAAAATTACAAAAAAGCCACCCAACGGATTTATACTGGCTAGTTTTAGGGGGTACTTTAGGAAATCAAAAAAATGGCATTTTCTATAAATACCATACTATACCATTTCTTTCATTTCTCTTCACTAATTCACTCAAATATCTCATTCTCTCTACTATTTCTCCAATCAGCAACAACAATTTGGTGATCAACACTCTCTCAAGTGATCAAGATCAAATTTCTCTACATTTTGAAGGAAGGAAAATCAACAACAATCAAGTGATCAACTCATCAACATTCAACAACAACAATCAATACTACTTCTACTCCTAACTCTCAAGTCTCAACTTTCTTACGGTATTTTAGTATAATTTTAATTTCTAGAATTAACATAGTTGATTATTCACTATTCTCATATAATTTATGTTTTCTTGATCTTCTTCCTCTCATTTTTTTAGATTTTATTTTTAATTTTGGTAAAGTGGTAAAAGAAACATACACTACTCACTCACTAGTTCTTGATATTGTTGTTAATTTTTGATTGAGATAGATTGTTGTTTGTTTTTAATTATTAGTTGCCATACATTTAGTTGTTGTTTTCTATCTAATTTTTACATACACTAGTTTTTTATAGTTAAATGGCCTCTAATCGATCACGCGGTGGTGGTAGACATAGTAGTCAAGAATCTACTAGTTATCACATTCCTTCCATTCCTAACTAATATATAGATAGTGAAGAAACATTTATGAATTATGATAATTTTCCCGATTTGAATGAAACACACTCAAATCCTATAGAAATAGAAGATCATGTAGAACCACAACCATCGGAACAAGGTCCTTCTCTAAACTCAAGGAAAACAAGAGGGACTACTTCCGAAGTACACAATTTTTTCAATTTTGTCCCTTCACAAAATGATAAGAGTGTAGGACTTAAAATATGTAAGAAGTGTCAAACCCCATATAAGTTTAAAATAGGATCGGGCACGGGTACACTTCAACGTCATTTAAACAAATGCCAACCACAATTTTCGAAAGATAATCTCACACAACAAAAAATACATCCTAAAATCGGTCAAGTAGATAGTCATATATATGATCACGATCTCGTTCATAGGGGAATGGCTAAATTAGTAATTAAGGGTAAAATGTCATATTCGTTTGGTGAACAAAAATATGTAGAGGATTTTGTACAAACCACCTTCAACCCCCATTATAAAAAAATTGCTAGGAATGTTGTTAAGAGTCATTGTAAATTAGTTTACAATAAGACTAAGGATTTTTTGATAGCAACACTAAAATCACTAAACACTAGAGTTTCATTGACATCGGATGGGTGGGTAGGAGTAAACGGGGTTCCAATGATGTGTGTAACATGTCATTAGATAGATTCGGATTGGTTACTTCAAAAGAGAATAATTTCTTTTGGATATGTTAGGTACCCACATAAGGGTGAAATTATAGCCACACACATTATGGAAGCATGTAATAATTTTTATATTTATGATAAAATGTTTGCTATTAGTTTTGATAATACATCCAATAATACTAAGGCAATTGAGAGTTTAAAAATTACTTTAGATCCTGTAGAACCCGAAATTTTTCATGTTAGGTGTGCTTGTTACATTTTAAATCTTTGTGTGCAAGATGAACTAAAATATGGAAATGATAAACTAGACGCAATGAGAGATTGTTTTCATTATATTACATTGAGTGGTCCAATTTATCAAGCTTTTCATGATTGGTATAAACTTAGGGGCATTGTATGTAGACGTTTTCCTAAAGATGTACGACATCGTTGAAATTCTACCTTTGAATTATTAGGTGTTGTTCTTCATTATCGTTTTAATCTTAGAGATTTTTGTGTCGCAATGGGTATGCAAAATTATATGTTAGATGATGATTTTTGATTTTTGCCGATAGTTTGTATAAATTTTTACAACCTTTTAACGATGCAACTTTGCAATTTTCAAAAACATATACATCAACATCTAGTGGTATTTTACTTGAAATTGTGACTATGATGACAACAATTAAAGATTTGCAAAATGACCATTTTATTGGAGATATGATTAATGCGGCATATGTTAAATTTTTGAAATATTTTCATCCAATTCCTATGTTATATTGTGTAGCCAGTGTAATGAATCCTATGATTAAATTAGATGGTACAAAAAAATTAATTTAAATTTTTTTACACTTATGCCCCACACGAAGCAATACTAGATTTTAATCATGTTGCTTTTACTCGTAAATTTGAGAATATTTTGACAAGGTTATATGATTCTTATGATAGGATTTATTCATCTAACACTATTCAAACACAAACACAAACACAAAATATTAATTCTTCTTCTTCTTCTTCCTCCATATTAGCAAAAGGAAAGAGTCAAGCTAGTATTGGTGTTTTAAATCTTATTAAATCAAAAAAGCCAAAAACCAATTCACCAAATGAATTGAATTGGTATAATGCACAAAGTGCAGTTGAAGATGTAGAAGATGTGTTACAATTTTGGAAGAGTAATGAAGCAATTTTTAATATTCTTTCTAGTATGGCTAAAGATCTGCTAACAATACCAGTATCAACTGTTGCATCGGAAAGTGTTTTTTCTCTTAGTGGCAGGATAATGAGCCCGAGCAGGAACCGATTGACAGCCAAAAATTTGGAGACGCTAGTATGCGCCGAAGATTGGATGAAAATGGAAAAGAGGACCCAAGACTTACTTGAAGCACAAGCTGGAGTTGGATCAACAGGTTGCGATGAATGAACGATTACATTTAGTTAATTTACATTAAAATGTTGTTCAATAAATTTTAATTAATTGGAAAATTTAGGGTGATGAGATTCTATATTTAGGTTAAGTTGAAGTACACGACAATAGTCCAATGCATTCTCTTCAATCTAAGTAGTGGCCATCTCGATCTTTAAATTTAAGTAATTCCCTTGATTTGTAATTTGATCTAAATAGGCAAATTTGTATGAATTTTATTCATGTACTTCATTTTATTCAAGAAGTTCAAATTTATTAAATCATGTACTTCATTTATTCATGTACTTCAATTATTTATGAAATTTTATTATTTGCAATTGTTATGAAATTACAAATCCATATACTTGATTTTTAATAATATTTTATATAAAAAAAAAATTTCCTAAACACGGGCTCGACCAGCGAACCGGCCCGGCCCGGTCCGGCCCCCACACTTGGGTCCGAGGGCCAGGTCCGAGCCAAGGTTTCCAACCTTGAGCCCGGCCCAATCCGGCCTGGCCCGCGTAGTGGAGGAGCCCGGCCCGGGTTGACCCGGGACCGATCAAAACCTGGTCAAACTCGGCCCGGCTCGGTCCAGTCCGAGGGCCCGAATGCCATCCCTAGGTGGAATAAAGATTATAATTCAAGCATGTTGCTTTTAATATTCTTTCAGAAATGCTCCTATTAGCTACTATACACACGACATTTATCTCTTCTTGTAATCCTGCTGTACACATTCTAGATTTGGAGACCACACGGAAAAAAAAAGTTACATATGATACAGTGAAAAGAAAATTGAAATGATTTATTTATTTATTTATTTATTATTTATTTATTTTTATTTTAATTTTTTTTGGGTGAGGGGATCAACTAGTATAATTTCATACAATGTTCTGATACTAGTATATTTTGTTGGGTTTTCATGTCTTCGGTACTTATAGTTCGATGAGTGAAAGATGACAAAGTGAGTAGGTCGAAGCACTCGCATAAGAAGAAGAAGAAACAACAAGCAGCCATCAATAGCATGAACAATCTGTCGATGGACCGATCATCCTTCTAAATGTATTTCGGAGTATTGCGGTCGACTGTCACTCGGCGTTGTTACCGTTATTAGGCTTAGGTCTGGAAGATTTTGGGGTTCAACTCCATCTCCAAGTTAGATCGTACAACTCATATTGTGTCTCTTTATTCTGAATATATCGAACGTCTTATGTATCAAGACTACAACGTAGGGTTTCTCTAGATCTCTCTATATACTATGTAACGACTCCTTTAAGAGTTAAGAGCAAAAAAGAGAGTACTTTATTGATAAGTGCAATTGAGAGTTCTCCATTGTAAATAGCTAACTATCTTCTAGTGAGACTTGAGAGATACATATGTTCTTAGCGTGAGTATAATACTTTGTATCTTCGTTGCAATAATACCCCCGGAATTAGGTTCGTTCGAACCGGAACAAATCATTGTGTACTTTATGTGATTAATTTAATCTACTTATTTGACCGTTCGTCATTAGAATCTTTCGTTGCTAAGCTCAAGCAACGAATTGCCTAACAAATGTCAAGTATGCCCCCGCCCCCCACCCCCCTCCGCCCCCCCCCCCAAATAATAATAATAATAATAATAATAATAATAATAATAATAATAATAATATATGTAATAAAAAGTCACTACTCTTCCAAGAGAAAATATATATATCAAAATCTACATAATTAAACTCCAATGAATTTGATGCTCCATCATAATGTCTGATTAAGCAATATAATTCAACCATTACAGTGCCTACTAGTTAGAAGAATATGAAAAAAAGAAGGTATTTCGAAGAGTGATTGTTAGCGGCTAACCCACTTTCAATAATTTTTTTATATCAAAGTGACTCGCTTTCCAAAACTCACCCATTTTCATAAAATATTACCTTCAACTTACCATGTTAATATAAAAACTCAGATTTTTTTTTTTTTCTATATAACCCTACTTCAGAAATTATAAACTATAGTATCCCTTAAGCTTTATTAAAACTTGATATTTCACAGAAAATAAAGAAACTAAAATTAAAAAATCTTTCAAAATTTAAAATAAGATACATTGATAGAAGATTAATAGAAAGAAAGTATATAACTGATAGGAAAATATCAGACTATTTAGTAATAACAAGTAGAGTAACCGAGAAACTAACTAAGGAAATACAAAAAGTAATAACATACAAAGTATTATATTATAGAAACGAAGAAGCAAATTGCAACAACAATTATCATATAAGATATTAAACTATAGGAATTAAGTTAGGATGGATAATATTACAAAAATAGAACCATCAATACACCAAGAAATTTATATGATAAACATGCAAGAGTTGGAAGAACATTACAATGGTCCAGAATTTGTAGGAACTATAAGAAAAGATTTAAAATCATAGATAAGAAAACAAAAGAATTAAGTAGATATATAACAGAAGACAATGAAGAAGAATTAGGCTTAACGGAAGAATGAATGAAGGAGTTACAAGCCATAACAAAACTTAAGATAAACATTTTAGAAATAGAAGATTTAATGACAAATCCCAATTCAAATGATCGAAGTAAAGGAAACCTTAATAAATCTAGATATAACAAACGAAGAAATAAAAATAGATCAAGAAAAAAACAATATCTTAACAAAACCTACAGAAATTCCAACTAATATGTATGAATACTTAAGACCACCACCTAATAAAAGACCTTATGATCTACCATGGAAATGACGAGGTATAGAAAGAAGTAAGTTAGGGAAAGAAAAAGAAATACCAAAATATGATCCCACATAACACTATGAAAAAAGAACAGCAGAAAATGGCGAATGGCGAGATTTAGATTTTGTACAAGATGTAGATAGGACAATAGAAGAATGGGTAAAAGTATCCCTAATAGTAGGATTTAGACAAAACCTTTCCGAAAATACATTTGAGAAATTTATAGAAGCAACATTTATAGTAATAGCGAAATGGTAGAATGGACTAACAAAAGAAGAAGACGTAATATCAAAAAATCAAAACTAGTTGATGATAAAGGAACACAAAAAACTACAGCACAAATAACACCATGATTAAAACAAATAATTACAAATTACGAGATAGTAATAAAAACAGAATTTAGTGTCTACGAAAAAATAGAAGGACATATAAAAAGAACCAAGCAAGATAGAGACTAAACAATTTAGAAATTTGTAATATGTGTTATTTTGATAACTATGATTGTGAATTCAGAGAATATTACAAAGAAAGTTATTATACAAAAGAAGAAAATGGTCCAATTATAGACTCATTTTTTTCTAAAATTGCCAGCTCCATGGAGTATAAACATATATACTGCATATGTAAATGAAAAAGTAAAACCTGAAATAGATACTTTAGGGTATAGATTACAATTTGTAAAAGATTATAGAGATAAAGTATGCCAAGAAATTAAATCAACCACTAAACACTATAGAAAATATAACCAAAGAATTTGTTGTGATGAAGTAAGACCAAATCAGTGGGCATGTAATAATGGCTATAATTATATAAAAAGACGTAAACACAAATTTCAGAAATATAAACCAAAATACAGAAAAGCTTTTAAGAGATTAAAAAAATTCTATAAAAGATATTTCAAAAAAAATAAACAAAAACAAACAATATCCTAAAAACTCAAAGAAATGTGATTGTTATATATGTATAAAAGTAAGACATATCACCAAATTGTTTTGAAAGAATAAAAAAAGAAAATGTAAAATACTTAGAAGAAATTGAAGAAATGAACAACATAAACTATGAACCATAGAATATGAAATAAGTGAAGATGAAGAAATAGTGGTAATAGAATAAGATAGCGAAAGTAGTGAAGGAGAAACAGAAGAATGCAAAATAAATATGATAACAGATATAATAGAAATGGGAGAATAACTAGAAAGTGAAGAAAATAATGAAGAAGTAAGAGAAATAATGAGCATCGGTATACAAAAATATGATAAAATAAGAGCGACCAAACTAGACATAAACCCAAAAGAAATATTTATACTTCCAATATTCGAAAGGAAAAGAAATACCATAATAATAGTTAGAAATAATGAACAACCTATAGACATTGACCAAGCCCAAGGAAAAACCATAATTCCATTAATAAAAGAAAGAATAATAATGCAAGAAATGAAAAAAATAAGTGAGAAAACCAGGAAAATATTTAGACATATACATCTAGGAGCAATACAAATAATAATAAGGCTTATTTTAAGGAATGAATAAACACTCCTTTAGAAATATACTTAATGGATGATAGAATAATATCAAATACACAAGATGCTCTAATAGGAATAATATAAGAAAAATTTAATGCATCAAAAAATAAAATTTACAATAAAACATAATTTCTCTATAAGCTTGGCGAAGAAAATAAAGAAAAAAAAATCTAGTCATGTATCGTAGATTATTGGGAATAGGAATGATAGAAAAGAGTAAGGTTATGAGTATACAAATAAGAAATATTTATACTTTCACTAGTAAGCATGAAGTAAAAAATAGAAATACAGATAACTTTAAGATAAAACCACTTTTCAGAGAAATTATAAAATACAAAACAATTAGAGAAAACCCCAAAAATGACTATACCAAATTATATAGAATTTGACTTCAACAAAGCAAAAGATATTATAAAAGCAAAGGCACCACAAATAATGTTTAGAAAGAAATTACTATCAATAAGAAACAAACAACAAAAGATATTATAAAAGCAAAGGCACCACAAATAATGTTTAGAAAGAAATTACTATCAATAAAAAACAAACAACAAGCATTCACTACAAAATATCTTTTGTTGTTTAGAAAGAAATTACTATCAATAAAAAACAAACAACAAGCATTCACTACAAAATATCTTTTGTTGTTTAGAAAGAAATTACTATCAATAAAAAACAAACAACAAGCATTCACTACAAAGTAAAACATCTGTCCTGACAATTCTATCCCGGTGTTTGGTAGAAGCGTCGGGATAAACATTAAAAAGAAAAACAAAAACTGTCTATCCCCCTCTATATCGGCGTATGAAGAAAATGTTGGGATAGATGTGGGCTACCCCGGTGTTTTGTTGTGAAATGCAGCAATAGATCAGAAAAAATCCCAAACCCCACCCCTTCCCCCAGAAAATGTTCATTTCTGACTCTAATTTATCTCCCCCCCCCTCCCCCCCCCCCCCCCCCCCCGCCGCCGCCGTGTCTCCGTTACACAATAACCTGACCTCCCACCATCACCACCATCACCATCATCTTCTCTCCCTTCCACCAAAACCCAACTCAAACTCCATCATCATCACCTCCATCGCTAGCTATGACCTCCATTCAACTCGGCCTCCACTCCAACCCGACCTCCACCCAAACCCGACTCCAAACTCCTCCCTCTCATTCTCGAACCCTAACCTCTTTTCTCCATCAATTACTAGTAAGTTTTCGCCTCCTCTATAATTCATGTTTTGGATTCATTTGATTAGAGTTTCTGGTTTCGTTTCTTCACCTTCCATTTTCTTGATTCTCAATTTATTTACATGATTTATCAAAGAGATGGATTGATTGTTGTTGTTGTTGTTGTTGTTGTTTGTTTGTTTGTTTTAATGTTGCAGGTGATTATGGTTTGTTGCTGAGATCCTAACCAACCATGGCGACTCATAAGTTCTGCTCACCTTTATATAATCATTTTTTTATAGGGAATTTTTGTTGGAAAATAATCTATGTGGACTCACATATGTGACTAAATGTATAATTGCTATTCTAAAGTCTAACCCAAATTAAAGTGATCTAATCAAGATTAAGTAATGGGTTAAAAGCATATAATTTAAAGTGTGAAATATTACGTGTAGAAACAGTAAAGTAAATTTCTAATTTTGTGATGGGAAAAATTGGAAATCAATAATTATCCATTAGGGTTGTGGTCCCCTATATATACGTATCTTCTTATTCTATCTGTCATCCCATCAACAGAAAAGAAAAGAGAGACGACCTCTCATAGAAGTGCATATTATATAGGAAGATCCAAACCCTCTGCGCAATCTCCATCAATGGCTTCAGGTTAGTGCTTCCAATTTTTTAATATTTTCTTCTTTTGATTTAGCAAAGAATCCACAGTTTCATGATTTAGGATCTTATGTTAAAGCACTTTTGTAACATGATTAAGATCTAGATCCATAAAAACATGATTAAGGTTGTTATCAATGTTTTATGCATGTTGCTTAAGTGTATTATAAAATTCTATCAATTGGTATCAGAGCTAGGTTTGCTGAATTAATTGAAGAAATTTAGGGTTCTATTTGATCTTCCTGTTTAAGAAATTCAGTTGAAGAATTTAATTGATGAAGTTATTGACCAATTTTATACAATTTTATACATATCTTAAAATTTAAATAAAAAAAGTCAAAACCGTAAGCATATTGTTTTAAAATATGGTTTTGGATTTTTGATAAACTTTTTTTTAAGATATGAATTCTACAGATATGGCTTATGATATGGATAATTAATCAAAATTTCCCCATAGTGATTTGTATGGGGGTAGTTGTGTGGAATTATTTGACCTGGTGGGGCCCGATTGAGATGAAGGGGCTATGTGTTTTGGCAGCACATGTGATGTGGGGTCGCCCCTGTGCTGAAGTGAGCAGCGGGGAGAAGCAGATGCTTCTGCAGTTGCCACATGACGTGGCCCCCCCTGGGGTTGCTGGCTTTGGCTTCGGTTATTGCAGCTTGCAAGAATATGTCTCAGGGAGTGGGATTTATTTGTTTTCTGTTAACTGAAAAAATATTATCGATTTGATATTATCAAAACAGTAGATAGATATGGTTCTGTTATGATTTTGTTATTATATCAGATAGATATACATCACATTTTCTGTTATGTTATCATTTTAAATAGATATTATCTATCTAAAATAAAGTAAAATTACAAAAGTGAAGGAAAAGATAAATTTTTTGGGAAACAATTAAATTCACATTTTGGTTTTGGATTTTCTTATGAATGTCTAATATGTTGAATAGATTAATTGAAACATAATGTTGCCAAAGTGACTTCTTTTGTGTAGATTAATTTATTTAAAATATCAAGATGATTGTGTGTTTGTAATTCATGCGTTTATTAACTGACCCAAAGATAAGTTGATATTTGACCGAATTTCATTCACATCTGTGGTAATAAATATGTGACAATTATAAGGTATATTCCATGTGAACAATACGTCAGTCCAAAGAATGACTTATTATTTGACAGGATTTATTGTCAATATTTGATTGCTACAACAAGAGTTCTGCTTACAGTTAATGTTACTGTCCAAATTCTTAATATTAATGTTGTTCCTGGTATCTTGAGATGGAATTAACCATTATTTGAATTTATTGTTTTATATGGATTCTCATGTGAGCTTATTTTGTTTGTTTTTTTGTTCTATATTCAGCTAGTGTATCTTCTGCTGCCTCAATAACTGCTAACATCAATTCTATTCCCATGCTTAATGGGACCATTCAAGGATTGGAAAGGGAACTTACTGATAACTCTTGGCTGTATGGAATTAGACCATGCATTAAGGGAAGAACAACTTCCACCTCTCACTGCAGAAAGCACTCCTGATGATAAAAGGGATTTTGAGATGTGGGATCGTTCAGATCGCATGAGTCTAATAATTATGAAACACAGCATTCCAGAAGCCTTTAGGGGCCGATGGGATTACTACGGCCAAGGATTTCCTCGATCAAATTGAGAAATGTTTTTCCAAAAACGATAAGGTTGAAATGACTACACTTCCGACTTCTTTAATGTCTATGAAGTATAAGGGTCGAGGAAATGTAAGGGAGTACATTATGGAGATGTACCATATTGTTTCAAGACTTAAGGCACTCAAGCTTGAATTTCCTTAGGAATTGCTTGTGCTTATGGTTTTGGTATCGCTTCCTGCACAGTTTAATCAATTCAAGATCAGTTACAACTGTCAAAAGAAAAATTGACTCTAAATGAGCTCATTTCTCACTGTTTGCAAGAGGATGAAATGTTGAAACAAGATAAGATTGAAAGTGCTCACTTGGCCAATGCCTCTAGGGATAAGGGCAAGAAAAGAAAATCTGAGAATGAAAAAGCTAAGGGTCTATCTCAAAAGAAACAACAGAAGGATACATAGAGTTGTTTCTTTTGTAACAAGCCTGGAAATATGAAGAAGGAATGTACCAAATATCATGCATGTCGTGCAAAGAAATGTATGTTTCTTACTTTGGTTTGTTCTGAGGTTAATTTATCTGCACTACCTAGAAATACTTGGTGGATAGATTCTGGTGCTACTACTCACATCAGTGTTTTATGAAGGGTTGTCTGAGCTGCCGAAAGCCAAATGATGGTGAAAGACACATCTTCGTGGGCGATGAAAAATCAGTAGAAGTGGAAGCAGTTGGGCATTTTAGGTTGTTATTAGGAATTGGTTTTTATTTGGATTTGAAAGACACTTTTGTTATACCATCTTTTAGACAAAATTTAATTTCTGTTTCTTTGTTGGACAAATTTGGTTATTATATTGTTCATTTGGAAATAATCAGTTTAGTTTGTCTTTAAATTAGAATATTATTGGAACTGGTTATTTGAATACTTATGACTCTTTTAATTGCTCGAAACAATTGTATCCTATAATGAAACCTTGCATATAGAGTCACGTGGTACTAAACGTAAACTAAATAAATAAAAATCGGCGTCATTATGGCATAAACGCTTCGGTCATATCTCTAAAGGCAGAGTTGAGCGTCTTGTGTCTGATGGCATTTTGGAGTCCCTGGACTTCACAGACTTTGATGTCTGTGTAGACTGCAAAAAGGGAAAACATAACAAAACTAAGAGATTAGGTGCCAATGGATTTTCAAGCATCTTAGAATTGATTCATACAGATATTTATGGGCCATTCCCTTCGGCATCTTGGAATGGTCAATAATATTTTATATCGTTCATAGAAGATTACTCACGTTGTGGATACCTATATCTCATTCATGAAAAATCACAGTCTTTGGACTGTTCAAAGCTTATAAAGCTGAAGTTGAGAATCAACTCAACAAAAGGATTAAAAACGTCAGATCCGATCGTCGTAGTGAGTACTACGGTAAATATGATGACTCAGGTAAACAACGTGCAGAACCGTTTGCTAAATTCCTAGAGGAATGCAGTATTGTCCCACTGTACACCATGCCAGGATCACCTAGCATGAATGGTGTTGCTGAAAGACGAAATATGACTCTTAAGGATATGGTAAGGAGTATGATTGCTCATTCCACCTTACCTGAGTCCCTCTGGGGAGAAGTATTAAAGACAGGAGCTTACATTCTCAATAGAGTACCAACTAAAGTAGCTGCAAAAACACCTTATGAGCTTTGGACAGGTCGAAAGCCTAGTCTAAAGCACTTTTACATTTGGGGATGTCTAGTTGAGACAAGGCCTTACAGGCCACATGAAAAGATATTGGACTCCAAAATAGTGAGCAGCTACTTTATTGATTATTCTGAACGATTTAGGGGCTATAAGTTTTATGATCCCACACTTAGGAATATTTTTGAGACGAGAACTGCAGCATTTTTATGGAAGTTGAGTATGGGGGGAGAAATAAGGTTAGGGACATTGCTTTTAAGGAGGAATTGGATTCAATTACAAACCCAACTTCTACTATCACTTTTGACAATATTCAAGTTCCCACACCTTTTATTGATCGAGAAGTGAATTCGAAACCTCAACAAGATAATATTGAACAAACCCCAATTCAAAATGAGGTAATTGTTCCAGAAGAACAAACTCAACAACCTTAAGAACCAGTGCCATTAAGGAGATCCACGAGAGAAAAGAGAAATGCTATTCCGGATCATTATATTGTATTTCTCCAAGAACATGAGGATGACAATGGAATGATGGAGGATGATCCAATCATATTTTATCAGGCCATGAAAAGTTATAACTCTCAAAAGTGAATGAATGACATAAATGCGGAGTATAAGTCTATGCAAGACAACAAAGTTTGGGAACTTGTCCCATTACCAGAAGGTGCAAAACCAATTGGTTGTAAATAGATATTTAAGACCAAGAGGGATGCAAATGGTAAGGTAGAAAGGTACAAGGCACGTCTTGTAGCTAAAGGCTATACTCAGAAAGAAAGCATCGATTTTACGGAGACTTTCTCTCCAATTTTATCGAAAGACTCGTTCAGGACAATTATGGCACTTGTTGCTCATCTTGACCTTGAGCTACATCAGATGGATGTCAAGACGACGTTTCTCAATGGCGACATTGATGAGACAATTTATATGGTGCAACCAGAAAACTTTGTGTCGGGAGACCCAAAGAATATGGTTTGCGAATTGATGAAATCCATCTATAGACTCAAGCAGGCTTTTCGTCAATGGTACCACAAATTTCATCAAGTAATTATCTCATTCGGTTTAAGATAAATGTTTTTAATGATTGTGTGCATCACAAGTTCAGTGGGATTAAACATATATTCCTAGTTCTGTATGTCGATGACATATTGCTTGCCACTAATGATATGGACTTGTTGCACAAAACCAAGAGGTTTCTGTCAAAGCATTTTGAGATGAAAATTCTTAGGGATGCCTCTTTTGTATTAGGAATTCAGATACACCGAGATTGTTCTCGATGTATTCTTGGATTATCACAAAAGGGATACATCGATAAAGTACTCAAAGGGTTTGGCATGCAAGATTGTAGACCAGGAGATACCCTTGTTGCTAAAGGAGACAAATTTAGTCTCAGTCAGTGCCCTAAAAGTGTCCTTGAAATTTAGGAAATGCAAAAGATACCCCATGCATCAGCTATTGTGAGTCTAATGAATGCTCAAGTATGTACACATCTGGAATTGCGTACATTATTGGGATGTTAGGTAGATATTTAAGCAAACCCGGTATGGACCATTGGATAGCAGCCAAGAAGGTTATAAGGTATCTTCAGAGAACAAAAAATTATATGCTCACATATAGGAAATCAGATCATTTGGAGGTCGTAGGATATTCTGATTCTGATTTTGCTGGGTGCCAAGATAGCAGAAAGTCTATATCAGGCTATATTTACCTGTTAGGTGGAGGAGCTATATCCTGGAAAAGCGTCAAACAGACACTTGTAGCTTCTTCCACTATGGCAGTAGAGTATGTAGCATGCTATAAGGCATCAAATCATGGAATATGGCTGCGAAACTTTGTCACTGGGCTGCACATTTTGGAGAATGTAGAAAGACCACTCAAGTTATTTTGTGACAATAAGTCAGCAGTGATGTATTTCAACAACAACAGGAGTTTAACAAAGTCAAAGCATATTGGCATAAAGTTCCTAGTTGTGAAAGAAAGAGTGCAGAGTGGAAAAATATCCATAGAGCACATTGGGACAAACTCCATGATAGCGGATCCGCTCACAAAGGGATTACCACCCAAGGTCTTTCATGAGCAGTGCACACTGCTCATATGGGTGTTGTATTATTTGAGGATATCATGATTTAGTGGGAGTTTATATTTTATTTGCTTTATGTTTGTCTGAGATATTTATACATTTGGTTATTTTCTGATCAGAAATAAAGTATTCAGTTTTTTCACTCTTCTATTATGTTTAATTCTGACATCACTTAAGTTTTAAGAGGACCAGTTGGAAATAGGCATGTATATAGATCACATTGCATGAAATTTTCATGCTACACATTCACATTTGATCTGTGTCGTTTGATTCTGTTGATATATGTGACCATTGATGAATTTAGTTACGATAAATGTAATAAAAATTGCTTTGATCCTATATTTACATGATTAATGGACGAGATTGTTTGTCTATGCTTTTGATTATGATAACAAAATTTTGAGCTCATAAAGTATGTACATTTATAAGGTGTAACATATGTGGCCCAAGTGAGAGATCGTTAGAAAATAATCTATGTAGGCTCACATATGTGACTAAATGTATAATTGCTATTCTAAAGTCTAACCCAAATTAAAGTGATATAATCAAGATTAAGTAATGGGTTAAAAGCATATAATTTAAAGTGTGAAATATTACGTGTAGAAACCGTAAAGTAAAATTTAAATTTTATGATGGGCAAAATTGGAAATCAATAATTATCTATTAGGGTTGTGGTCCCCTATATATATACGTATCTTCTTATTCTATCTGTCATCCCATCAACAGAAAAGAAAAGAGAAATGGCCTCTCATAGAAGTGTGTATTATATAGGAAGATCCAAACCCTCTGCACAATCTCCATCAATGGCTTCAGGTTAGTGCTTCCGTTTTTTTAATATTCTTCTTCTTTTGATTTAGCAAAGAATTCATAGTTTCATGATTTAGGATTTTATGTTAAAGCACTTTTGTAACATGATTAAGATCTAGATCCATAGAAATAATGTTAAGGTTGTTATCAATGTTTTATGCATGTTGCTTAAGTGTATTATAAAATTCTATCAATTTTGTTATGCGCTTACTCGAGCTCTAAAAATGTCGGGATAGACATTATGTGTTGTAGTGTTTATTTTCAGTTAAACATTGATTTAACTGTGCTTGCTTAAATTTATATTGCTTTCTCTTAGAAGGTATTGTTATGGGGGATATTGCTGGTGCTATTGGATAAACAATTCTATATCCTATTGCAATAAGATAGGTCACATAAAGAAGGACTGTCCATTGGAGAATGCAAAATCTAAAGGCAAAGTCTCTAATTTCAAAAAGAACAAATTCACGAAGAAAAAGTACATGAAGAACAAGAAGTCCTACCAAGCAACATGGGATGATAATGATTCATCTTCAGAAGAAGACAATGAGGAATCTAATGAAGTTGCAAATGTGTGCTTCATGGCAAATTAAAGAAATGTAAGTAGTAATATAGATTCTAGTGATTTATTAGAAGCTTTTAATGAAAATTTTCAAGAATTAAAATGGAGAAAATAAAAGGTAAAAATCTAGAGAAAGTTAGTCAAACTCTTTCTCAAGAAAATCTTGATTTACAAGTTGAAGTCAAGTCTTTAACTTCTCGTATTTCCAACTTGGATATAGATCTTATATCTCTAAAAGGAATTATGAAGAGATATCTAAGAATGTATCTAAGTTCAATAAGGAAAAAGAGAATTTAAATTAAGTTCTTCAAAATCAAGTTCAATCTAATAAAAAATTTAGACATGGTTTTCAAAAAATTCTTGAAAAAGGCAATTCTTCTAATAAAACTAGTAATAATAAGATTTATTCTACTTCTAGTGTAAATAATAAGTTGTATGATTTTTTTGAAAAACCAAAAATTCTTTTTAATCATGAAAATAGAAATTTTTCCGAAAAGACCAGTCGACTGGCCCTTCAATTTAGTCGCCTGTCCAGTAGGGTGAAGTCTTATTCAAAAAGACAACAACCTCATATAAGTCGACTAATTCCACCTCCCGGTCGACTACCTCCACAAAATAATCGACCGATGGGTAAAATGAACTCGACTGGACAGTGCAAAAGTATTTGGGTTTCAGTCAATATGAGTCTTAATGAAATGGTTTCTTATATAAATTCTTTTGTAAATAATGTTTGTAATTCTGTTAATTTTAAACCTGCATATGGTGGTAAATCAAACTCACTTTAGGTTTGGTTTCCCAAGCACTAATCTTTTTCGAACCAAATGAAAAGGGTACCATATTCACAAATAATATTTTGTAGGTACCTAAAAGGGAATGATGGATACTTGACAGTGGATATTCTAAACACATGACTGGCCATGCAAACTTGCTCTCTTCAATTCAAGATATAGATGGAGGAACCGTTGTTTTTGGTAATAATAACAAAGGAAAATTCATTGGAATAGGCATGGTCGGTAAGAATACTACTCCTATTATTGAAGAAGTATTCTTAGTTAGTGGTTTAAAGCATAACTTGTTAAGTATTAGTCAATTATGTGATAAGGATTATAAGATAGTGTTTGAAAAAGATGCATGTTTGATTTATGATTCGACTTTGAAAAATATGATTTATCAAGGCATTAGAAAGAATAACATATATGAACTTTGTTTAAAAACAAATGAGTTTTCGGATGTTTTTTGTTTAGTTGCTTCGAACAATGATTCTTGGCTTTGGCATAAAAGATTTGGACATGTAAATATGAAAAATATCGCTAAACTTTCTAAGAATAACCTAGTTAAAGGACTGCAAAAATTTTCTTTTAAGAAAGATAAAATGTGTAATGCATGTCAACTAAGGAAACAAGTAAAATTCACTTTTAAAACAAAGAAAATGATTTCTACTAGTAGGCCTCTCGAATTGATCCATATGGATTTATTTGGTCATACTAGAGTTGCTTCCTTAAATAAAAGTAGATATATATTTGTTTTAGTAAATGATTTTTCAAGATTAACATGGGTATTCTTTTTAAGACATAACAATGAAGCTTTTACAGAATTTGCAAATTTCTGCAAACGTATTCAAAATTAAAAATCTCTAACCATAGTCACTATTAGAAGTGATCATGGTAGAGAATTTGAGAATGAAACTTTTTCAGAATATTACAACAAGAATGGTATAACACATACTTTTGCATTTCCTAGAGCTTCACCAAAAAATGGAGCGGTTGAAAGAAAGAATAGGACATTGCAAGAATGTGCACGTACCATGCTTGTTAAAAGTAATTTGCCTAAATACTTCTAGGCTGAAGCTGTTTCTTCAGTATGTTATGTTTTAAATAGGATATTAATTAGACAAAAGCTTAAGAAGACTTGTATTGAGTTATTTTATGAACGAATTCCTAAAGTTTCTTATTTTAAAGTATTTGGTTGTAAGTGTTTCATATTAAACACAAAAGAGATAACTTAGATGAATTTGATGCTAGATCTAATGAAGGTATCTTCATTGGATACTCAAATAGGAGTAAGGCTTATAGAATTTTCAATTAGTCATCTTTGATAATTGAAGAATCTATGCATGTTTCATTTGATGAATCTTTACCTTCATCTAGTGTTATTCAAGATGATAAAATTGAACCTTCACCGCAAGATAACATTGTTAAATCACTTGAGCAAACTACTCTAGATAAGTCGACTGATGGACTTCATAAGTCGACTGATGTGTTGAATCAGTCGGTTGATGGGTTTATTGAGACTACTTATCCTGTAGAGATAACTCTAACTTTACCAAAGTCATTTTTTGAAGTTCGAGATCATCCTCATTACTTAATTATTAGTGACATATCACACGGCATTCAAACAAGATCACACTTTAATATGATTTCTCATTCTGCTTTCTTATCAGATTTTGAACCGAAAAATATTCAAGAAGCATGTGAGAATGAATTTTGGTTGAATGCTATGCAAGATGAACTTAACCAATTTGTAAGGAATGATATATAGGATTTAGTTCCACAACCCCCTGATCATACTATTATTGGTACCAAATGGGTATTTAAAAATATGTTAGATGAATTAGGACAAGTTGTTAGGAACAAAGCTAGATTAGTTGCCTAAGAATATAACCAAGAAGAAGGAATTGATTTTGATGAAACATATGTTCTTGTTGCTAGACTAAAATCAATTAGAATTTTGTTATCTTTTGCATGTTTTATGAAGTTCACACTTTTCCAAATAGATGTTAAAAGTGCTTTCTTAAACGGTTTCATTAAGGAGGATGTTTATGTTAAGCAACCACCCTATTTCGAACATGAACAATTCCCTAACCATGTTTTTAAATTGAAAAGGCTTTGTATGGTTTTAAACAAGCACCCGGTGCTTGGTATGATCGTCTAAAAACTTTTCTTTTAGAAACATGGTTTGAAATTGGTAAACTAGACACTATATTATTTATTAGGAAAATAAAATCAGACATATTAATCATACAAATTTACGTATATGACATAATCTTTGGGTCAACTAACAGTAATCTATGTCCAGAGTTTGCTACTACCATGCAAAATTAGTTTGAGATGAGTCACATGGGTGAACTCAATTATTTCCTTGGACTTCAAATAAAATAGTTACAAAATGGCATATTTATTAATCAAGGAAAATATTCTAAGGAATTACTCAAACGATTTGACATGAATGGCACTAGTAGTAAGACCACACCTATGGCTACTACTACTACACTTGACAAAGATGAATTAGGTAAGAGTGTCGATCAAAAGCTCTATCGAGGTATGATTGGCTCACTCTTATATATAACTGCTAGTAGACAAGATATTATGTTTAGTGTATGTTTGTGTGCTAGTTATCAGTCTGATTCAAAACAATCTCACTTAAAAGCAGCGAAAAGAATTTTAAGATATATTAAAGGCACATCTGAATATGGTTTATTTTATCCTCGCACCAATAATTTTCAGTTATTGTTATATAGTGATGTTGATTTTGCTAGAAGTAAAACTGACCGCAAAAGTACTAATGGAACCTATCACTTTTTGGGACATTTCCTAGTATCTTGGTGCAGTAAAATGCAAAATTCGGTATCTTTATCTACCACAGAGGCTGAATAAATTGCTGCAAGTTTGGCTTGTGCTCAAATTTTATGGATGAAACAAACTCTATTAGATTATGGTATTTCTTTTTCAAAATCTTCTATAATGTGTGACAATTCCAGTGCCATTAATTTGTCTAAAAATTCGGTTCAACATTCATGTACAAAACATATTGATGTTCGACATCATTTTCTATGTGATCATATTTTAAAAGGAGATATCCTATTGAGTTTTATTTCAACTGATAAACAAATAGTAGATATCTTTACCAAACCATTGAAAGAAGATATTTTTATCAAATTTAGAAGAGAACTAGGAATTTTCTCATTTCATGATATTTTCTATAAAAAAATTAGTGTCTAAGTCGACTTATATTTATTTTTCGGTCGACTTATACAGCATTTATGTGTTTGTGTTTCTTTCTTAATTTTGTCTCATTGCCCAGTCGACTGTCTTGATTTAAACACTCGACTGACGATAACTTTATCAAACTATTTCTTGTTTGGTTTTATTTTGCTCTCAACTAAGACGACTGCTCTCAAAGCCAGTCACTATCGCGATTGTATTTTAATTTTTTAATCTGAATTGTCACCTATTGAGGCTTCGTTTACTTTTATGAGATCCGACCCGATCTATACTCTTATCCGCTTCTGAGATCTACACCATCTATTCAATCTTTCTTGTAATCTCACCCCTCCATTCCTTGTAAAAACCCTAGCTTCTTTCACTTTCCCTTTTTTACCTTTTTACTCTTCTTCAAGCTCCAGACCAGTCGGCTGCTACAGTACTAATGGAGATCTTGGATTCCGTTTGCTCGACGATTGTTGTTTGGATTTTGCAGATCAATTTGCTACTTTGCTTGCCTCTTCAAAAGATTTCAATTCTTGAAGCTTTGGTGCTCACTGTTTTGGTGTTCTTTGTATCTTTCTGTTGTTGGGTACTCTATTTTCTCTCCTATCTTTAGTTGTTTTAGGTTTTTCTATTCTCATAATGCCAGAGTCTAAGATATCTAGGTCTTCAAATGTTGAGGATGAACAAACTAATCCTAACTATCTTCAATATTTGAGGCACCCTTCTCTTGTAAAGTACTTTATTATTTGTCAAATTGTTATCTTTCCAGGTAGATTTATTAATTTTCCTGATTTGGATAGATATCCCATTTCTCCTTTATTTCAACAATGTGGGTTATTTGATCTCCTGTCTTTAGTCAATCAACCCTACTACTACCCGCAACTAATTTATTTGTTTTCTCCAAATATGAAAGTTGCTAATACTGATGATGGTAGTGAAATATTTTTCACTACTTCTGTGAAAAATGTGAAAATGAAATTGACTGTTCAGAAATTAGGGCAAATTCTAAACATTTCTTATGAGGGGTTGGATATAGGAGAAATTGAACTTGATGATCCCTCTATTTTGTCCAAAATCTTTCTTCCCAACAGTAGTCCTCCAATGACCAATAAAAGTATTACCCCACTTGCCAAACCAGTTGCACAAATTTTTTCTTACAATATTATCCCTAAAATGGGAAGTTACGATCAATTTTCGTACGAATTACAAGCGGCGGTGTATGCTATTTTTGGGAACATTCAAATAGATTGGAGTCAAGTGATCTTTAGTCATCTCCATAAAGCTCACTCTTCTTTTCTACCTTATGGTGCACTTCTCACTCATGTCTTTAACCATTTTCAGGTAGATATCGATTTGGAGTCTAGTGTTGTGACTCGTTTTGAATCGTTTGTATCGTGCAAGTCTTGCTCGTCTGAAACTATTTCATACACCCCCTTATTCACCTCCTCATAATACTCCACCTATCCTTTTAGCTACTTCCATTTCACATCGTTCTTCGACATCTAGTTCGTCTTCTAGTGCTCGTCTTAGGGCTAGTTTTTCCCATCCTAAGAGTCTCTATACCTCTGTCAACTATCTCATGGATCGTCAGGATCTTATTTTGGGTCAACTTGACTCTCTTGAGGCTAGTATTGCTAACCCCACCCAGATATTTGTTAGGCAATTTCCTCAACCTCCTCCTGCCTCAAACAGGGCCGATGAAGTCGAAGATTGCTGTTATTTTTAAATTTGACTTTGTATTTTTGAATTATTTTTTTTCTACGGTTGTATGATGTTATCTTTAAACTTTATGTACTCTCTTTGGTTGTTTATGTATAACCTCTATGGGTTGCTTCTTTATGTTTTTGGTATGAGTTTGGTTATCCTTCTTTATTTTTGTTGATGAAAAGGGAGAGAAATTTTACATGCTTGGTGATATACATGTTTGGTTTTGTTCATGTTCAATTTTTGTGCATGGTGTATCTTATCATTCTGTGCATTGTGTGCATGTTTTATTTTATTCAGGGGGAGTTTTTTTTTCTTTCAAATTGTGTAACTATGTGTGTGAGAAGCAAGCTTTTTCAAATTGTATATCTATGTGTGTGAGAAGCATATTGTTTAAATTTACATTCTATATTATTTACATATTGTGTTGTTATCATCAAAAAGTGGGAGTATGTAGATTTTTGATTTTGATGACTACAACACAATACAAATTTGAATAATCATACATATCTCTTGCAGTGTGTACTTAACACTTTCAAGGCTACAATATAAGGAAGCTTTCAAAGCTCAAGATCAAGCCACAAAGACAAAAAAGATTTCAAGACTCAAGATCAAGATACAAGACAAAGTTTTTTCAGAGCGTCAAAGATTCTCAAGTGATCAGCTAAAGAACAAGTGATCAGAACAAGTGTCTTGTAATTTTTTGTAGTATTTGATTTGTCTTAGAAACTTTGTAAAAGCCTTGATACACACACTCAGACATCCCCTAGGAATTAAAATAAAGTTTATTAAAATCAAAATGTTAAAATCAAGCTTGTATAAGTTCAGCTGTCAAAGTACCAGTCGACTTACTTCGGTACGAAGTTGACTGTTCTAGTACGAAACATAATGAACTTACTCAAGCTCTGACTAGTTGACTCCTTTGGCAACCCAGTCGACTGTTCGAGTAGTTTTAATAGTTTTCTGAAGTTTAAAATTTGATTTTCAAACTCAAAACTTTCCTTCCGTTTATTGGCATTTGATGAACCATTTTTCAACGTTCTTGCAGTTCTCACTCTATAAATAGAGTTCAAAATGAACTTGGAAAAGGTTAACCATTTTTTTACCAAGTCCTTGCTTATTTTGTGAAAAAAGAACTCAAGCTGTTAAGTACTTTCATTTTCTAGATTTGGTTCTCTAACTTTTTAATTTTTTTTTGAAGGGAAAATGTGGAATAACGCCACCCTGTCTAATTTCATTCTTGCATAACTAAGATTAAGTTTAAGACTGCGATTGGAAGTTGACCTATAGCCTCTATACAAAAAGCACACTCAAAAATCAAGGCTTTAGGTGTTGTAATCTTCAATTTTTTTTGTTCGCTCTCGGGTTGTGAGAATGGTTCTCTTGGTTGGAGAGAAGGACTCTTGGTGTAGAGTCAGTGTCAATATAGGTTGTAGAGTGGGATCTTGCTCTCTCTAGTGGTGAGACAGGTCTACGGGTTTGGCATAGTTTTTACCAAATATCGTAGAGTATTCTTGTACTTTTTCAAGAATAGTGGAAAATCTCAAGTGGGATGTTTGGGGACTGGATGTAGGTCAGGATGACCGAACCAGAATATATCGCAGTGTTTGCTTTGTTGATTCTCTGGGGTTTGAATTCTCTAACTTGCAATTTTAATTTTGCTGCACATTACTAAAAATTGTGTCTGATCAGTCGGCTGGTTTCTCTTTTAAGTCGACTTAAGTTCTTCAGTTGATTATCTTTCTTTTATCTGACGTTTCAATCGACTGGTGTTTCTTTTCAGTCGACTTAACAGTTGCGTCAAGTTTAAATTATTATTTATTTTTTATATAATACTATTCACCCCCCTCCCCCCTCTAGTATTATTTGTCTTGCATACAGGATCCGACACGGTGGGCAGTTGTTAGGATTTGTTTTGTTCGCGTGTGCGGGCACGTGTAGTTGCGTGTGCAGCTGAGCGGGGCTCGAGGCGTTACAACATGCAGAGGTATACAGATTAGCTCAAAGAAGCTTAACTAGGTTGAAAGCATGATGGACCATTTTGTTCTGATTTTTGTACTATACTTAAAAGTCTCTCTATACTCCTGATTTCATACTTGTTCTTTTAAATAAATAAAAAACACTAAAAAAGAATGGATAATAATAGTTGGAGTCTTGCCTCAGAAATTTATAACTAACTATCAAGGAAGTAACATAATGTGAGTATTTGATGTTTATTATCCTCAAAGAATAACAAGCATGTATGATTTTTATGAGTTTAAATTATTTTTCTTTAGCGTACAACGAGTAATAATTATTACAATAAATCAAATTAATCCTGGAGAAACTAGTTATATTAGTGTTCAAATAAATGATGACTAAACTTTTTACGGAAGATCATTGTTATTTTATGAAAATTGAGAATTTAGTGGCTATATCTGGAGTCTTACAACAGCATCTAGACAATTTCTAGCAGAAAATGAATATATAGAGGAAGAAACAAACATATTAATGAAGAAATGAACATATGGAAGAACTCGAAGAACCGCCATATGATAGTGAAGTATCAGAAAAAGGATCAGAAGTCATGAAAAATTTTGAAGTTATGTTTGATTACTTCAATATTTTTGAAATTGATAATGCACATTATTTTCAAGAATATTATTTTACAAAAGGATATCATCTTTGAAATTTTTTGATATTCGGTTTATTTCTCTTTACAGGTAATTACTAAAATTTTACATATTTCACGCTTCGCACCATGGTGGTAAAGAGTCTGTTCAGAGTAAGTAAATTTTACCTAATTTCTACTGATTTTCACAAATTAAACTTTAAACCTGTGGAATAAGAAACAAAAATTTTAATATAAAAAATAGAAATTATCCTAAAAAATAGGTCACACATTCTACAGAAAATATTATAGAAAATGTATTATAGAGATTTAATTACAAACTAGAATTGTTTTCAAAAATTAGGTATAATTAGCTCTCAGTTCGAACCCCACAATTCATAGAAGGAAATCACATGGCAAAATGCACAGAAGTAGCCCTCAATTGATTTGATGTGTCGATCGGATTTTGAGTGGCCACTGTTGTTTTTACTCAGCTTCTTTTGTCCTCCGCGCAACAGCAACAGCAACATCATATGAGAAACCCATTTCTTTCCCCAAAAATGCAACCACCATAAATAATCACCGCATTATTTATGCAGCAAAATTATCTCGTATAAAGTGACTACTATAATGGGAGAAGGCCTTAGTCCTTAACCCAATCCGTGCAATGCACGTGTTGATAAATTTTTTTTTTGCCCTTTTCATTCTCCCATCAAAAAAAAATTCCTCCACGTGCAAATCACGTAATTTTTTTCCCTTTTCGTTCCCCCTCAAAAAAAAAATTCCACGTACAAAGCACGTGTATAATACTAGTCTCGTATAAAGTGATTAGGATTTTTTATTTTGACCACTACATCTTTCATTAGTTTGTAGAAAACCCACCATACAATTTGTTACAGTTTATTGTACTATCCTGTCGAAGGTAGTTCTAATTTACCATACTTCATCCAAATTGATTGTCACGTGCGATTACGTGACCATTTCCTCCCAGTTGTTAGAGTAATGCTTTAGCCACTACCAATTTCACTATCATTTTCTTCACTACCTTAGGTGGCATACTCCTATTGGAGAGTTTTACCCTCATTGTTTTAATGTTTTTAAATGATTAAAAATTTTATATAATGATTAAAAAAATTAAAAATATTTGCTTTTGTTTTTTAAGAGGATGATCACATAATGAAAAAAATGAAGAAAAAAAAAAACAAATTCCAAATTATATTTATTTATCTCTAATATTCTAATGGGAGAAGGCCTTAGTGTCATTTGTAAATATTTTGTCATTCTACCAGCCCGTGCAATATACGTGCAAAACTATTATAAAGAAGTTTGTCACTTTGTCACTTTAAGTTTGTAACCAAACAAACATTTTTTAAATATTTTTTTTTGTCACAAATAAAACGCATACGTTGCACGTGTAACTCTAACTCTATTTATTAACACGTGCATCACACGTGTAAATCAAAGTTTTTCCTTCACCAAACAAATAATTTTTAATTTTTTTGTCACAAAGCAAATACGTATGTCGCACGTGCAACTCCAAATCTATTCCGTAACACATCATCATACGTACAATTCAAGGTTTTCCCTTAAAAAAAAATTTAAAATGCGTGCAGTGTCCGTTTAACTCCAATTTTTTAAAAGTTTAAGGCATTCATCACAAGTGCTGTTTCAAGTTCAACTTTTTATCAAAACGTGCATCGCACATGAAAATTACTAGTAACTATTATAATAGGAGAATTGAAATTGTCATTTGTAAATCTACCAACACGTGCATTACGCGTACAAAGTAACTTCCCAGTACAAATCCAAGAAATCCGTAAAACGTCCGTACATACAAATTAATTTTCCAATTGGCAAAACCAACTTACGTGTATTGCACGTACGTAACTAATATGAAGGATGTCTCAAGTTCGAGTCCTCACTACTTAAGAGTTTTTACTTTAAAAACTATACAGATTACAACGTACAAGTAAATTATTAGTTTAAGGGAGAAAATGCGTTGTTGTCACTTAGCACGGTCAAAACACCTTACTTAAATTGAACGAAGAAAGTATGTATGTTGTAAATTCAACTAACTTTAGCACGATAGCTTGACACACACAAATAATAATAAAAAAATAAAAAAATAAAAAAAATTATGCAAACTCAAAAAAACTGTAATAGGTTTACTGAAAATTTCCTTGTAACTTTGTGTAGACAATGTTCATCATTATTTATTTTATTCGTATAGTGAGATTTATGGAGAATCATCTGGTTAGTTCTTAGAGCATCTGTAGTCGTATGCCAAATATCGATAAAATGGATATTTGGCAAACGAACGTGCTGCACTCGTTTGCCAAATATCCATTTTATCGATAAATCGCTACAGTCGATTGCTATAAATGAGAAGCGATATAACTTTTATCGATAAGTGAGGGACGGCATTCGAAGTGCCGTCCCACGAAAAAAAATAATTTTTTATTCGTCGGACGGCACTCGTTTGAAAAAATAAGCTGGCCATCCCGAAATCCTCGGAGGTTTTTGTATTTTTTAATTTTTTTTTGCAATTTTTGAAAATATTTTTGCAATTTTTAATTTTTTTTGCAATTTTTAAAATGTTTTTGTAATTTTTTGATTTTTTTTGTAATTAATGAATTGTTTTTTTAATTTACTAAAAATGGAAGATGACAAAAAATAGCACATGGGCTCTTGGACGGCATGTGCCGTCCGTCCCAGTGCTTTGAATTTTTTTTTTTATTTTTTTTTCCTGAATGACAGCTCCGTTCCACTCCGACAGCACTTCATGTGCCGTCGCTTAATATTTTATTATAAATTTCTATAAAATAGCTTTGTACGAGTGCAGCAAAATTGAGAATCCTATTTCTATTTATCCATATATGGATATTTTGACAGCGATTACCGATGCTCTTAGAACTTCTGACTCATCCATCATGTTGTCTATTTTCTTACTATATTATTGGGAAAAAAATACTGTTTGTCCTACAAGTACCTGAAGCATGACAAAGATTCATTTGATATTCTATATTCATATATTTCATGAAATGGAAAATAAGAAACTACGAATTATTATACTATATCTTAAGCTAATTGGTTTATCCCTTTCTTCTTTCTTCATTTTGAAATGAAGAAAAGAGAGAAATAGTAGTAAATCACACTTACCATAACACGTGCACATCATACTTTTTTATTTAACAAAATAAACTACAAAAACAAATAAAAAAATAAAAAAAAATCCCTTCCTCTCCCAACTGCTATGTTATTAGAGAAATTTTTCAAAAATAGTTTTGTTACTCTCCCTTTTTTTAAATTTATGTGTGGAAATTTATGTGCAATATATTGCACGAGTTTATATTAAAAAATTATGTTCAATATATTGCACGGGGGTTAGGGTTATACTAGTGGTTTACTATGCCAAAAGATAAACCTTTTTGTGAAATCGAATAACTGGATTCCCTCCTTGGAATTTTTATTTTCCAAAATGATCGACCTTTTTGAAAGTATTTACCAATCTGACCTACTTTCGAAAGTATTTATCAAAATGATCAACTCACTAAATAATTCATGCATAGAATGGGGTTCACATGGTCCGATATTTGTATCCGCAGAACGTGCGGGTGCACACAAGTCTCATACAATCGGTCCGATTACATATGTCTTATGTGCGTCTGCACGTCCTGCGAACACGAATGCCGGACCATCTGAACTTCATCCGTGCAGACTCACAGTCTGAAATAACGAGTGTGGTACAACTACGCTCGCTGTTTCAGACAACAAGTCTTACTTTAATATTTTTTTTCAAGTTGTGGACAAACATCTAAACCTACACTTGTTATCTCAAACAATGCGAATATTTTCATCAAACCCGCTATTTGAGATAGCCGAGTGGATCGTTTTGACAAATACTTACGAAATTAGATCAGATTAGTAAATACTTTCCAAAAGTGGGATTTTTTAGAAAAAATTCTCTTACTGGTGTTCTGTTTTTGCACCGAATCAGAACTCAAAATAAGGCGAACGGTGACGGTTCTACTTACTAAGTATATATATTCTATACAAAGAAATCACCTTCTCCGAACGTGAGGCTCATTTTTTTTTGGTTATCAAACTTTTGTTAATAATGGAAAAGAATAGCAGTTGTATAGTTGGACCTTTTCTCTCTCTCATGATGAGCTGGCAGATAAAGAGTAGTATTCCCTAAAATAAGGTAATAGTAGTATTTTATGTCTTTTTGCTCGTTTGGTGAAATGCTGCAACCAGCCAATCAAACCTAGTGTCCTGTCTAGGTTTAGTATTTTAAAGGCAAACCATGAGAATCTTGTGAAAAACTGAACCACCCCCATCCTCCTCATTTCTCACCAAACTCAACCCTCTCTCCATTTCATTTCATTTCATTCATAGAAAAGGAAAAGAATAAAAAAACTCTCTCATCTCCTTCCTTTTTCCTCCTCCTCCTCCTCCTCTCTTCGATAATTGATTGATTGAGAGAGAGGGGAGGAAACCCAAATAGAAGAAGGAAGGAAGGGAGGGAGGGAGGGAGGGAACAAATTAATGGGGAGGCTCGTTTCTGGGGTGATGAATTTGGCCGAGCTTTACATAAGCACAGCCGTCCATATTCTATTTGGGTTCTACATATTCAGCACTGCCGTTGCTTCCGATTTGTCGCAATCTCTCAATGAGAGCTTTAGGCCTATGAAACCCATCATTGTCGAGCCAAAAGAGGAGATGGGTCTCTCTCAAAATACCATCTTGGAGGGATCACCATTGCCGCTGCCGCTGCCGCCTCCAATTGTTTTGGTTCATGGGATTTTTGGTTTTGGCAAAGGGGTATGCTTTTCATTTTGGGTTCTTTTTTTGTCTATTTGTTAAACACTCCACAAATCATTTCAATTTTTTTTTTTGGGTTATGATAATTAATTAATATTTAAGTTTTTTGGGGATGATTGGGATGGGTTTCAGAGGCTTGGAGGGTTGTCATATTTCGCCGGGGCCGAGAAGAAGGATGACAGAGTTCTTGTGCCTGACTTGGGTTCTCTAACTAGCATTCATGATAGGTGAGTTTTATATCCCTTGTGTTGTTTGATATGGGTTTTTTTTAGGGGGGAGGGGGGGTTGGAAAGATTTACGAATCTAAGGGTTTAGCATTTCGGGTTTAATGGTTTCAGGGCTCGCGAACTGTTCTACTATTTGAAGGGAGGGCAAGTTGATTATGGAGAGGAGCATAGCCTAATATATGGGCATTCGAGGTTTGGGAAGGTCTATGATCAAGGTAAGAAAAAATTTCTGCAGTTTTAAGAGGGGGATTAATTAACAGAGCTGGGGATATTTGAGATTTGTGTTGATCCAAAGCTTTATCTCAATTTGATCAGGGAATTACCCGGAGTGGGACGAACACCATCCTATTCACTTTGTTGGGCACTCGGCTGGAGCACAGGTTATTCGAGTATTGCAGCAGATGCTAGCTGACAAGGTATGTGCATGCTTTCTCATCTCCAATTTTGCTTCCATTTTTGGTCAGAGTTCAATTCTTATACGATGTTTACTTTTAAAATCTTAGGTATTTGAAGGCTATGAGAACACTTCTGAGGATTGGGTATTGAGTGTTACTTCTTTATCGGGAGCTCTGAATGGAACCACGAGAACCTATTTTGATGGCATGATGTGAGAGATTCACACTTTAAAACTTCATTTATGTACTATTGTTTGTAAAACTTCAATCTATCTATCTCCAACATGAAAGTTGATCAATATGTAGGCCAGAAGATGGGAGGACCATGAAAACAATCTGCCTTCTTCAGCTTTGTCGCTTGGGAGTTATAGTATATGACTGGCTTGACATTGCATGGCTTAAGAACTACTACAATTTTGGGTTTGATCACTTTGAGATGAGATGGAGGAAGACGGGTATTTTGGGGCTTATCGATCTACTGATAGGAAACAGTGGGCCTTTTGCTTCTGGAGATTGGATCCTTCCTGATCTTACAATCCAAGGCTCGCTCAAGTTGAACTCGACTCTGCGTACTTTCCCCAATACATTCTACTTCAGCTATGCATCCAAGAGGACAAGGAAGGTCATGGGGGTCACAATGCCTTCTACTGTGTTAAAAATCCACCCTTTGCTCTTTATCAGAGTCCTGCAAATGTGCCGATGGAGGTTTCCTTCCCATGTTTCTCCACCTTATAAAGGGTACAGGTCAGTAAATCTTTCTGATATGACGTTCTTCGGTTAACTTCATCGATTGATTGATTTATCACCGTCGAATGCTGATGAAAGTGCATTTTCGCAATTTGGACAGGGATGAAGACTGGGAAGACAATGATGGGGCTCTCAACACGATATCAATGACCCACCCGCGTATACCAACAGAGCACCCTAGTCGACTTGTTGTTGATGAATTCGAATGCCATCCTTTGCAACCAGGCATATGGTTTGTACTCAATTTATCAGACTATTTAATTTTGCTAAACTATCTATAATATATTTTGTTTACACATTTGTTTTAATAACAAATCAATCCATGATTGCTGAATACTTGTACTATCTTTATTCTTCAAATTGAGTCACAATGTAGCACAATATATGCTCTGAATTTGTTATATTATTCGTCCATGTTATGATTTCTGATAGTTGTATGTGCAATTGACTGGGAAGAATATCAAATTCATTGTTTATCATCATTAACGCTAGTGTGGCATTCTGTTTTCCAGGTACTACAAGATTGTGGAAGCCGATCACATTTTTTTTATCGTGAACCGGGAGAGAGCAGGTGTTCAGTTTGATCTTCTGTACGATAGCATCTTCCAACGCTGTCGAAAACATGTATTTAGGACCACACCGCCAACCATACCCAACCAAACCAGCGACTAGGTTGCATCAACTTTCAGAAGACAGTAGGGAGCAAGGTAGAGAGCATCTGTAGAAAGAAGTACACACTATTTTGTTTACCTCCTCTTTGATCTGAAACTGTAGAATCCGACTTTTTGGAGTCTGTAAAATTTGAGTTGTATGCATATTACTATGTCGATTCGATCTGACAATTTGTGGGAGGGAGTTGAATTTGTAAATGAGGAATATGAGAGGCTTATATGGGGTTGATTATTGATGTACATACCGAGGATATCAAATGGTTCCGATTAAAGTCCATTACTCATGCATGTTTCTCTTTATTGAGATTTCTATCTGCATTATTGTTGTTGTTGTTGTTGTTGTTGTTATTGCAAGCAAAGAATTTGACCCCTTAATCTCTACATGGTTTCTATGTATGCTTGAAATGATAGCTAAAATTACCAGAAGTTGATGCTTGCTATCGACATGCATAAACATGTTTGTTTTCAAATTCAAATTGGAGTCGCTCATTCCAGAAGAAGACTGAAAAAAATAGAGGCAAAGTACTTCAAGGTAGAAAGAAAGTTGGGCAAGCCAACAACTTCACCTATTTACCTATGGCTATGACCAACTGTATCTTGACTTCCTCTAAAGATGACCTTGCTGAATTTTTCAGTCATTGACGAGTTCCTACTATAGAAAACAATAACTATTGAATCCCAACCAACCATATATACTCTAATTTCATATTTGATTATTAAAAATAAACATCTCATGCTCAATCAAGAATAGCCCTACCAAAACAATAATTGCTATTGAAATGAATGATATTAAGTGGGTGAGTATTAATAATTTGTGCAAGTCGGGCTGTAAAAGAATGATGACAAATAAAGATAACAGCTAAGCTGCCACAATTAGTGCATGAAAGATTATTGCAACCTCCTCCTGTCTTGAAGGATGAATGGACCCAAATGTGCCAAACCCAGGTCCTTATCATCCAACAAATTCATTGATTTTGGAAATAGTTGTATTAAATGTGCACCTACAATTTGGAAGCATCCCTGTTTTCTTCATCAATAGAGAAAGTCGGATTAATGTGCACCTCCAATTTTCGTGTCATTGGTTGCTCTTTCTTCAGAGTTCTAACACGTCTATTGCCATTTTTGTCTCTATTTGTCCTATTAATGATAAGAAACATTGAAAGCCCATGATAATTGTCATGCATTAAGAGAATAATGAGGCTGATGATATTAGCAAAAACAACAAATGTAAAATAATAAAAACTAAATTTTAAAAAGAAATAAGAGCATCCACAGTCGCTTGCTAAATTTTCATATTATGCATATTAAAGCAATTGCGTATCTGCAGTCGTGTGCTAGTTATTCATATTTTGGCAAAAATCGCTACAGAAGATTGCTATATTTATGAGGCGATATGAGAATATGCATATTATAGAGAACGGAACTTCAAGTTCCGTCCCAAATAAAAAATTAATTTTTTATTAATTTTTTTACTTTAGACGGAACTTCAAGTTCCTTCAGATGATTAATGGACCTTGAACGAAACTTCAAGTTCCATCCAACTTCAAGTTCCTTCCCATGATTAATTATACTTAGTATACTAATTAGGCTTAGTTAAATATACTTAACTAATTAATTAGGGGGTTTATATAATTAGTGGGCAATTGGGGGGTAATTAAGTGGGTTAAGGCTAGTTGAAAGTGACGGCTCCCCCACGGACGGAACTCGTCCGATCAAATTTTGTTCAGTTTGAGATATTATAGCATTTGATGACTGCAGGAAACATCACTTTGCTATCTCTAAAATATGCATTTCACTATTTTTTACCTTTCACGAGACTGTTGATGCATTAAGAAAAAAAAAGACACTTTCTCCAAAATAGTCAGTGAAACAGTTTCTAACTTTCTATTTTTAACTTGCTTTATTTCCTCCCTCTCTTGAACTGTACCGCTTTCCGTTTGAACTTAGTGGATTAGATTTTCGATCCACTCAGTTACAACCACCTACTTATTTGCAACCAGATAGGTGTTTGTAATCGGCCTTCCAATCTATTGCAAACACCTATTTGGTCGCAAAAGTGATTTTCGATCTCCATTGTGAGAGGATTTCTGGCTGGATAGATCAAAAAATCTTAATCACGCTCTCGGGGCCATCGAATGACCGTTTACAGAAGAGGAGGTCAAGGAAGATATCTCACAGATGGATAAGGAGAAAGCACCGAGACCATATGGGTTTCCAATGCTGTTTTACCATGCATTCTGAGAAGTAATTAAAGAAGACCAAATGGCGGTATTGGTCAAATTCTACGACTATAGACTAAAATTTGGCAGACTGGACTTTGCGGAGGTGGTTCTCATTCTGAAAAGTGATGACTCCTGTAAAGTTGGTGATTATCATCCCATCAGCCTTCTCAATTGATCAATTAAAATCATTACCAAGATCATTGCCAACAGGTTGGATGGGGTGACGTATAGACTAATTAGTAAACAATATATTGGTTTTTTTCAAAGGGAGATGCATACTGGACAGTGTAGCTACAGCTAAAAAGACCAATTCATCAATGTCATGTATCAAATGACGAGCTATCTACTAAAACTAGACTTTGAGAATGTATACGACATGGTAGAATGGAAGTGCCTGTCGGAAGAGCTTAAAGAAAGGGGATTTTGTGAGAGGTGGATAAGGTGGATCCACCACTGTCTTACAACTAGCAAGACATATTTCTTGGTCAACGATACGACTGGCAAACCATTCTCCTGTAGACGAGGGTTGAGACAAAGCGACGCTCTCTCCCCCCTCTTATTTACAATTGTAGTTGACGTCCTTAAAGCTATGATGCACAATGGCATAGTCGCATGATGGATTTCACTGGTTACCAGAGGTAGAAATCGCCAAGGGTGCACTATTTTACAATATGCTGACGATACTCTATTATTTAGGAACATGGACATCGGTGAAACTATTTCCTTCAAAGGGTCACCATACTGTTGTGTAGCATGGTCTAGGTTACGGGTCAATTTCCACAAGAGTACTCTCATCCCCATTGCTATGACTGAGGCGAATGCTAAGAACCATACCACTATACTTAATTGTCAACTTGACAACTTTCCCATCAAACCTCGGACTCCCGCTTAGATCAGGAAAATTCAAAAAGACAGATTGAGATTATTGATCGAGTGGAAGAATTTTAATATGGGAGGCTGCCACCTTATCAAATGGGAAAGGCTAAATTTAAAATTTTTTTTTTAAAAAAAAAACTCAAGTATTGGTCATTTTATAAAAAAAACCCATTAAACTTTTTTATTTTAAAAAAACCTCACTCAACTACATTATCAAAAAACCCACATTGACGGAGTTAACTTCCGTCAGGGTTTATGGCACCTGCATTGCACTGATGCAATAGTTCAATGTGGTTTTTTTAAACATCTGATTAGTTAAGTGATGTTTTTTTAAACACAAATGAAAGATGAATATGGTTTTTTGACATAAACCTTAACGGAAACCTAACTCCGTCAATGTGGATTTTTTGATAACATAGTTGAGTGCGGTTTTTTTTAAATAAAAAAGTTTAGTGGGGTTTTTTTTTTTTAAATGATCAATACATCAGTGGGAGTTTTTTCGAATTTAGCCATTGGGAAAAGGCTTGCATACTTAAAGCCCATAGAGGGTTAGACATCATTAATCTTAGAGATATGTCTTTGGCTCTCCTTGGAAAGTGGTGGTGAAAAATATTCCACCCAAACGGGGAGGGTTGGCAGGAATTTATTCAATCTAATCTACAAGGGAGAGGGACATGAGCCCTCGGCTTTTGTGTTGGTTCGAGAGTCATGGTTCTGGAAGGCGTCTCTATAGTATATGACCCGCTCGATAGTTGCATCACAACTTTCATTGAAAATGGGTTATCAGCTAAATTATGGTGGGACAAATGGTATGGGTCACACTTCATCGAAGAGTTATTCCCATATCTCTACGAACATTCGACACAACTACACATCATGGTTGTCAGAACTTGGAAAAGAACTTGGAGACCACCTATCAAATCTCGCCTTAACCAGGAGCTGCAACGGAGATTGGAGGAACTTTGACTCCTATTAACACAATCGGGAGTGAAATGTACTCAGGGACCTAACAGGCAGGCTTGGAAATTTGAAAGGAACGACACCTTCACAGTCCACCGCATTCACTTCATGGGCTGTCTAAAAAAATGGTCGTTAATTATTTGGAAAAGCTAATGCGTTTCTTAAAGTGAGGGTTATCCTTTGGCTGGTCCTCAACAAGATAATCTTAACAAGGAAAAACCTGGTAAAAAGACAACCTAACATTGCATCCAATTGTGGTTTTTTAGTAATGCAACTATTAAATCTATGGAGCTCTTACTCATAGTGTCACAAAAGCAAAGCGGTTTGAATCGAGGTCATGCGAGCCCTCAAAACAAATGAATATTCCGCAACTTACGAGGACCTCTGGATCAGTCCTAAATTCACTAGAAATAGACGAGATGAAGGAAGCATGATATATCATCACCGCCACAACGACTTGAGTTTTATGGCTTGATAAAAATAACTTTTACTTCAGTGAGACTTGTAATAGTATTTCTAGTAGGCTAAACTCAGTTCATACACCTTATTTCTTTTTTGCTACAGTGGCAACTACAAGACCGACGGGACGAATCACCATTGCTTTTTAGGTGGACAAATACGACGATGAGGACATTGAGATTGGGCCAACGTAGAACTGATTGATCGATATTTCTACCCTCCAGGGATGTTGGAGGGTTTTACCATTTCCTGTACTCTTCATATTGTATTACTTCCTCGTTGGATTTGTCCCACCCTCCTAGGAATGTTGATTTAGGTTTTATTTGTCTGTTTTATATTGCATGATTATAAGTTTCTTTAGTCTTTTGGGATTGTTTTGTTACCATCTTATTAATGAAACATGGTGGCTATATTCCATTCTCCTTTCAAATAATAAAAAAAAACTTTCTATCTTTAACATCTGTAATTCTAAACTTTCAAATACAATTTTGCTAGTGAATACATCTAGTAAAACTACAAAAGATGCCGAAGTTTACACCTGAGATGCTAGTGAATGCATCTAGTAAAACTACAAAAGCATAGCTATCAGACCATATCTATGAGGTTTTCTTTCGAAAGAATGACCGTCTCTCTGAAAGGGGAAACAATATCTCACAGATATTACTGAAAACCCCCTTATCATACTTGTTATCCTTAATGATTACCTCCTCGTTTCGAGGGGGGGGATTGCGGAAAAACGAGCCCCATTTGTTCTGTGAAGCCTCAACTTCCCCCTCTCCTTTTATCGCATTAATGGCCTTAAGTGCAGCAGTGCTGGCTTTGGCTTCATTCACCTTCCTCTTCCAGCTTATGTACTCTTGCCATTTGAAAGTCTGCATGTTTGCATATACAGAAAACCCGAAAACCCTCTGTTACTGTAAGTTCGATAGTTGTTTCAATAAGATAGATGGGTGTTTGTTTTATGATTTATTTATTTTACCTCATTTGTCGTTGTGTTGGTTAGACAGAGATGAGCATGGTATCCGAAGAAGCCAGCCAAGAGCAAGGAGATGATGGCTAGAAACACAGTAACAAGTATTTGGGTATTGAAGGAAGCTAGAAACCACTGCAGAAGTTATAAATTCTGTTTATAAACTAGTGCTATTAAACATTTGACCAAAAATAGTATCATTTAAATGTTGAAAATTTTGCTTGTTCTTTCATTACCTGCAGAACAAGCGGAAATAAGGCTGCAAATGATTCTTCAATGCCATAATAAACTGAGAAAGAAGAGAAAATGAGGTAACTAAACAAGATATCAAGTAAGGAACACCATGGATATGACAAATATTAAGAATTCAATGTAAAGCTCACTTGTTAGAATGTGAATAACCTGCTTCTCTTTCAGTTCACCGGCAAGAATCAACCCAAGCAGAATTGATCCATACAGACAAATGCAAAAATGCCTGCCAAGGGAAGAAAATCAGAATAACAGTACCTAGCAATACTTATAAACCTAAAAAAGAAAATTTGTTATAGGGCATAATAAAAATTTGAGGATTTGAATCTGGGCTGTCACTTTGGTAATCACAATATATAAAAGATCATAAAAATAAAATATTGTCATGCAATCAGGAAAACATTTTTTAGTAATGTAATGAAAAAGCTCTAGATAAACAATAATTACAAAAATTGGTATATGTTAGGAGTATTTACATGAAGCCAGTTATGAAGTGGAATAACAACTGGAATAACAACTGTAAATCAGATCATTATAGACGATACAAAAATTAGATACATCTGAACAACTGTAAAGATAAATAGATGATGTGATCTTAATCAAAGTTATCAAATTGTGTATCGTATCGTGTATTGTTTTCTTGAATATCGTATCGTGTATCGTTTTCCTGAATAATGTATCGTATCGTATTGTGTATCGTAGTTTTTTGCCATATGCTCCACAATGTCAATTTATTTACCTTTTAGACTATATATTTAAAAATATGAACAGACTTATAACATGAATTGTGTAAACAACAAAAAGGAAGTGTTAAAGAGCTTGTTGCGCATTCATAAAGCTTACAAAACTCAAAATCCAAAAGAAGTAATCCAGATGAGAAAGAGGAGGGTGAGGATAAGATAAAAGGAAATTAGAAGGAAGATGAAACGGTGCAGTTAAAAACCCTATCTTTTTGACTTTTTGTTTTTTCTGTTTTTTGTTATTTAAAAAATTACATCGTCCAGTATTGCTGTATCGTGTATCGGACGATACATACAGATACGGCCGATACAACTATAGTATCGTACAATTTATTTATAGGAGCGATACAGGCCTATGATACGTCTCGTTGCCCAAATCAGATCGTATCGGGCGATACGCATCGTGTATCGTGCGATACTAACAACAATGATCCTAATAGCACATTTGTAACAAATAGAGCATAACAAAATGATCTTCTACATCCTTTTGGTTGTATATCAGAAGAAATGCAGGTCAAATTGGATCTCTTTTAGCAGATAGTTCATCTTGGCTAAATCATCAGAGTGGTTTATAGGAATTTATTTTCACTCTTAAAGCTCTTGTAGCAAACAACAATTTGTAAGGAGGAACAGAAAGTCTAATTTTGACCGCAAAGAGCGGGACTAGAAGAAGATGATTGGCTACATTGGTACATGACATGCTTGTGTGATGTGTGTGGGTGGGTGCATGCACGTGTTGCATCTACACGATCAAATAAAAGCAAAGACTCGTTAGAGAAAAAGACAGTAAAAAAGACAACAGTTATCAGAACAAATAAAACTATAGGAACTTTCAGTTTGAAATAGACCCATCCTCACCAGAACAGAAAAGCCAAGAAATATCGCGTATTTTTCTCCCCTATGCAATTATTCTGCAGTAAATGTAAAGTCAAATCATCAGATACCAAGTGATCCGATCAGTGTTCAGGTATATCAGGAAGGCAATACTAAACTACACTACAAAAATTTAGTAAACCTAACCATCCACCCGCAATGGTGGTCAAATCGGGCAATGCATCGACCACATATGCCACAGTGCTTAGACCTAGCAGGCCTGCAGCAAAATGCAGCCACCATTAGATCAAAAAGTACGAAAAGCAGATCTAGTTGTGCCACTATAACCATTCAACACATAAAATATCACGAACTTCGGAAATTTGCAAGTTGGGCATTCCTTTTCCTCATATATGACTTCATCGTAGGGATAGGCAGACAGGTAGTTTGACACATTTTCCGAATTCACAGTGCCTGGGTCTGAAAAACTGGTCAAGAGAAATAGTACAACTCCCACACCAACTGCTAACATGCTGGTGTACCTGCAGCATGATAATTAAGGTTAGGCGGAATATAGATAAAGTTGAATGGCTATTAAAGTAGTCAAACTTGAACCGTGGACTTCTTGCTTACCTATGAAATTCGCTAACATAGTAACTAGGAATATATCTGAAAGATGAATTTGCAATGATACCATATGTAACACCAAGTATGGCAAGATAAAATAGCTGCATTTTAAGAAACATGTCAATGTCATACAGGATTTATTGTAATCAAGAAGAGTAAATAACAAACAGGAAGTATGCCTAATATATATATATAGTTTAGTCTGCTGAAATTTATTACTACAAGCGTCAGTTCTGATGTTGTCTCAATCTTTCTCTCTTCCACATCTTGCAGCCACAAAATGCATCGAAAAACATATAAAAGAGAGGTATAAATAACTGGATATCAGAATCGACACTTGCAATATTACAAATCGGTTATTAATGATACAGGGTGGCTATATTCCACCTTTTCTTATATATATATATATTATATATATATATATATATATATATATATATATATATATATAGAGGAAAATCTTCCATTGTGCACCACCTCTCCGTGTGCACTCGGCCTTCCCACCGTCGTATCGACGATCCGAACCGTTCGATCTACACATCTAAATTAGTCTAAATATGTAAAATCAAATCATTTGAAATTCATTTGCCCATCCATCATGTGACTATAAAAAACAATGATTTTTAGTCATACAATTTTGTAACACTTCAATGGATGGGCAAATGAATTTCAAATGATTTGATTTTACATATTTAGACTAATTTAGATGTGTAGATCAATGTGAACTGTTTGGATCGTCGATACGAAGGCGAGAAGGCCGAGTGCACACGCCGTGTGCACCATAGGAGGTGCACAACGGAATACTTCCCTATATATATATATACAAATCAGCGGACTAAGGCACATATAAAAGAGTCATGCTAATGTAATGAGCAAACAACTCAAATTTAGTAACAAGAAGGCCGGACCAAAATAATATTTAGTTACCACATTTTTCTAAATAACATGTTCGGTGAATAACTTCTTCCTTTCTCTTTTTTACCCAGAAGAGTTATCAGGAATACTTAAAGATGAAAGAAAAACTTGAACTTAATGCAACGTTCTCTGAGAAATCTCAGACTTTAATGGTGATGAGAAGAAAAAGGGATAGAAGCGCAGAACTAAAGTAAACACGATCGAAGTTGATCATGTTTCAACCATTTCTAAGGGAGATTAGAGGGAATCAAAAGCCAGCTATTCAAATCTAAGGCATCATCTCTTCACTTTATGTGCTACATTCTGTTGGGTGCTTTTGTTTGCGTGGGTCCTGATGGGACCACTGTCTTGGAGTTTAGGAGGAGGTAGATGGTGGGGTTTTTTGTGTGGGGCGAACCCTGGTTTTGCTGAGTTATTGTGGAGAACAGTTGGAGAAGGGATGCGAAGCAGCATCCTTCATTAATTTTCTCTGACATTCTTCGGGACTGCAGTGTGTTCATCAGTTTCCCTTTTCTGACTCTTTTTCTCTTAATTTCCTTTTGGCCATCAGGCACATTTCAAAGAGAGGATATTATAAACGGGAAGTTTGCAAAGAAAGCCTCTATGAGCTGGCTGGCATCAATATCCAATCTTTTCATCATCTGAAAGTTTTACGAGGGCAAATTCCAACCTTGCCCATTCTAAGGTGCACCTACCGTGGGGAATGGGCATAACAACTTTTATGCAGCCAAAAATAAGGTATGTTCTGACAAAAGTGTCACAAAAGTGTCAGATGAATTCAATGGGGGTGTTTCTAGCTCGAAATGTGAGTGTCAGAATACCAAGCGGTGGAGACAAAAAGCTGATCTCTAATATTATAATGGGGGAGTTGGGGTTGCGTAACCAAACAAACCCGTGCAAAGCACGTTCATACTAAATCCAACCTAATAAACGTGCATCGCACGTGTAGATTAAATCCAAATATTTAATCCCAAAATTAAACCCTACATCTCTCATCTATTCCTCTCACTTTTTCTCTTGCGACCCCCCCCCCCCCTGCGGGCAGTATTGCGCCGTCGACCACCTCTTGAGCCGTCGCCCACTGCGTCATCGACCACTCTCTCCGACATCCGCGGCGGAAGAGAACCTGAATCCGAATCCCTATTTCTACTCCTAAAACTGGACTACTCTTAAAAGTGGGTTCGGCTGAGAAACAAATGGATCTATAAAACTCTGGAATCAGGACATGGATGAGTTAGGTATTATCACTAAGTTTAAGTAAAGTTCACAATTCATTATTTTTGTGAAAGCATAGATGGTTTTCTTGCATATGACTGTTTGATGAAATTCATGTGGGAATGCTATAGTTATATTGGCATCCAAGTTGAGATGGAAGATAAGGTGAAGAAAAATGTTTTCTTTGAAATTCAAATAATTTGGACATGCAATTTCATCTTTTAGACTCTATTCATAAGATTTTTTTTATGTTACAATCAAAACATAAAATTATAAAAAGTTTGTTAGAACATGGTGCGGTTGAAATTGATTGTACTATATGTAACACCACACCTCAATTCAATTTCACTGCTCACTTAGAAATATCTTCTTCTTTTCAATTATTGATCCCATTCTCCAAAACAATGGTATTACGAAGAATGCAATCTAAATTTTAATTGCAAAGAGTTGTGATTAAATTTGTTAATGCTCATAAGGTGGTTGATGATATGCTCATAAAGAATTTCATGATGATGTAGGCTACAGAGGCGGAGCTATGTGGGGGCCCGGGGTGGCCCGGGCCCCCCCAAAATTTTGAAAAACCCCTTAAATTTTTTGAATTTTTTTTTAAAAACCCCTTAAATCTATTAAATTTTATTATTTGGCCCCCCTAAAAATTGTGAAAAATACCTATATATTTATATATAGTTATAGAATTTTTCTTGGCCCTCCTGAAAATTTTGTTCTGGCTTCGCCCCTGGTAGGCTATATTGTTGATTTATAGTAGTAGAGATGGTATTAATCTTGATCTCATTTTGAAAGATTTTATATTTTTGGCATGTTTGTTTGAATCGGTGAGATTTGAGGTAACATTGTACAGTGTTAAGGTTTTGATTGGAATGATTGGATTTTATGCGATTGGTGCGGATCTAGTTGGTATGTTGACAGTTGTGACATTTAGAGTTTCACCGGTTGGTGGCATTTTCTGTGAGTTTTCTTATTGCTTGACATTTACGGTTTAGATTGTGGATGGGTAGTTTGATTAGGGTTTCGATAAAGGTAAAAGTAGGCATGCATTTATAGGTATGTAGGAAGTAGCTGCCATATTCATCTACTATACTTAACATTGGTATATTTTTGAATGTTTTGATGAATTAGTAGTGCGTAATCATGTTGGGACCGAGGAAGCATCATACTGTATTGAACAAAAAAAACATTACAGATACAAAAGAAAGCTGAATAACTAATAGAGATTCTGAATTAATCTCATAGAAAGAAAGCAACAAGCAAAGTATGCATGGTTTCTCAAGTCTTTCACCTGAACCATGTTTAAATTATATACATAGTTCTTTGATACTAATTAAAAGGTTCAATTTGTTTGTTTAATTTGCATATATCAGTATGCTGTTATGAGCATTAACTGGCTCCATCCCCCCCCCCCCCAAAAAAAAATTAAAAAAAATAGATAATTAGTCTGCGAGGATAGTAGCCAAGATCATGTATGTGTTGTATTCAAGTTACTGATTTCTAAGGAAGTGATCATATCGCTTCTAACATTTAATAGTTCAACATCATTCACAAATTTAACATAACATTTTTTTCGTCGTATAATACTTTACATTTTGATATTATATTATGAAATGCTCCTATACTTTTTGTAGGTGTGCATCGCACGTGCATTATACTAATAAGGATTAAGGTGAGGACAAGGTATCTATTCATGGCCACAAAACATATTCAGATTTGAGGGACCCTTTGGATTATGCCATCCATAATAATAAGAAATACCATAATTGAAAATCTTGGAAGAGGATTAGCATTTATATGCATGGACCATATTTTAATAGTTTCCAAGAGTGGTTTCTGCAGAGGAACAGTAACCATTGCTCTCCTGACACACTCCACCCTCTTAAATGTTGCTATCATATCTCTGCCTCCATCAATGTCTACTTCACACTCTATCTCCAATGTCCAGAGCCAACAAATTCAAATTTCTTCCAGTAAAAAAATCTCATTCATATGGGCTTCATACTCGTCCAAATTATTCATATGAATCCGAACCCGAACCTACGGAGATGCCCATAAACTCAGTAAGATATGAGGTCCCAGTTGCTGTGACCTGCCGGAATGCAGCCCATTGGAGACATGCTCTGGTGGGTCATTTCGTTGGGCCAATAAATTAGATGTAGGTTAGTGACCTAGAGGACTAACTCAAGGTCCTGTGGTGTGCGGCTTGCATGGTTTCCCACTTGGATGATGATCTCTTTGTTATACAGTTTGGGGCGACTAGCGATGCTCATTGGGTAAAGGCCACTTCTCCATGGCCAATGTTAGGTAGCCTATTTTTTTGTCCAGAAATGGCAAGATAGGTTGGATGCTAGAAACTTTCAAGTAAATGTTGTTCCTGCCATGATCGCTTTGAGGTGGGTACCAACAGAGTACTGGGAATCACAAGCGCTCATGGGAATGGTGGGAAAGGTAGGATATATGGAATTCATGGAGGGGAAACAATGATACGAAAAGACTTTAGATGGGCACATTTCACTGTTCAAGTGGATGTGACTAAGCCTCTCTTGGACTCTGTGGAACTCACTTCGAAAACTGATTTGCATGTGGTGGAGGCATGTCATTATGATAACCATGATGTTTGTATTCAGTGTGGCCAATTTGGCCACAACCACTTTGGGTGTATCAACCAAACTGGGTCTGGTAGAAATTAGAGTACACATCTGGCGGTGCAGGTTATTGAAACTGAATCTCTTGGTGGTAAAGGGGGAGGGGGTGGAGGAGATGAGGGGGAAGGAAATGGTGAGGGTGGTGAGGATGATGAAGGCTCAGGTGGAGAAGATGACGGAGATGGAAAGAATCTAAACAACAATAGGAATAACAGTGATGATAATAATAATGAAATGCAAGAGGGCAGAAGGGATGAGCTCACCTATGTGCCAAATGGTCACATAGAAAGTGGTGGAATGAATGTGGCAGTTAAGGTTGCTGAGGGTAAATCTGAAGCAAGCTCTAACTCCGACCTTGAATCTTTCTTCTCAGCCAACTGTACCCCACCTTTTCTTGTACCAAAGTATGGCTTTGTCATGAGCGTTCTGAATCTTTGATGTAACAAATGAATTTAAGCAAGTTTTGAACTATGATTATGAGCTTTCAGCCACATGGGATCTTGCAATGGGAAACAGAGAGGGGACTGAAACTCCCGACTTGAATACGATGAAAATGGAGAAAAAGGGTTGGATACTAAAGGAAATTTATTTGTATCTGAGTTAGGAGGGAATGTATGAGAAGGATCTAATGAAGTGAAATTTAATGATCCAATGAACTTCCTCATGAATGATGAAGAAAAGGGAGAGAAATGCACGGATTTTGCGAACAAACGTGTGACAAACTCCATGAAGGAATTAGGTGAGGCTTTGGGGGGTGTTTCAGGGACACTTAACTATGTTTCTCATGCTGACTTGGAAAAGGAGGAGCTACTACTGTCAATGAAGAGAGGTAAGGAAAGTCTGAGAATCTTCTCTTGAGCAGGCCTTTAAAAAGGAAAAAGTTGGGGATGGTTGAAGCAGGGACTATTTGGGAATTAGCTTCATCTCCTTAGCCGATTTATGAAGGGGTGGGCACTCAAGCAAAGCAAATTCTTATTGTATCTCATCCTTCCTTCTTCCCTGTTTCTACTCTTAATCAATTCACAACTATGAGTCCTGCAAATGAAACCTTTATCGCTCAACCACAGTCACCCAAATCCACTATGATTCCAGTCGTCAAAGGTCTGAACACTATTATAGCACCGACTCATAAGTTTAATGGAGGAATTTCATATGAACAGCGAGTGAGGGAATTCAATTTGGTAGCAGAAGGGATCCAATCCGCACTAGAAACCATAGTCCACGAGATTCTACTGGGAATTCTGTTAAGGATATTCTGAATCTATCATCAGCAGAGTTGATCAATATCTCGACTATGTTAAGAATAGGGTGATTACCACGACTTACACAACTGCACAGGAGGAAGGATTACAGGGCTAGGGGTTGCTTTCATTCATACTGAATAGGTGGTAAGGCTGGCAACGGGCCAGGCTTGGGCCGGACTTATATGAACCCGAGCCTGAGCCCGAAGGTTTTTCTAAAGTCTAAGCCCGGTCTGATTTTGGGTCGGGCTACGAAATTGAGGCCTAAGCCCGCGCCCGAATCTAACCAAAAAGCTCGAGCCCAGACCGGTTTGGGGTTCTTGGGAGGATTCGACATGTCTTCATCATTGGGGCTTGGGAGGATTCGACATGGGAGCATTAACAGATCTAGAACATTTGAAAATTTCGGAAAAAGAAATGGAAATCCAAACCCTAGATCTCGGGTGAAATCGAGCGGATCTAGAGTTTGGAGAACGGACCAATTTGGGGGGTTCAGAAAGGGGAGGACTTGGTTAAAGGATAAAGACCCATCTATGGCTCCAATTTTGAGGAGACTTAAAGAGATACTGAATAGGAAGAAGAAGAATAAGCAGTGAATGGGAGAGAATATTGAACGCCAAAGGTGTGGTGGGGAGGCATGGGGAGATAGGTTAACGTGGGAGGGGGACATGGAGGAAGGGGATTGGAGCGAGGGGAGACGGTGTATAAAATTAACTAGCCACATATTAACCTCTTAATTTGTGTCCTCTACTGTATTAATTATCCACAAATTAAGCCACTTAATTTGTGGCGTTGGAACAGAACCCCATGAATAATAATCCTCTATTAATTAGTACACTAATTTAAGTGTGCACGCATAAAATTTAAGGCCCGGGCCGGGTTCGGGCCGAACTTATATAAACTCGAACCTGACCTGAAAACAAATTCGGGCTGAATCTTTGAGCCCAGGTCCGAAAAAATTCAAAAAAATCAGGATCACATCCTACTAAAATCAAGTCGGACTTCATCGGGCTCGGCTCGGGTTCGGATCCAGCCTTAGTGGTGAGTAAGGAGGAGATGGGGTGGTGAAGGTGACAAACAAAAGAAAAAAAGGCTGACTATTGAAGAGACTGAGGAACAAGGCAAGGATGGGGCACAAAATGTTAAGGGGAAGACGACGAAGAAGCAAGTGGCAGCTAAGGGAAGGGATACAATGGGCCAAAAAAGGGCACATAAGGGGGAGCCTGGGAATCATAAAGGGAAGGAGAAGGTTCTCGATGAGGGGGAGGTGGAGAAAGAGGGTGAGGGAGGTGAGTCTTCAGATTGGTTCTGGCTTGGGGGACGAGATGCATTTCCTCAATTTTTTCATTTAAAAGTTGTTTATGGTCTGGAAAGTATGGGGGGCAGTAAGGCCTCTCTCCGGCGATCTCTTAACCATATTATAAATAGTAGAGATCCTGATGTTATGGGTCGACTAGAGCTAGGTTCGATGTCGTTAAAGCTTGTAAGTTGGTATTTATGCTAAGTCTTATGGGTCTTTTTGTATTCCTTCCATCGGCATCTTGGGAGGCATTATACTGTTATGGAAGAAGAGTATTAAGTTAGTGTCAGTCCATTGTATCTCCCGTTATTATATTCATATTGTATTAGCTAGTAACTATATCCTCGTAACCAGGTGAGGAACATTTGGCTACAATTTGGTGACGCAAACACCACCTTCTTTCATAGGTCTATTTGGGATAAGCAAAAAATGAATAGTATTTTAGTTGGGAAATGTCTTGTCTTCCCCAAGTGAGATCCAAGCCGAATTCAGGAGGAACTTTGATCATCTGTGGAGAAGACAAGGAGGAGCAAAGAATGATGAAGGGAGTGGCATTAATGATTTTTCAACAAATTCAGCTCGTCTGCTTAGATTAGTTTCCAAGTCCATCTCTACACAGGATAATGCGATGCTAACATGTAGACTCTTTACAGAAGACAAGGTGGAACTAATGAAGAAATCAAGCTGGTCAACTCTCTACCTAATGGGAAGTCACCGGGTGAAATACGGTTTTGGAGCTGAGTTATTTCAAAAAACTTTAGGACTCTGTGGGCGCGGATTTGGTTAAGGCTATAAAATTCTTCGAGGAGAGAGGTAAGTTTCCCTTAGACTAGAGTAACACTTTGGTTACTTCGATCCCAAAACAAAACTTGTGAAGGATTATCGGCCAATTAGCTTATGCAACACCTTGTATAAATTTATTGCTAAGCTATTGGTGCATATATGGAAGGGAATTTTTGGGAACCACATTGATGTTGCTCAAGCTAGGTTTGTGCCAGGAAGAGATATTATTAACAATATAATGTTCGTTCAAGAAATTTGGCATTGTATCTCAGCACGGTGAGGGAACAAAAAACAGTTAAGCGCCAATAAACTGGACAATGAAAAGGCATGCGACAGGGTAAGCTAGGATTTTCTCAAAATAGTACTTGAGAATTCAGGATACGACAAGAAATGGATCAGCTGGATCACGAGTTGTGTGACATCAGTGTCATACACTTTGTTGATTAATGGAGAAAATGTTAAACTTCACGTAATGACTAATGGTGTTAGATAAGGGACCCTCTCTCTCCTGTGCCAACGTGTTATCCTTATCGTTGAATGAAGGTATTAAGAGTAGGGATTTTCAGGGGTTCAAGATTACGGGTATGACAAAGTAGGTTTTGCATGTAATGTGTGCGAATGATCCATTAGTTTTTGCTGTGCTTCAGTGGAAATTTTGGAACGACTAAGACACTGTCTTGATTCGTACTGCCTAATTTCGGGACAAAAAATAAATGTTAGCAAATCCAATGGCTTCGGAAACTGGGAATGCATTCCACTGCAAACTGATAGAACCTTTCTTGACTGCTTCAAATGCAATGTCATTGATAAGGATTTGCATTACTTGGATATTCCAATAGTCAGGAACAAACTGAAGCTGCGGGATTTTGATGGGATGTTGACCAAGATGCATCACAAATTGACACCACGGAAATTGATGAACGTATTGTTTGCAAGGCGTATTATTCTAATCAAGGCAGTTCTTAATAGTCTTCCAGCTTTCATCTTTCAAGCAATGAATGTCCCAGCTAGGATTTTGGATAAGCTTGATGCAATCTGATGAGGACATCGGGTCGAGACAATTCAGGTGCTTCTATCAGCATAGACATCGCCTAGGATGGCTGTGCTATTAGCCTAGTATTTTATTTCAGCATTCATATTTGTTTTTGACAATTTTAGCCATATGCAGTAGTTTTGTAATTTGCACCTTTTATTTTATGCATTAGGATATTTTGGAGATTTGTATTGAAATTTGTATTGAAATTTGTTTTGAGCCTATATAGGCATCTAGATTAATGAAAACATATGCTTTGATTGATTAAAAGAATTATTGTGATTAAGTTTTGCTTTTCATTCATCTTTTGTGAGACATTGAGATAGTTTTCTACTAGACCCCCCCTCCCCCCAAAACAAAAAAAACCTCAAACCATATCTCCTCTTCACAGCCGTCGCTCTCCCTCTCTTCTTCTCCTTCTTGGTTGAATCCCGAAACCCAACACCCCAAGCCTCATCACCCCTCTCTCCCTCTCCCCGACGCCCCACACGCCCATCACCCCGATCTTCGTCGGCTCCAGTGCCGCCTTCCCCCTACCACCTCCTCGACCCGCTGCTCATCGACGACGGCCCCATCGACTGCTCCACCACCACCCGCCAACGCCAGCACCTCAACACCACCATCGTAGTCACTCCAACCCTCACCCTAATCCCCCAAATCCACTTCAACCTCAAAACCCTAATCCCCAAATCTTCCCCTAACCCTAACCATAAATCCCTTCTCCACCTCGCCGTCGCTACCCTCACCCACCACCGACAATGCCAGTTATGAGCACCACCCTCCTACCTCGCAGCACCGCAGCACCCCGACTGCATCCCACTGCCACGGCCTCCTCCTTGCTGCCTGCATCACCACCGAGACCAACCAGCAACCTGATTGCTCATCAACTCCACTCCAAGCCGACAGCACTTCTTCTTTATTGCTACGCTTTCTTCGAACTCTCAGTAACTTCTTTTCACTTCTCAAATATTTGTAATACTGCTTCATCATCTCTAGATTATTATCTGAATTTACTATCATCCACAAATATTGAATGAGTGTACTTCCACTTGCCAATTAGCGTACGAATCGTTATTGAATATCTTACTTGCTAATCACACTTGGGTATATTTGTTGATTGTTAGGCTTGAACTTTAATTTGGTTTGTTAAACTTATTTCATCTCTTGAAAATCCATCAAACTAATTAATAGTTTTAATTTCTAACTAATCGACATTACTTATTGGTAAACTTAATCTTTTAATATTCTTGAAAAATTCTCTACTCGGGGTTAAGTTTATATCACAATCATAAGAAATTTTCTTTGGGGATGAACGAGAAATATCATATTAACGAACTCGGAGGCAAATGTTCTCATATGGATTGGTGAAGAACGGGAATCAAAAGTTGTCAAGACTTTTTTTGAGTGCTAATTGCTAAACATGCAGCGAAACTATTTGACAATACTTCATTGAGATGGAAATTCTTGGTTAAAACTAAGTATGTTGATGGACATGGGTCATAGAGGAGAAGGAAGTCCTCATGGACATGGAAAGCTATTCTTGATGGTGTCAATCAGATGAGCGCCAACAATGTTAAATGGATTGTGGGTGATGAGAAAAGGATCAAAATCTGAATGGATGCCTGGGTAGGGGGAAAACCACTTAACTCTGTTTCCATTGGATATTCACGGCAATGAAATTAACACAACTAGTGTGGACTCCGAGTCGGATGGGAAGAAGACCCGGAAGATAGAAGCAATGACAGGATGGCCACAGGACCTAGTGCATGAAGTTACACCTACAGAAATAAGTGGAGAAGAGGACCAACCAAGACGGAACAATGGAACTCAAGACCATTATATTGTCAAAAATGCCTACGGAAATCTAAGTAAATTCAAGAAGCATTCGGCTGCAAATTTGTTGGTTCCTGGAAAGGCATGGGTTAGTAAACGTATATGGTGGTTCATTTGGAAGACAATTAATGGCATTCAGCCAACGAGGTCGCTTTTGAGTGAGACATATTCCTTTGCCGTCTACTAATTGTGTGCTTTACAACAAAGGGATGAGCGAGAACACAGTATTTATTTATTCACTGTGAGGCTATACTTCAACTATGTCTAAAAGAGGAGGACTGGGCATGAAGAAGGGTCCAACCTAGACACCTACATGAGCTGACTAGGTCGGCTTTAGTAGGTAAGAAGAAAGGATGGGGAATCATTTGAAGGACGACCATGGAAATGGTGATGTGGAGATGGTGGAAGGTTAGAAACAGTGTAGTCGAAGGCGTAAGGCGCAACGCAATTTCACTACCCCATAAAAAGCCTGAGGCGCAAGGCGCAATTTGAGGCGTAAGCCTCACTTAATCGAGGCTCATTACTACTTTTGGGGGTTTTTTATATTTATACATAAGATTATATAAATAAGATAACATCATAGAAACAAAATATATCATATAATGACCAAGATGACTGTGTAAGTTATCATTTTTGTAAAACTACAATGTGTTCCTCTGTAATATATAACTACAATATGTTTTTTGCCCCAAAGACGAAGTGATACGATGTGTTCCTCTGTAAAACTACAATAATATCATGTTAACCTTGAATTCATAATTTCATGTAGTAATTAGCATACAGTATTACAGTAGTGAGCATACGGTAAAACTTACCATACAGCATACAGTATTACAGTAATGAGCATACAGTAAAATTACAATAGCATCAAATTACATATTGCAATAATAAGCATACAATATTACAGTATTACAGTCTTAGTAAATGGTAAGGTGTTTTGAAATATTACAGCAATAACAAAAAGTTAGCAAACCATAAAATTTGGTCATGCTCTACACTGAGATATGATGCAATTTTTTGAATAAGACATGGTTTCATGTTTAGTAAATTATGGAATGAACTAGCTTCACAATTTTGTTTCAAAGTAACTTGCAAAAATATCATAAGCCAAGATAGACGAAAACCCAAGAAACAAACCATAAAGGTGTAAAATCAGAAAGGAAAGAAACCAGAATAGGAGTGGATAGTCAAGAGACTGAGTAAAAAGGTCGCCGGCGCAGCCGATCTGCTTCCACTGTAGCCGCTAATCTGCTATATGTTGTTATGTTGCCACCGAGCTGCTTCGCTGTCGCTGTCGGTGTTGTTGGGAGGGGAGGAAATTGATCAGGAGTTCAAATTGAGGAGTTAGGAGAGTGGAGATTGGGGTTAGAGTTTGAAATTGGGGATGAGAAGGTGAGAGAATTTGGGGAGTTACGGAATATGAGAATGGTTGAAGATGGGTCGGGTTGTGAAGACGGGTCAGATCGGGTCGGGTCTGTGTTATGTTCAGGCACGCATTTTGTTTAAGGCGCAAGCCTCGAGCCTTTGCTAAGGCGTGTCCAGGCGCAAGCCTGATTGAAGCTTTGAATAAATGGGGGGGCCTTAACTGAGGCTTGAGACTCAAACTGCTATTAAGCCTGAGCCTTGAGCCTGAGGCTGAGCTTGAGACGAGCCTTCAACTACACTGGTTAGAAACAAGGTTATCTTTGAAGGAGAAGAAGTAAGAAATAGCCTGACTGCAAATTCTTTGGCAGGAATTGTGAAAGGTGTGCGTGAACGGTTCTTGGCACAGCACAACCACCAAATTAACCCAATGCACCCTTTGGTGAGTGATTGGTGGATTGAGCGTTTCATGCTTCAACAACCAATCCCACTAATGGTAAACTCATCTTTGCCACTTTACTATGTGTTTTGCAATGAGTTTTCACTGGCAAAACATCGTTGGCGGGGATTTTTAGTTTAGTTCTGTAGGTGTAGTATTTACAGTTGTGGTTCTCTGTTGAACTGGCTTGTAGGTAGGCTTGCTTTCGTTTGCTTTATTTTGCTTTGTAGGGATGATATGCATTTGTATTTTGTTGTTGGCCTTTCTTAAGAACAGGAGAGGGGGGGGGGGGGGGGGGGGGGGTGGAATTAGTTACTAAATTACTTGCACCACTTGATAACATGTCCAGAGAAAATAGCTGAAAGAGCAAGAGGAATCTGGTTAGATTGAGCATACTTGATATAAGCTAGGTACATAGGGTTAGCTGGGACATGACAATGAAGATTAAGCATTTATTTGGAAGGAGAGAAATAACAGGATTTTGCTAACAAATCCAACACTCTGCTGTTGTTCTTGATCAATTTTTAGTTTAGCTAATTTTGGGTACGTTCTTCCAGAGAAAAAAGGGCTAGGTGCATTTTTTGCACTTGATGAGATGGTAGCTAATCTTATGCCTTCTTCAATGTATGCCATGGCTCCAGGTCCACATCCTCTGCTACTGCTGCTTCTCCAGTGAGCCTCAATTCTCCCCTTTCTATTGAGCAAGCCATCAAGGTAGCGCACTGCTGCACTGTTTGGGGATGCTGCTTCACTGGCTATTGTTCCATTTCAGGGCTGAGGATATTTGTTCTCATCTTGATTTTGTGCTTAATTGTGTTTAAAAACATGGTATAATTTCCTCTGTGGCGTACTGTGTTTGGCTTTTCACTGATTTGTACTCTTTTATTTTGTATTTTGACTGTTTTGTACTCTTTTATTTTGTATTTTGACCTCATCCCTTCTATTAAGAAAAAATAACAATCTTCAGTACATTAGAGAAGTAAACCAAGGAACGGGATTGAGATCTTTGCAGATAAAATACTTTAGTCTGAAGAGGGAATGTCTTTCAGATGTGAGTAGAAGGGGAGATTAAAAGATTCAAATTCTGTGTTCAACACTTAACAAAAGTTGACAGGCTTGAAACATATAGAACCTATGGTCTGGACATATACTATACATGGACTATTTAAACTCAACTTTTTGCAAAACGAGTTGTTAATAGGTGTTTTGACTAAGACCGGATATACAATATCTCTGTGCTCAAAAGATGGATTAGTTTATACCAAAATCTAAGTGTTTAAACTATCTTGAATCTATACAATAAATATCTAAACAACCAATTACAGAAGAACATATTGTAAAACACATAGTCTGACCCTATTTGGTAACAACATAGTCTATAGGTAGCATGACTTTGTAGAAACTCCTTTCTTATTGCTTGTTCTTAATAATATCTACCTGCTATTTGTTTCATCAAATATGGTCAAAACCTGAGCAACACCATACCTCTGTCAGATAGAGAAAACAAATATGAAGTAACTCACAGCCACAGAGGGTTATAAACCGTGCAAAAAATAAAAGAAATGAAGTCTAAAGTATTAAAATGCACACTATATCGCACGGTTACAGGATACAGATATGATATGACACAGACAGCGTGTTGCATTAGCTCTCTACAAATGCACACTGTATGCATGTGTGTCTATGTTCATACAAGTATTAATACAGTGGTTTATTATTTCTCAAACATAATTCACTCACATAAGCTATTAGCCATATTGATGTAAACTTAACCCTAAGGGCAGAATTTCCAAGAATATTAAAAGTATAAGTTTACCAACATGTAATGAGAATCAAGTTAGAAATTAAAACACTTAATCGGTTCGATGGATTTTCAAGAATTGAATTAAGTTTAAAAAGCTCAATTAACAATTCAGTTCTAACAATCAATAATTATATACCTAAGCGTTCTTAGCAAGTAAAATATGCAATAATGATTTGTCCTCAAATAGGCAAGTAGAAACACTCACTCTCAATATTTGTGGACGACAAATAAATCAAATAATAGTATAGAAATGATAAAGCAGTAACACAAATATTTGAAAAGTGGAAAGAGTTTACCGATGTCGACGAACGGGTCGTGATGGCGCAGAGACGGACGGTGGTGCTCGGGGTGGTTGTGAGGCAGCAAGGAGGACGAAGATCAACGACGGCTGCAGCTAGCGATGGGGGTTCGCCGGTGACTAGGAGGGCTGATGGTGGAGGTGTTGATGTCGCGTTGGGGTTTCGGGTTGCTGTGAAGTTGCGGCAGTGTGGCGACGTCGTCGTGGGGTTTGGAAGTAGCCGAGAGGGCGACGATGACGGGGGGAAGTCGATGAGGGTAGGGGGGTTGATCGACGAAGGTGGAGGAAGGGTGGCGGCCGTTGAAGGTAGTGCTAGCGATGGGTCGGGGTGTGAGGGTGGGGAGGACGATGAGAGTTTGGGGGTTGTGATGGGTTTAGGGTTCCCAACGAAGAGGAAGAAGAAAAAGGAGATTGGGGGAATTAGTTTAGGGTTTAAGTAATTGATTTTGGGGAATTTGAGGTGTAGTTTTAGAGTTTATCACAAACCCTACTACTTTATTAGGATTTTTCACAAACTCTAATAATTCTCTCAATTGTCTCACACAAAAAGAGGGAAGAAGAGCAATAACTCAACACAATAATTTTTTAATCAAGAATAACATATTTTCTCATTATTCTCAAGGCCTATATATAGGCTCAAAATAAATTCAAAACAAATCTCAAACAAATCTAAAATAAATCTCTCAAATAAATCTATCAAATAAACTACATATGGCTAAATCTCAAAATAAAAATAAAACAAATTTGATATCCTCGTCATTCTCCCCGGGTGGAAGAGGGCTCAACCCAGTCGAGTCAAAACCAGTGAACCTGTCATAGTGCTCCAAAAGATCTGGATCCAAGCACGGGAGCTCCTCACGATCACTCAAGTGTCATCCGACTTTGGCTTGTTCTTCCACCTCACCAAATACCTATGAATACCATCATCTATGGTAGAAACTATCTGATCATCTAAAATATTATTCCAATTTATCTGTCGGTGGGTAAGTAGTATCAGGTAAAGGGAAAATGTGGAAATCTCACCATTAGGCTGCAGGGTAGACTCATCTATAAGAAAATTTCTAGGGTTTAATTTTGAGCCTTCATAGAGTACCGGATCCTCAATATTGAAAGTCTTACTTATGCCAACACCTTCAGGAAGGTCAACGACATAGGTATTATCATTAATTTTATGCAGAAGTTTAAATGGGCCCGCAGCACATATGTTCAATTTTTTAACAGATCCAGCTGGAAACCGTTCCGGACGAATCCGAACCATCACTTCATCACCAACATCAAAAGTTTTAAATTTTCTTTTAGTATCTACTATTAACCTGTAGTTAAAATTATTCTCATTAATTTTCTTGAAAATTTCTCTATGCAAATCATAAATGCGGAATGCAAATGTGGATGCAGACTCTAAGTGATGTTCTAAAATATGGATAAAATCTATAGGCTGCCAAGTGACTTGGAAAGGAATGAGTGACTCAGGTACATTTAGGGGGTGGCATTCGGTCCAGGCTAGCCCGAGACCGACCCGGCCCGCCCCAAAACCGGGCTGAACCGGGGTCGGACCGCCCCAATCATAGGGGACGGTCCGGTTCACAAAATGGCAGAAAAAACCCGGTATAGGCCCGGCCCGCACTAGCCCGGGACCGGATTGAACCGGCCCAGGCCGGTCCAGGCAGGCCTGCGGACCGACCGTTGGCTGGGTTTTTTTTTTCCAGAATTTTTTTATTAAAAAAAGGTATGTAAAATTACCAAAATACCTCCCAACGGATTTATACTAGCTAGTTTTTGGCGGCATTTTGGGAAATTGAAAAAAATACATATTCTATATATACAACCTCATTTCATACAATTCTCTTCACAAATTCACTCAACTCTCTCTACTATCTCTCAACTTTCTCAACAAATCAACAACAATCAACAACATTCAACTACTCTCTTTCAGGATTCAACATCAACCACATCAACAACATTCAACTACTCTCCTTCAAGATTCAACATCAACAACATTCAACTACTCTCTTTCAAGATTCAACATCAACAACATCCAACAACAATCAACAACAACACTACAAGCTCTCAACTCTCTCTACCTTCATTCTTCAATCTACATTCTACACTCATACGGTATTTTTGTATTTATATAACTTTTAGAATTATCATTGTTGTTTATTATCATTTATTTCTCATAATTAGATTGAGTTTTCTTGTTCTTCTTTTTCTTCTTTTTAGATTTTTTTGGTAAATTGGTAAACATACACTAGAAAAATAATTTTATAGTTGTTGTTTTATTTGCTTTGTAGAATAATTTTATATAACATATACTAGTTTATCCATCTTTACTTGTTTTGTAGAATTAAATTTTTAAAACATACACTACAATTAATTTTTAAAACATACATTAGAATTTTAAAACATACACTAAAATTTTTATAACATACATTAGTTTAGATGGCATCTAACCGATCACGTGGTAAACACAGTAGCCAAGAGTCCACTAGTAGTCGTCGCATTCCTTCCATTCCTCATCCATATGTAGATAGTGAAGAAACACTTTACAATTATGATAGTATTCCCGATATTCGTGAAACACACACGGATCAAGTAGAAGTTGAAGACATAGAATCACAACCATCGGAACAAGGTCCATCTCAATCCCGTAAAACAAGAGGGAACACATCCGAAGTACACAAATATTTTGACTATGTCCCTTCACAAAATGATAAGAATATAGGATTAAAAATTAGTAAGAAGTGTCAAACACCCTATAAGTTTAAACTAGGATCGGGAACGGATACACTTCAACGACACTTAAGTAAATGTCAACCCAAATTTTCTAAAGACAACTTCACACAACTAAAAATACACCCTAAGACCGGCCAAATAGATAGTCATAGCTACGATCACGATATCGTTCGTAGATAAATGGCTAAGTTAGTAATTAGAGATGAATTACCTTATTCTTTTGGTGAAAGTAGGAATGTAGAGACCTTTACATAAACCACATTAAACCCCCACTATAAAAAAATTCTTAGGAATGTAGTAAAGGGTGATTGTAAATTAGTTTATAATGAGGCTATGGATTTTTTAGTAGTAACACTTACGTCACTAAACACTAGAGTTTCTTTGACATCAGATGGGTGGGTAGGAGTGAACGGTATACCAATGATGTGTGTAACATGTCATTGGATAGATTCTGATTGGCTAATTCAAAAGAGGATAATTTCATTCGAATTTGTTAGGTACCCACATAAGGGTGAAATAATTGTCACACACATCATGGAAGCATGTAACAATTTTGGTATTTTTGATAAAGTTTTTGCTATTGGTTTTGATAACACCTCTAATAATACTAAGGCAATTGCTAGTTTGCTAATTACACTTAATCCTTTAGAACCGGAAATTTTTCGTGTTAGGTGTGCCTGTCATATTTTAAATCTGTGTACAAGATGCACTTAAATATGAACACGATAAAATAGAAACAATGAGAAATTGTGTTCATTTTATTACGTTGAGTGGTCCAATATATCAAGCTTTTCATAATTGGTGTCAACTTAGGAGAATTGTATTTAAATGTTTTCCTAAAGATGTTAGACATCGTTGAAATTCTACTTTTGATTTATTAAGTGTTGTTCTTCACTATCGTTTTAATCTTTGAGAATATTGTATTGCAATGGGTATGCAAGATTGTATGTTAGATGATGATTTTTGATTTTTTGCCGATAGTTTGTACAAATTTTTAGAACCTTTTAATGATGCTACTTTACAATTTTCAAAAACATATACATCTACATCTAGTGGTATTTTACTTGCAATTGTCACTATGATGACAACAATTAAAGATTTGGTAAATGACCCTTTCATTGGAGAAATGGTTTATGGCCCTTATATTAAATTTTTAAAATATTTTCATCCGCTTCCTATGTTATATTGTGTTTCTAGTGTAATGAATACCATGATTAAGTTAGATGGCACAAAAAATTTAATTGGAATTTTTTTATACTTATGCTCCACACGAAGAAATAGATGATTTTAATCATGTTGTTTTCATTACAAAATTTGAAAATGTTTTGAAAGTTTATATGATAGTTACGATAGAATTTATTCCTCTAACACTACACAAACACAAAATATTAGTTCTTCTTTTTCTTCTATGTTTTCAAAGGGAAAGGGTTTTGCTACTAGTAGTATTTTAAATCTCTTAAAATCAAAAAAACCAGGAACCAATTCACCAAATGAGTTGAATTGGTATGATGCACAACCTACCATTGAAGATGTAGTAGATGTGTTTTCTTTTTGGAAAACTAATAAAAATATTTTTGGTATTCTTTCTCGCATGGCTAAAGATTTGCTAACTGTACCGGTGTCAACCGTTGCATCGGAAAGTGCTTTTTCTCTTGGTGGCAGGATTATGAACCGAACAGAAATCGCTTGGCGTCAAAGAATTTGGAGATGTTGGTATGCGCCGAAGATTGGATGAAAGCGGAAGAGATGACTCAAGATTTACAAGAATCACAAAACGGATCAACAAGTAGCGACAAACGAAGAACTAGTAAAATGTAATTTGTATAATGTATTGTAAATAATTGGAAAATTTTAGGGGGATGAGATTCTATATTTAGGTTAAGTAGAAGTGCACGACAATAGTCCACTGCCTTCTCTTCAATCTAAATAGAGGCCATCTCAATCTCTAAATACAAATGTTTCCCTCATATTGTAATTTGAAGTTATTTGAATGAAATGAAATTTTACTCAATTATTTGATTACATATTACACTTTTTAATTCATAAATATAATTTTTGAATCTCTTTTATCTATATGATTTTAACAATTGTGAACAAAATTTAAAAAGTATTAAAAAAAATTAAAAAAATTAAAAAAGAAAATAAGCTCGGCCCGGCCCGGCCCCCAAGCTAGGGGTCGGGCCTCAATATTCTAGCCCAAGCACGGCCCGGCCCACCCCCCAAGCTAGGGGTCGGGCCTCAATATTCTAGCCCAAGCACGGCCCGGCCCAGCCCGCCTTAGCCCGGGACCGGGTCAAACCCGCCGGACTTCGGCCCGGCCCAGGAGGACCGAATGCCACCCCTAGGTACATCCAATAGAGTTGATTGGATCAACCGAATACAGTGAAAAGTCTGGTCATCCTCTTCTTCACAAAAGTCATCACTTACATGAGGTTCATAGGTAAATACATTGTCGGGCTCATCAGCAATGACCGCGGACCTTCTACAATATTGATCCTACTGGGGCGGAGACAGTTGCCAGCAACATGGTCATATCCCTTGAAATTTATAGCACTTAGTGAGAGAATCAATCTTAGAATAATATCTTTCAGTGTACTTATCCGTGTTGTTATTTCTAAGTGAATAGGAATTTAAAGTAGGCTTGCTTGGGTAAGACTTGTTAGGATGCTGAGAAGAGGGGCTAAGATCTACAGGGCTCAGTAAAGGTCATTCTAGAGAAATGATCCCTCGAATCGCTGGACTTATAGGTAGAACTTGTTGTAAGGAAATCCATATCGAGGACAAGAGCATAAGCTTCTGCCAATGAATCCATATTTTTATGAATTAGGTCGTTCCTAAGATCGGCTCGTAATCCAGCTCTGAACCTAGAGAGAATTTGTTCTTCGCTTTCTTACCCTAAGGCATTGCACCGAATAAGAAAGTCATCAAACTTATCAACATACTCATGGGTGAATTTGCTTTTTTGATAGAGTTGATTCCACGAATCTAGCAACCGGGTATGGAACGATAATGGCACATATCTCTCAGTGAGCTTCTCTTTCATGGCTTCCCAAGTGGTTATGGGTGTCAAGCCTCGACCTCTGCAGACATGTTCAAGATTGGTCCAGTATTGTTGAGCCTTTCTAGTCAATTTTATCGTGATAAATTTGATCATCAGGGCTTCGCTCACGTCAAACCACACGAAGTAGTGGTCCATGTCACGGATCCAATCGAGATAAGCTTGGGGTTCCCTACGGCTTTCAAAGTAGGGAACGACAGCCTTGACGTTCTTCTTGTATTGTTCGTTAGGATCACGAACTTGATGTCGGTCATCACGATCATTCTCTTGAGAGATCTGACGATGAAGCTCAGGGGCAACATTTTGATTCACTTCCACTTTTCCAAGCCTCTGATTGATATTGGCAAGAGTTGCTTGAATGGCAGCGAGGATAGTGGAAATATCATAATTGTCCATTTCAGTGCAAGGAGGGGCTTGCTAAATTCTAGGGTTCATGATTGGGTAGTTTGGGAGGGACAAGAAAGGCTCTTCAAAATTTGTGATGGTGCTGCGAAGACGCATTCACCAACAGTAGAAAACTAGGGGTCGTGGGGACGTGTGTTTGCTGAAATTTTAGGAAACGTGTCCTAAATGCACCTGAGTTTTTTTTATCTGAAATAATCTAAAAGAAAGAAAGAAAAAAAAATGACTCTAAAATAATCCTAAATGAATGCAAAAATTATGACTAAATGATGCAAGAACAAGGATTTTAAAAAAACTTTCACTCTGATACCAAAATGATGTAAACTTAACCCTAAGTAGAGAATTTCCAAGAATATTAAAAGATTAAGTTTAACGTGTAATGAGGATCAAGTTAGAAATCAAAACAATTAATCGGTTTGATGAATTTTCAAGAATTGAATTAAGTTTAAAAAGCTCAATTAACAATTCAGTTCTAACAATCAATAACTATATACCTACGCGTTCTTAGCAAGTAAAATATGTGATAATGATTTGTATTCTAATAGGCAAATAGAAGCACTCACTCTCAATATTTGTGGACGACAGATAAATCAAATAATAGTAAAGAGATGATAAAGCAATAACACAAATATTTGAGAAGTGAAAAGAGTTTACCGATGTCGACGAACGGGTCGTGATGGCGCAGAGACAGACGGTGGCGCTCGGAGTGGTTGCGAAGGGGTGCAACAAGGACGGAGATCAACGGCGGCTGTAGCTAGCAGTGGGGGTGTGCCGGTGACTAGGAGGGCTGATGGTGGAGGTGTCGATGTCGACGTTGGGGTTTCGGGTTGCTGTGGAGTTGCGGCAGTGTAGCAACGTCGTGGTGGGGTTTGGAAGTAGCCGAGAGGGCGACGATGATGGGGGGAAGTCGATAACAGGGGGTGGGGGGAGGTTGATCGACGACGGTGGAGAAGGGGTGGCGGCCATTGAAAGTGGTGCTGGCGATGGGTCGGGGTGTGAGGGTGGGGAGGACGATGAGGGTTTGGGGGTTGTGATGGATTTCGGGTTCCCAACGAAGAGGAAGAAGAAAGAGGAGAATGGGGGAATTAGTTTATGGTTTAAGTAATTGATTTTAGGGGATTTGGGGTATAATTTTAGAGTTTATCACAAACCCTAATACTTTATTAGGATTTCTCATAAATCCTAATAATTCTCTCAATAGTTTTACACAAAAAAATGAATGAAGAGCAATAACTCAACACAATAAATTTTTTTAATCAAGAAAGAGCATATTTTCTCATTATTCTCAAGGCCTATAAATAGGCTCAAAACAAATCTCAAACAAATCTAAAACAAATCTCTCAAATCTAAAACAAATCTCTCAATTAAATCTCTCAAATAAACTACATATGGCTAAATCTCAAAATAAAAATAAAACAGATTTGATGTCATCATCACAAATTCACTATAAAAAGTAATTTGATGGTAAGGTTGCATTGTTGGATTTACATCCAACTACTAAGCTAGATCGAATAAGTTATTAGCACTATACTGTAATATAATGCTATGTACATCTTTTGTGATCTGGATTGATATAAATAGTCATCTTTTCCCTTTCGACTCAAAGTCACCCCCCTCCCATCCCATTCCCCAATACCTCTCATGCTAAAAAAAATTTCTGGAAGTGCTTGTCTTGTTTTATCCTACTAAAGGGGAAAACGTGATGCATATACATGGACCTAGGGATGAAGAGGATCACCTTATTTGTTTCATATTGATAAGTATGTCAATGTGAAAGGCAAATTAAGCTTGTAAAGTTCAGTATAAAATAAGATGAGGATGTGGTGGAATATGAGGGGATAGTAGACTGGGGATTTTTGTTGGCAATGGTGACAAGGTACTGGTGTGGAATGGCGAAAACATTATTTCCATGTTTAATGTAGTCATTATAACTATTTTTTGTTATGGTGAATGCATACGACATGCCAGATCGGTGTGACTGTGTCCTCATCAAAACTTGACTTGAATTGGCGTGTCACGTCAAGTTAAATCCTTGTCCAGATCGAAAGTTGACTTGAAGTGGCATGTCCGACCTGTGTTGGTCACGTGCCCTTTTAATTCTTAATTCAGTCACATCCTTGTTGGCAATGGCAGAGACAGGATGCAAAGAAAAGACCCCTCCCATACACAGCTCTCCTTCTCTTTCAGTCCTTAATTTCTTTCCATTCATATATATGGTATATGATTAATGCAGCCACATACACTATTAATCCATATAAATTTAACAGAATAAAGGACTTCTGTACCTCACATGATACATACTATTCCTATCAGCAAATCAAAGCATCCTAATGGAACTCATATTCTGTAAAAGGGCAAAAGATTAATAAATTATTATGCAAGAACTATTTTTTTGCTATTAAAATATGCATCCAATAACAATATAAATTGTTCTGAAGAAAGTTCATTAACTACGGCATTCCCTCAGCAAAAGAACACTTTCCAAACACCGAAATCTTGGAATTTTACATTCTTAAGATATCTATCAAAGTAATTAGAGTGTATTTGTATTTTAATTCACTATAAAGTTAAAATACTATAATTACATACCAAAAGTAAGAGAAAGAACTTTTTTTATAAATTAACTAGTACAATTTGTTTCTAAGAACTTAACAAAATTAACCATATTTATGAAGGGGCATAGCCGCATAGGTGTACAAGATACATGTAGTCATGGTTATATATTTGCACCCATGGAAGAAAAAAAAAACTTTCTTTGCCATTGCCGACAAGGATGCAACTGAAATAAAAACTAAATGGGCACGTGTCAGACACAGGTCGGACACACCACTTCAAGTCAAGTTTCGATATGGAGAAGGATTTGGCATGACGTGACAGCCACTTAAAGTCAAGTTCTGATTGGGACACGGATTCGGCATGTCATATACATGCACCATAGTTATATTATGCATTCATAGATAGTCAAAAAACTAGTTATAGTGACTACATTAAACATGGAAACAATGTCTTCTCCATTCCACACCACTACCTTACCACCATTGCCAACAAAAATCCTCAATCTACTATCCCCTCATATTCCACTACATCATCGTCTTATTTCATCAAATGAACTTTACAAGCATACTTTGCCTTCAATATTGCAGCATACTTATCAACACCAACCAAAGAAGATGATCCCCTTTATCGCTAAGTCCATGTATAAACATAACCTTTTTCCTTTAACCGGATAAAACAAGACGAGAACGTCCAAAAAAAGTTCTTGTTACAACAATAACGAGAATCTTGATGAGCTCATTCTAGGTAAATCTCCTTAATGAGCTCATTCTTGTTAAATCTCCTTTCATTGACCGTCTTTACTCAAGAATCTTAATCGGCTCATTCTAGGTAAATCTCCTTAATGAGCTCATTTTAGTTAAATCTCCTTTCATTTACCACCTTTCTTCGAGAATTTTAACGAGCTCATTCTATTTAAATCTCCTTATACCGACCATCTTTACTTGCAATAAATTCCCTAAATCTACTGAATTATTTCCCATATATTTTCATTTAAATTGTAATTTCAAGGTTACAGTACTTCTCCCTTGTAAATCAAAATTAAATTATAATTATCGAAATCATAACAATAAAAATAACATTAAAAAAATTCAAAAAAATCAAACATTGCATGCCTGTAAGACAGGATTCGGCCGGTCACAACAATAATGTTCAACAGTAACAACAGCATTTCTTCCTCTAGAACCACATATCACCTCCACAAATCGTCTGTAAAGTAATTAAAGATTAACAACAAGTTATTATATTTACAAAACAACAAAAAAGTAAAACTAATGTATGATTAAAATATTAGTGAATTACTGAAATCAAGTAACTTGCGATTTCGATAGGGATCGAAATTCCAACTAATTCTTCGAAATTGACAGAAAGATTAGGGTTTGTAATGTGATTAAGAGAGAGAGGGAGCTTACAAGAGGTAGTCGTAGGCGGCGAAGGTGATGAAGTAGTTGATGCGTTCGATAAAGGTGCCTTGGAAAATCGGCCATTGACCGCACAGTAACGAGACGACCAATACGGCGGTGACGAGGCCATGGACAACCAGAGCCCACTGAATTGCCATTTCTTGATCAAGATCTTGAGCCGATCTTGATCGTCTTGGTTGCCGGCAACGGGAGAGTTGAGATTAGGAAAGAGGAGCGAGAGCACTATTATTGTCTGTTTATTCTTTACTTAGTGCGAAGGAGAGATGGATGAATTTGTTCCCAAAATTAGCCTTGTTTTTAAACAAAACTTTACCCTGTGCAAAGTACACAAACTAAAATAGTTTTAGAATTTTTTACTAAACTATCTCACTTTTTTAAGTATGTACGAAAAATGTCCCTGTTTGAAAATTTAATACCAAAAATTTCATGTCGCTAACTGAGTTAACGCGCCTAGTAATTTTCTTCGCGCTTTCTCAGTTAGCTTGTGTTAGAAGATAACATTTCCCCCTCGGCAGGGTGTTTGCAAAAAAATCCACCAATTTTATACACGCTAACTCCGTTAGCGCGCCTATTTAAACCATTCGCGCTAACGGGGTTAGCGTGATAGGTCGACAATATGGGATACTACTCTTGAAGTAGGGTAGTATGCAGAAAACCCCTAGTATAGACACGCTAATCCCGTTAGCATGCCTCTTTAGACCAGGCACGTTAATCTGGTTAACGTGTGTCATTTAGGTTTTCATTAAATCTCAATTGCTAATTGATACATCATTATATTTGTAGTGTCTCTCTCTTCTCTTTCTCTCCTAATTTCGGAACCCAAATCCAAAACCCTAGCATCCCAATTGTAGATCTTACTAAAAAATAGTTTACAAAATCTTAAAGGATCTTCTTCTTCTTCTTCTCTCTCATTCATCTTTTTCTTCTCTCACATTCATATATCCTCCCACTTTCAAAACCCTAAATCCATGTTTGGGCTTTTGTTTGTTTGGGGATTTACATAGCGGATTTGTTATCTACACATTCACTACGTCGTCTTCTCGAAGCTCCAAATTCCCCATCTTTTCTGAGAATACATTTGAAGGTATAATTTGTATATCAATATATCAAATACATTTTGTTTAGTAGATAATGAATTTTTTTATTATAAATATGTATAGGTATGGATTACGATATTCCTATTTGGCTTTATTTTGGTGGTGAGATTATCCGTGACCCAAAAATAGGTGGTTGTAATAGTGCAGTTGATCCAGAAATAATTTGGGTACCTCGTACAATCATAATGTAAGAACTTGTAGAGAAGGTTTATGAGGTTACTAATTGGGATAGAGAACGATGGAAGATTAAAATTTTAGCCCGTTATGCAGCTGGAAAAGGTGATCGTCAATATTCTATGATTGTGCCCGTAGGAAACGACAACTCTCTGAAATCCATGATTGGTAGAACACTTGATCCGAATTTTGTTGGTTTGCCTTAGAGCTATATATTCAGAACCGGAATGATTAATGCCCAACCACATGCTAACCTTGGTTCAAGCTCCACATGTGAAGTGCCGATCCATAATATTGTTTCGAATCCGGTTCAAACATCCCATGCAATCCCACCGTCCTCACAAGAAGACACGTTTACAAATATTACAAGACCGGATCCTACTGAATTTGAATTGCCACGTCAACCAAGTTTGGTTAATGATTACGTTCTAAATACTAATGTTTACGGGATATTTGATAATGCTACCGTTAATAATGATTTAGTTGATGAAAAAAAAGAAGACGAAGAAACAGACGATGATCCTGAAGAAGGATTACAAATTGAAGACGAGGAAGAAGAAGATGAATATGTAAATATTAATAGAAATGATACTAATGGTGTTGATGTGAACTTTACTGATGGCTTCAATAATGTCAACGATCATGTTACCGAGGAAATGGCACAAAGTGCGCGAGTAAATCATGGTCCACAAGAGTCGTCCGGTTCATCCACCGTAGATGAGTTCTACATTGGGCAAGAGTTTCAAAGTAAAGAATCGATTCAACATGTGGCAAAGTTATACTCCATCAACAAACATCGGGAATTTATCACAATGAAATCTTCACCTACCATCTTTGTTGTAAAATGTAAATTGGCTCCGAGAAAACGTTCACTTGAGGAGATGGTGCAAATCCCACCGATTGTAAGTGAGGGTGGTTGTCTGTAAAGATTATGTGCAATTGTTCCGAACCAATTTTGTGGTTAAAAAACTAGCAGGGCCGCATACATGTGTGAATCCCACATTGAATCAAGACCACTGCAAAGTTGACGCTAAACTTGTATGCAATTTAATTACGAATGTTGTGAAGGCTCGGATAGAAATTACATCGCGGGCGATTATTGAGATAGTCAAACTTTAATTGAATTATCAGATATCATATAGGAAGGCTTGGATTGCAAAGCAGAAATCTATTCAAACCCATCATTGAAAGATTGAAATATTGTATTTTGTTTAATATTTTGGTAGATTGGTATGTATTGTTAAATATTTTGAAGTTACTGAATGAATGTATGGTATTTGATATTTTGAATGAATGTATGATATATCAAATTTACAGAAAGTTTCAACTTTCTGGAAATTTGAGATACTCACACACGTTAACTCAGTTAACGTGCCTATTTTTACCAAGGTCGTTAACTGAGTTAACGACTATTGACTTCTCAAATTTTCCAGAAGTTGAAACTTTCTGGAAATTTAAGATACTCACACACGTTAACTCAGTTAACGTGCCTCTTTTTACCAAGGTCGTTAACTGAGTTAACGACTGTTGAAATGTCAAATTTTCCAGAAAGTTGAAACTTTCTGGAAATTTGAGATACTCACACACGTTAACTTAGTTAACATGCCTATTTTTACCAAGGCCGTTAACTGAGTTAACGACTGTTGAGATCTCAAATTTCCATAAAGTCTCAACTTTCTAGAAATTTGAGATACTCACACACGTTAACTCAGTTAACGTGCCTATTTTTACCAAGGCCGTTAACTGAGTTAACGACTATTTATTTCTCTAATTTTTCGGAAAGTTTCAACTTTCTGAAAATTTGAGAAACTCACACACGTGAACTCAGTTAACGTGCCTATTTTTACCAAGGCTGTTAACTGACTTAACGACTGTTGATCTCAAATTTCCAGAAAGTTTTAACTTTCTAGAAATTTGAGATACTCACACACGTTAACTCAGTTAACGTGCCTATGTTTACCAAGGCCGTTAACTGAGTTAACGACTGTTGACTTCTCAAATTTTTCAGAAAGTGGAAACTTTCTGAAAATTTGAGATACTCACACAAACGTGCCAATTTTTACCAAGGCCATTAACTGAGTTAACGACTGTTGAGATCTCAAATTTTCAGAAAGTTTCAACTTTCTGGAAATTTGAGATACTCACACACGTTAACTCAGTTAACATGCCTATTTTTACCAAGGCCGTTAACTAAGTTAACGACTGTGGACTTCTCAAATTTTCTAGAAAGTTGAAACTTTTTAGAAATTTGAGATACTCACACACGTTAACTCAGTTAATGTGCCTCTTTTTACCAAGGTCATTAACTGAGTTAACTTGTGTACCATTCTTCACAAACAGACTTGTAAAAAGCTTGAGCTGATACCTCAATACATCGACAAATCCATTAAAACCTTAAATCTCTAATATCCAAACATGCAGCCAAATCTCCAATCTCCAATCTCAAATCTCCAAAAAATGAGCCAATCTCAAATATCCAAACATACAGCCAAACATCTCAAATCTACACAAATTGTTTCCCAACATAAGAGTTCAGCCAACATACACAAAGTTGCAGCCAACATAACTCAAATCTACCAACATACACAAAACTTTACCCAAACATACGCAAAACATAACTGAAATTTATCCAAACATACACAAAACATAACTGAAATTTACCAAACATACACATATTCCAACCATACACAAATTCTTGAGTTCAGCCAAAACATTAACTTTTTCGCTTAGTTCAGCCACTTTTTACCCTTCTTCAGCCATACACAAATTCCAACCAAATTTAAAAAATATGTAACATAAACAAAAATTTACTTACGAAGGCGTGAAAAGATTTGGACATCTCCTTCCATGTTTAGGATGCTTTCGGCTAGCTTGAGTTTAGCCGGAGAGGGGAATATTATCTTCGTCTACTTCTTCTTATTCCTCTTCTTGGATTTCATCAATTGGTGGAGACGGGTCCCTTCTTCTTTGCTGTCTTTCTTCATGTATTATTGGACCTGGACGAGATTTTGTAGCCGTTGTCTTCCGACGATCTGCTTGGTGCACGGGACCAGCCAATATCGCATCTATTCTATTGCCTTCGCCGACGAGATCTACTTGTACTCGACATGACTCAACAATTTTACGCGCGAATACCTTCAACGGTTCGACTACATTACTTTTCAATACTTTCGTGCATTCTTTCGCTTGAATCCAGGTTTGGGCCATCTACACAAAAACATAAGAAACGTGTTAATAAATTGAATAAGGAAACCATACATAATAAAATCAATGTAAATATGGACTGTAAACTTACAACACTCCGAAGCAATGGTGCCTTTGGTTGATACATTGGCAGAGTAACAGAGTAGGTGTTGGCTGGATCGACGGCATGTCTACGTGTCGGTACTTGGACCCGGGCTGAAAATTGGCTTGTTGGGAAAATGTAAAGGCGAGTCATTCTCCTATACCATGTCATGTAAGGGACATGTGATGACGCATCGAACGGTGGAATATTCGCAATTACGTGATCGAGACGATGATTCCAAATATCCACGTGTGCGTGCAATAAAGCTACCCAATCATGAGCTGCTTGTCGACCCATACCGGTGACACTGTGTAGATTGGCATTGTACGGTTGATGGACCGATATATTCTGACGCAACCCAAACTGACGAAGTACTCTATCTGAAAAATAGGCCTCAATTGTACCAAAATGGATAAGCGGTGCTTTTGTCAACCATAGTTGAGGAGCAGAGGTACAAACTGGAGGCAATCTCGCTAAACGTTCCTCTGTATATGGTTGCCACTTAACACATTCGTCTGCCAAGTGTTCAAGCTTGTCCCGGTAATATGAGAGGCATCTATTAGGGCTAGCCTTCCAGGTCAATGAACCCGTCCAATACACACCTTGCGGTGGCCTCATATTCTCGTCCTCGGGAAGATTCGTCCACTTTGGTGATTGCTTTGCGACAACGGTTCAGCCAATGTGTAGTTGTTCCCAACTCCAGATCTGTAGCATCAACATTGGTCCGTTCATCTGCTTGGCACCGAGAGAGCAATTGCACAAGGCCCTATATAATGTGGCAGATGCAGCACTTTCCCAACTGTACCCCCTACTCCACCAAGATCGGCGATTAGTGGTAGGTACATTAACGGAACTGAATCTCCGAAGGAATTTGGGAACATTACACCACCAAACAGTGTCATTATGTACGCCCGACAGTAACAATGTACTTGCAACTCCGTGGAGGCATTAGTCAACGAACCGGAGAATATTTCCTTAAACCATTTCAGCCTCAATGATTTTCCTACAGGGGCTAATCGATCCACCTTTGCACCGAGATACTCGTGGATAATGAACTCTGGTTCAAAGTCTGTTGTGCCAGTTACGGCCTCTCCATCAATTGTCAGACCCGTTATTACAGCAACATCTTGCAGTGTCACTGTCGTCTCACCGACCGGTAAGTGAAAACTATGCATCTCGGGATGCCATCTCTCGAGAAGGGCTGTTAATAAGGGTCGGTCCGCCTCAATAGAGCTTATCATCCCTATGTCATATAACCCACATTGTTGTAATATCTCATGTATATGGGGATGCATCTCTAACGTGCCGTGCCCCCTAAAATTACACTCCATAGAATTTCCTTCCCAAATGTCTTTAGAGCGATGCTGGCCTTGTAAAGTCAACAGCTTTGGGTCGGTCGGACCGGGCACCACCGGAGGAACATACGAGGAAGAAGATGGGCCCAGCTGACTAGATGGAGAAGAAGGTCGATGTTGATTTGGAGAAGGAGAGGACGGGCCCATTTGAGTGGCCGGAGAAGAAGAAGGACCGGCCTCATCCTACACCAAAAAAAAAATTTTAATTCAACATACAAATTTATAATTTCATTGATGTTAAAATTGAACGTATGAAAATAAATTTAAATCATCTTACATTGGTACATCTCTACCCACTACGGTTCGTTCTTTTGGGAGGTTGTCCATGACATGTCCGTGGACCCTTCCGAGTTGTTGGAGGTCTACTACTACTCCCTTCTTCGGTATTACCCATTGTCCGTGCCATATGTTATATCAAATACAATTCTACATGGTTGATAATCTATATTAACACATATATCTTAAAATGTATATAATTAATTAATTCAATGTAAAATCGCTATTAACAATCCTACAAGGTCCATTCCAATATTGGTTTACTTATGATTAATTACATAATGAAAATTTATATATGCAAATTTATATATGAAAATTTATAAAATTGCAAAAATTGATCAATGCAAACTTATCAAGTCTATCAATGCAAATTTATATATCTATCAATGCGAATTAAAATCTAAACCTCAATCTATCAATGCTAATTTACAAGTGCAAACCAAACCTAACCCTAAAATGAACCTAAAATTTCAAATCCCTTCTCCCAAAATCACTAAAAATTCTTTACCATAAGTTAGGAACACTTACAAACGAATGTGGGGTTGAAGATCGAAGTCGACTTTGCCACTGCAGATCCGATCCTCTACTTTGGAAATTTTAGGGAAAAGGGTTTATGGGTTCACCAATAATTTGGAAAATTTCTTGATTGATGTGAGAATTTCGGCAGTGAAGAAGAGATTTTAGTACAAACTTCGAGAGATTGGGATGGGTAGAGGGCCAAATCGAAGACTAGGGTTTGGGGGTTCGGGTTTTAAATCGCCTGAGGTGGGTTTTCGGAGAAAGTAAAGTGAGATGAGAGTGAGATAGCGAGCTTTAATTAATGAAATCCCAAACGACACACGCTAATCCAGTTAACGTGCCTAGTATTAAGAGGCGCACTAACAGGATTAGCGTGCCTATACTTGGGGTTTTTATCCTACACCCCTACTTGAGGATAGGCTCTCCTAGTGTCCCATCTACGAACACTAAACCTGTTAGCGCGAGTAGTTTAAATACGTGCGTTAACCGAGTAAGCGTTCCTATATTGGATCAATTTTTTCTCACACACCCACTTGAGGGAAAAGTTGTATCCCCTGGCAACACGCTAACTAAGATAACGACAGGAAAATTACTAGGCGCGTTAACTCAGTTAGCGACATGGAGTTTTTGGTATTAAATTTTCAAACAGAGACAATTTCGTACATACTTACAAAAAGAGGGATAGTTTGGTAAAAAATTCTCGTCGGTCCAATATCGAATTTTTATCAAAATGACCCACCTTTTGAAAGTATTTACCAAACTGGCCCACTTTTGTAAGTATTTACCAAAACAACCCACTTGCTAACTCAGTTAGCGACCCTAGTGAAAACAGGGTCGCTAACTGAGATAGCGAGTGTATACTTAGCTTTTTTTCTTTAGGTTTCACGACTTGGAAAAAAACCAAAGATAAAAGTCAAGTATACACTCGCTATCTCAGTTAGCGATATTGTTTTCACTAGGGTCGCTAACCGAGATAGCAAGTGTCGATTGAGAATTCACTTAATACCACTCACTGTCTCAGTTTCTTCTTCCCCTATCTCTGTCCACACTCCTTCTCCCACTCCGAAATCCTAGTGGCCCAAATCTCATCCTCGTTCTACCCAGTAAAACGTGTGGTATTTATTCATAACTCTTGCTATTTTATTTTTAGTTAATTTTGATTTAGAGTTAGATTTAGAATTGTGAGTTAATTTGAGATGTGTTCAACAATAAATTGTGTTTTGGTTATACAAATTATGCCTACATTGTATTAAGTGTGGATGATTTGTACTCAATTTATTTGTGTAATTAACCTAAAATAACCTATATTGTACTAAGTTAGTGTTATTCGTGAAATATTAGTGTCAAGAAAAAGATCAAGTATAGACTCATTATCTCAGATAGTAATTGTGTTTGTACGATAGCGAGTGTATTGTTGTATAGAAAAAAAGAAAAAAAATGCCAAGCACACTCCCTAACTGAGATAGCGAATGTATTAGCTTGAAGAAAAATATAATTGGGTTTAGACTCGCTATCTCAGTTAGAGAGTGTTTCGTTTAGACTTGTTATCCGTGGCGCAAGGGTTGCTAACCGAGTTAGCAAGTGAGTCATTTTGATAAATACTTTCGAAAGTGGGTCAGTTTGGTAAATATTTTCAAAAAGTGGGTCGTTTTGGTAAAACTTTCAATAGTTTAGAGGGACTCATAAAATTATATAGAACTTCCAAAAAATGTGAGACAATTTGGAGAAACTTATGAATATTATTCTTACTGTAATTACTGAAATCTTCATTATCATCCTCAAATAAACAGATGATTTAGAGAGTTACTGTCAAACCATAATGTTATACAATTGAATATTACTACAGCTGCTTGGGGAGGAGAGAGAGATTTTGTGAGATTGGGCGTGTTAGTTAAATAGGAACCCCTATATTTTATCTCCTTTCTCTATTTCAAAATAGAGAAATAAGAGAGAGGTACATTTTCTCTCCTATTAGCATAATATATAGATAATAATCAGGTCACATGCCAAACTTATTTTAGCTACTTATTGTCACGTCAGCTTAAGCTGCAACTAGTTAGTTCCTGTGGAAATTGCACAGACTTTACCAAAAGATTTATATTAAAACATCAATAAATTTAATAAAAAATTCGACAGAACTTGTCCATATATACAACTTTTTCCCAGTATAATTATAATTCAGTCAATCAACATTCAATAATTATATAATAAAGATCTTACAGAAAACAAAATCTTCAAGCTTGAGCGTTTGATACAATAAGGCCCTTTCAAAAATCATTCAATTGTTCAAATACTTAAATCCTAATTATATGTACAACGAATTGCTTACATTAATTGTTCCTGATAATAAAAGTCTCAAATCCAAATAGTTAAAATGCAAAATTAATTTTCTAACTAACTAATAATTTATAGCTAGGTAAATACAAAACGAACAAAGAAAACTGTGTGTTGACTTCAACATGGTGGTATCAAAATATCTTTAGCGATTGCATTCTCTATACTTTAACATGCTGGAATCAACATTATCGAGTGACTAAATTCTTCACACATGAACACCATATCTCGGCCTACATAAAAAGAGGGCATGAAAATAAAATTTAGTTAATTGCATAAATAACATTAAAAGTTAATTATGAATTGATATAAGTTGATACATAAAAGAATAAATTAGGCTTTGATAAATTCTAATAAGAATTAGACAGATATATGAAAATGTAGTAGACCATAAATTTGAAGTGACATGATGACATTATGAGATACTTAGGTAGCGTTTGGCTCAGCTTAAAATTAGCTTCTCTTCTCCTTTAGAAGGAGAAGCTGGGCCAAACGCATATTTTGAAAAGCTCTACAGAAGGAGAAGTAGCTTATTTTTAACGAAGAAAAGTAGCTTTAAAAAAAGCCCTCAAGAGCAACTTCTGGCTTCTCATTTTCTCTTTTTTTTTTACCTTTTCTTCTTTTTTGGCCCTTCCCACATATCAAACCCTAACAACAAAAATTTTCTCCCTTCCCCTTCCCCTTCCTCGCCGAACACTCGCGACCGGGGAACAGCTTTGAGAATTGTGCTACTGCTCCGAATCAAAAATCGTTGGTGTTTCAAACTATGAACTTATATTTCGCAAAATCGGGGAAGGCTGATTTGGAAAGTAATTCATTTCTAGCTTTACTGTCGGGGAACCCTCATTCGTTACTGAGCGAGATTTCGCAAGTGGCGAATTTGAGACCGGAATTGGCTGAAGTTCAAGCTCTTAGTGGTTGTGCGCGAGTGGATTTGTTGAATCTAAACCGGGCTTGGTATATGCTAGTAACCAAATGGCTGCTTCAAAGCAAGCCTTTGTAGGTGGGAATGGAGGAATGACGACATTGAAGAATAGTTTTCAGAGTGTGAGTCAAAATCATTTGTTGGGTAGTCGAGCTTCGAATGGAATGGTGAGGTGCATGGAACATTCCATGACAGTCTATGCCCAATAATCTGCTAGGAATGTTGTAGATTTTCATGGATTATGTAATGCTACTAAACAATAATGATGCTACTGCACATATATGGATTTCCATAGTTTTTCCCCTCCTTGTTCTTTTAAATTGAGTCTGTTCTAATATATGTTGAACACATTTTGTTCATGATTCATATGGATCTATCTGCTAATGCAAAATATTTTTTTGCTTCCTAGTTCGTGGTATATTTGTAACATTTGCAACTAGATAGATTCATTTCATATGGCCAGTAGTTCATTTCATAGATTTTGAATGGAATGATGCATTTCATAAAGTACGGTAGCCCTTTAATTTTTTTATTTACGTACAGTTCAAATTTTTTTTTCCCTTTTTACGAGTTTTCTAGGTTATTCTAAATATTTCATTTATTAGTAATATAAAGCTTTTTTTTGTAATTTGATAACTTATATTTTATTCTTAAATAAAATCAAAAACTTAAATTGAGTATAAAAGTAGCTTACAATTGATATCTTATGCCAAACAACTTCTAACTTAAAAGTAGCTTTAAAGTTTTAAAAAAGCTGACTATCCAAACAGCTTCAGCTTTTAATTTCAAAGCTCCACTTTCTGGCTTCTCCTTCTGAAGTAGCTTTAAAGTCCAAAAAATTTGTGTACCAATAACTATTAGATTTTAATTGCAATAGGTCAATCTCATTAGTACCCATCTTAAAACAAAATTCACAATTGAATTGCAATTAACATATAAAAGCCAAAGGATTAAAAGTAATATATAGGAATAACTGATCAACTCTGGTCTACAATCCTAGACCAAAGTAGAACTCAAAAGTTTAGTCTTATTCATACACTAGATTTGCTCGTGGGCACGTGCCTACGGCACATCTTCAGAACAATACAGCATATGAAAGGCCTTGTAAACAGTAAATCAACAATTATATAGCTCAAGTTTGAATAGTATGACAATAATTAGTTGTAAAAAAAAGTCCATGTTTTCATTAGTATATGTTGAAAAATAATTATAAATTGGGATATAAAAGTCTATATTTCCATAAGTGTGTGTGTATATATATATATATAGAATAGAGAGTGAGAGAGAGAGAGAGAGAGAGAGGTTAGATCTGGGCCTTTGATTTTGGGGGAATTGAAGGAGAGCCACTTGATAGCTTTCTTTGTGTTTTATTATATAGATATCAATGTCGAAAAAAAATATTTTTTAAGATCGTTGATAGCAATATTAATTTAAGGATTTAAGATTAATCGGTTACAAAGATTCTACGTTTTGAGAAAATACAAATTAAGTACTAAAAATTAAGTATATATCAAACCTGATTAAATTCAACAGAAATATTGTCCAAAATCTAAAGACTTTTCAATAATCTAATTAGAGATACTATCATTCAATCTAGAACAACTCTATAATTTTCTCCTTCTTTTCGTTATTTCATCACCAAACGAAGGCTTCTCCACTCATTAAAATATTGCCAATGGAGTTTCTAAAAATATAAAAATACAAATAAATAGTAATCCATACAAAACATTGTCCAAAATCCAAATATTGTACTGTTATTCCGGTATATTTTTTTGCTATTTTACCTCTAGTTGATATTGAAGTAAAAAATAATATCTTTAACATGTTTATCTAAAGCTTCAGTAAAAGAGAAGAAGTTATAAGATGGCTATACTTATGAAAAACATAATGAGAGAAAACAATAAGATAGCTCTAGTTTTTAACTTAAATATAATAATCAATATTAATGATATGCTTACCAGTCTCATTAGAAACCTAGATCATGGGTGATTCAATAAGAGTATGCACCTATGATATATCATTTATGGGGACCTAACGCTATTTATACTTTACGGGAACTTTTCATATGTCGTGTTAAAATTGGCCATGACTTTAATTTTTCTGTGTCCATAGTTCTTGCCCTTCAATTTTATTCAGGCGGGTCATGTTCGACTATTTGTCTTCAAATACTTCTGATACCGTTAATAAAAAACAGTACACCACACAATTTTTGATAGCTAAGCGGTTACCTCCCTTATCGTACGGTAATTGAAAGGAAGTATAGTAAGTCACTGATTTCTTTATCTTGATATCTAGATTCGTTTGAGGAATTCTTATTATGTACATGAACTTGAAATAATTGTTACATAGAAATTGATATAAGAATTAGGCTATAGTTATGTGCATAAAGTCTAAAGCTTCTTCTATTAGACTGTAGTTATGTCATGTTTCTATATAAAGTAATTAATATATCAAATTTCTCACTAAAGCTCAGAACTTTGAAATGATCTCTAAAAACCCAAAAAGAGGATTGAAAAATTAACATTTCTACTTCACACAGTCAAAAAATCAATCACATGAACAGCAAGTTAGGTTATTAAATTTGTTCAAATTTTAATCATTAAATCAGGATCAAAGCAATTGGGTTTGAGTGAAATTAAAGCAAGTATTGAGTGTTCATAATAAATCAAATTTCTCACTAAAGCTCGGAACTTTGAAACGTTTTATGAAACCCCCAAAAATGTATTTTTTGGAAGAAACACCCAAAAAGAGGGTTGAAAATATTACATTTCTTCTCCCAGTCAAAAAATCAAACACATGAGCTGCAAGTTGGGTTATTAAATTTGTTCAAATTTTAATCATTAAATCAGGATCAAAGCAGTTGGGTTTGAGTGAAATTGAAGCAAGAATTGAGTGCAATAGCTAGCAAATTGAAAACCCATATTGAAATTAATAGGAGATTTAGAAATCTCACCAAATTCGATGCAATAAAGTGGAGTGATTTTGATTGAAACTTGAAGCACACTTCAATAATTATATGGTATACCTTATCCCACATCGAAATCGGAAACAAAATTTAAGAAATTGGGTGAGAAAGTATTGTAGGTAAGCAGAAATATATTGGTTTGATAAGAAAAGTAAAGTACCTTGGATAAATATAATTATCTCAAATATATTCATCGAAAGTTCATATAGATCGGTATTGACTATGCTGCCTCTTAATAAATAGTTTGCATGTCCATAAACCTATAATTAGAGTAATAAAATTTAATAAATTATCGCCAATCGAAAACTTCAACAACAAAAAATCAAAATTCACTTGCCATTTTGCGGTGCCAAGAGCGGTTCGAAGATCACGAAGAAGATCCTCTGATTGACTCAATCGCGGGGTTTGAAGCATCTTTCATTTCGTGCATCCATCGTCTATGTACTGATTCCATCCTAAAAGTGGCAAGAAACTGATTCATTTACTCCAAACTTTATAATTAAAAAAACTACTGCAAAATTGTGCACAATTGAATTACATAAAATTTAATTTGAAAAATAAAAAGTACGTAAAAGGAAAATAATAATACATATCTGTAGATTCCTGTACTTCTTCGGCTGTGAGGAAAAACAGACCTTTCTCCGTTCGATCGAAATCCGTAGCCATGAAAGTATTGCAAGTGAGCAAAAATATATTTGTTTGATAAGCAAAGTATCTTGTATAAATATGATTATCTCGAATATATTCATCGAAAGTTCATATAGACGGGTATTGACTATGAGTTCCTCAACAATTATATCGTACCTAATCCCACATTGAAATCGCAAACAAAATTTAAGAAATTGGGAGAGAAAGTATTGCATGTGAGCAGAAATATATTGGTTTGATAGGCAAAGTAAAGTATCTTGGATAAATATGATTATCTCGAATATATTCATCAAAAGTTCATATAGATGGTTATTGACTATGCAGCCTCTTAATAAATAGTTTACACGTCCATAAATCGTATAATTAGAGTAATAAAATTTAATGAATTATCACAAATTGAAAACTACAAAAAATTTTAAAAAAATAAAAAAAATAAAAAAATCACCTACCATTTTGCGGTGCTAAGAGCGGTTGAAGATCACGAAGAAGATCATCGGATTGACTTGATCGCGGGGTTTGAAGCATCTCTCCTTTCGTGCATCCATCATCTATATATTGATTCCATCCTAAATGTGGCAAGAAACTGATTCATCTACTCCAAATTTTATAATTAAAAAAACTACTGCAAAATTGTACAAAATTGAGCAAAATTCAATTACAGAAAATTTAATTTGAAAAAATAAAAAATAAAAGGAAAATAATAATACCTATCTGTAGATTCTTGCACTTCTTCGGCTGTGAGGAAAAATGGATCTTTCTCCCATCGATCGAAAATTGTAACCATGAAAGTATTGCAAGTGAGTAGAAATTTATTGGTTTGATAAGCAAAGTAAAGTATCTTGGATAAATATGATTATCTCGAATATATTCATCAAAAGTTCATATAGATAGGTATTGACTATGTTGCCTCTTAATAAATAGTTTGCATGTCCATAAACCATATAATCAAGTAATAAAATTTAATGAATTATCGCCAATCGAAAACTACAATAAAAATCAAAATTCACCTGTCATTTTGCGATGCCAGAGTGATTCGAAGATCATGAAGAAGATCATTAGATTGACTCGATCGCGGGGTTTGAAGCATCTCTCCTTTTGTACATCCATCGTCTATATACTGATTCCATCCTAAAAGTGGCAAGGAACTAATTCATCTACTAATGCAAAATTGAATTACGGAAAATTTAATTAGAAAAATTAAAAAATAAAAGGAAAATAATAAAACATATCTATAGATTCCTACACGTTTTCGTCTGCGAGGAAAAACAAATTTGTCTCCCATCGATCGAAAACCGTAGCCATCTCTACTCCTCTTTCAAACCAATGGATTCAAGAGAATGGATCAACAATTTGGGGGAAACCAAACCAAACCCTAACCAATGGGTACAAGAGAATGGTTTTTTGGTTTTGTAAGGGTTAGGGTTTATGGATTTGAGAAGATGAGGGAGAAGGAGAGAAAGAGGGAGATAGGCAGCCGGCTCTTAAGAGAAAGCACAAAATGTTGATTGTATTCATTTGATTCTAATTGTTACATATATGAAGATACTAAACCCAATGGGCCCTAAGAGCAATTTGGGTCATAACATAACAATCTCCACCTTGAACCAAATTGCATCTAAAACAAACTAAAACACATAGCAAATGCATAAAGCAAACATAACCTAAACAAAGGTAAACATAAAAATATACTAGCAACATGCTAGAAACAAAACTATCTCAAACTAGCTAGAAACAAACCGACATCAAACTTGAACAAAGCTTGAACTTTGCAATTGGAAGAGGCTTTGTGAGCATATCGGCCGGATTCGATTCGGTACCAATCTTCTTCATGGCAACCTTGCCTTCCGAGATCACATCTCGAACAAAATGGTATCGAATGTCAATGTGCTTCGTCTTCTCATGGTACATGCGGTCCTTGGTCAAATGAATCGCGCTTTGGTTGTCACAAAACACCGTAATAGGACCCTCAAGTGAAGACATCTCACCAACAAACACCTTGAGCCAAATAGCCTCCTTAATGGCCTCAGTAATTGCCATATATTCGGCCTCAGTACTTGAGAGTGCAACAGTGGCTTGAAGTGTAGGCTTCCAACTAATTGCACAATCTCCAAGGGTAAAAACATAACTCGTCAAGGAACGCCTCTGTTCCAAATCACCCGCAAAATCCGCATCCACAAAACCCGTTAGTTTCTTGCCATTACCAAACTCCAAACAAGCATCAATAGTACCTCTCAAATAGCGGAAGATCCACGTCACCGCTTCCCAATGCCCTTTCCCCGGACAAGAGAGATATCTACTTACCACACCAACGTCTTGAGCAATGTCGGGTCGAGTACACACCATCATGTACATGAGACTCCCGACCGCACTTGAATATGGAACCTTATATATTTCTTCTCATCATCGGATTTTGGGCTTAAAGCGGCCGAAAGCTTGAAATGCGCTGCAAGAGGTGTTGAAACAACTTTCGCTTTCTCCATGCCAAAACGGCGTAGCACTTTCTCGGCAAAACTCTTTTGTGAAAGAAACAACTTTCTTTTGGACTTATCCCTTGTGATCTCCATCCCGAGAATCGTTTTGGCGGCCCCCAAATCTTTCATCTTAAATGCCAAACTTAGTTGCTCTTTCAACCTCCTAACTTCTTTCAAGTTTGAGGATGCAATCAACATGTCATCCACATAGAGCAACAAGTAAATGAAATTCCCACCATCCAACTTCTTAAAATAAACACAACTATCATAATTGGAACGATGGAAATTAATACTCACCATGAATGAGTCAAACTTCTTATACCATTGCCGCGGTGATTGCTTAAGGCCATAAAGGGACTTCTTCAAAAGACACACACGGTCCTTCTTTCCCGCAACCTCAAAACCCTTCGGTTGGCTCATGTAAATTTGCTCCTCCAAATCACCATGCAAAAAGGCAGTTTTCACATCCATTTGCTCCAATTCCAAATCCTTCATTACCACCAAAGAGAGCAAAACTCGAATAGAGGTGTGCTTAACTACAGGACAGAACACATCATTGAAGTCCACACCTTGGACTTGACTATACCCTTTAGCCACTAGCCTTGCCTTGTATCAAAAATCCGCAGGATTTGAGCCATCAATCTTCCTCTTAAACACCCACTTGCAACCTACAATTCTCATACCACTCGGAGGTTTCACAAGAGACCAAGTCTCATTTTGTTGGAAAGATTGTAACTCTTCATTCATAGCGGCAACCCAATTGGCCGCATCTTTAGAAGAAATGGCTTCCTTGTAGGAAGATGGCTCACAATACTCCATATCCTCTGCAATTGCCAAACAATAAGCAAAGTCGGAGTATCCATACCTTGTAGGTGGTCTTGTTTCTCTTCTAGCTCGGTCCCTTGCCAAAGCATATGGTTGTGCCTCTTCTTGGGCTTCCTCCAAATTGACATCATCATGTGAGATCAAATCATCACCTTCTTGGACTGACACCTCAAACTCCACCTTCTTCTCAACCGTCTCATTCTCCTTAATAGTTGGCTCGGGTGCAACATCATTTGCCTTCAACATGGCCGACTCATTGAAAATGACATCTCTTGAAATAAGGAACTTAGATGATTCGGGATACCACAACTTATATCCCTTCACATTTGTGAGATACCCAACAAAAATACACTTCTTCGATCTAGGCTCCAACTTTCCTTCATTCACATGTGCATAAGCGGGACAACCAAACACCCTCAAATTCGAATAATCGGCCGTCTTACCCGACCACACTTCTTTGGGTGTCTTCAACTCAATTGAAGTGGTAGGAGATCGATTTACCAAATAGCAAGATGTGTTAATGGCTTCCGCCCAAAACTCCTTACCCAAACCTGCATTTGAAAGCATACTTCTAGACCTTTAGTGTCCTATTCATCCTTTCTGTAACACCATTTTGTTGTGGAGTGTTGACCACCGTCTTGTGCCGAACAATCCCTTCAACCTTGCAAAAATTATCAAACTCACGGTTGCAAAACTCCAAACCGTTATCGGTTCTCAACCTCTTAACTTTCCTTCCCATTTGGTTCTCCAAAAGTGACTTCCATTCTTTGAAGGTGCGAAACACATCACTTTTCTCTTTCAAGAAATAAACTCAAACCTTCCTTGAGAAATCATCAATGAAAGTAAGCATGTAACGAGAACCATTACCTTTGGAAGGCTCATGAGAAGGTCCCCAAAGATCCGAATGGATGTAGTCCAGTGTTTCCTTGGTCGAATGAATGGCCGTGGAGAATCTCAACCTCTTATGCTTGCCAAATACACAATACTCACAAAACTCCAAGTTGTCCGTGCATTGGCCACACAACAAGCCTCTCTTGCTCAAAATGGTCATTCCTCGCTCGCTCATATGCCAGAGCCTAGTAGCATCCTCATCCGACATAGTACCCGAACGTGCAATGGCGGTCGAGCCCGTGACCGTGGAACCTTGTAGGAAATAAAGAGTTCCAATTCTCTTCGTCTTCATGATTGTGAGAGCCCCTTTAGAGACTCCAAGGACTCCACCTTCACTTTGGAATTTACACCCCTTTTCTTCAAGAGACCCCAAAGAAATCAAATTCTTAGACAAATCGGGTATATGCCTCACATCCGTCAACTTTCGGACCTTTCCATCATGGAACTTAATTGTCACCGAACCAATTCCGGCAACCTTACACATATTGTTATTCCCCATGAGAACCTTACCATCCGTAGGCTCATAAGTCTCAAACCAATCTCTATTCGGAGTCATATGTTGAGAAGCACCCGTATCCATCACCCAACAATGTATATCATCAACATTAGTATCTATCACACAAAAAGTATCAACTGTGTCACGTTCGGCCACATTGGCCTCCTCCGAAGAAGAACCTTTACTATCCACCTTTTGTTTATTTTTGAGCTTGAAACAATCGGCCTTAATGTGTCCCTTCTTCTTACAATAGTTGCACGTCAAATTCTTGTGCCTAGACTTCGAACGGGTCCTTGTATCTTTCGAGTTTCGGTCCCATGACCTACCTCGATCAATAACTAAACCAACACCTTGGCTCCCTTTCTCATTATTGGTCATTTCACTATCAATGTGCAACTTGGCTTGCAAATTGCTCTTAACATCCTCTAGAGAAATTTTATCTCTACTATAAATCAATATGTCTCTAAAAGCCTTATATGATGCGGGTAATGAGCATAATAACAAAAGGGCTTGGTCCTCATCCTCCACCTTAACATTAATCTTACTTAAGTCATTCAAAATAGATGCAAACTCCGTAATATGATTGGAAATTGATGTACCTTCAACCATGCGAAGAGTGTAGAGGCGCAATTTCAACCGCAGTCGATTGGTGAGGGACTTCTTCATGTAGATGTTCTCGAATTTCTCCCACAAAGCCTTAGCTGTCTTCTCCGATAGAACCTCTTGCAATGTCGAATTGCTCAAACACAATTGGATAATAGAGAGCGCTTTATCATCCATCTCTCTCCATTTCTTATCCGCCACCGCATCAGTCAATTTTTCTCGACCAAAAATGGCATCCTTAATGCCTTGGCTCGACAAAATCGCTGCCATGTGCACTTGCCATAATGCAAAACTCGTCTTCCCATCATACTTCTCAATATCATATTTTCCCGATATATCCATTCAAATTTCTTGAACCCAATTCAACAAAACACCAAATTTTCTCCCCAAAAATTAATTACTCAAATCACAAAAATCAAACCTTCCCTCTTGATATCCTTTTCCTCCGGTGCTCCCGACGACGAAGACCAAGAAACCCGACGAAGATCTGGACTGGACGAAGATCTGGACTGAGTTGATGGCTGGAAGTGGTCGGTGACTGGAAGAAGAGGAAGTCGGCACCGGGAATCAGCAACGACGGAGAAGAAGTAGTGCTCGCGATGGCTGGAAGGGATCGTCGGTGACGGCTGGAAGTTGGCTGGAAGGGATCGTCGACGACGGCTGGAAGTTGGCTGGAAGGGATCGTCGACGACGGCTGGAAGTTGGGTTGTTGACGGCAGGATTTTGGGGGAGGAGTAAAGGGGCTGGAGGTGTGTGGGTTTTGGTGTTGGCTTTGATACCAATTTGTTGGGATTTTGAATGGGTTGAGATGTTAGGGTTTGAGAAGAGAAGAAGAGAGAGCCGGCTGTAGGAAGAGAGAGGTTAGCAAAAATGTTGATTGTATTCATTTGATTCTAATTGTTACATATATGAAGATACTAAGCCCAATGGGCCCTAAGAGCAATTTGGGTCATAACATAATAGGTTTGGAGGCACAGTTGCAGCAGGGCAGTGAGGGAGATGGCATGGGGGGCAGGGCAGAGTTAAAGGCGGCGAGCACGGGCGACTACGATCAGTGGAGCCTGCGAGCGCTGGAGGCGGTAAGGAGCATGGGAGGTGGAAGCGGCGAGCGCAGGCAAAGGTGAGGAGCGTGGTAGGTGGAGGCGGCAAGAGCATGGGAGGTGGAGGCAGTGAGCATGGACGGCTGCGAGCCATGGTGGCTGGGAGCGCGGGCGGCAAGGAGCGTGGGAGGCGGCATGGAGGGGGGCTGCATTGGATGCGGCTAGGAGGCCAGGAGGAAACCATAGCAGCAGTGGTGGAGGTTTTTGAGTGGAAGGGCAGTGGTGGAGGTGGTGTGGATTGGGGGAGAATTTTGAAATTGGGGAAGGAAGCGATCGGGCGTAGAGGTTTGGGGTTTTTAATTTTTGTTTATATATATATATATATATATATATATATATATATATATATATATATATATATATATAAATGTGTGTGATATTAAATGTGTTTCTCCTACTTTTGAGGGGGTATGCCTATTAGCTTAAGATATAGTATAATTGGGAATTGCAGCAACCCTTAAAATGAAGGAGCAGTTCTCAACTGCGACTTCTTCAAGAAAATTTTATTTCTTGCCATTGTTGTCAACTGTCGCAATAGTGTAGATAGAGGCTGCAGTTGACAATAACGACCAGTAGTGGAGACAGAGTTTGATACTTAGTGAAAAAAATTGTAATTTTTTTTTTTAAACTATGGCCTCAATTATACTGCGGTCTGTTGTGGGACCATTAAAAAACCTTAAGGATCAGATTCATCCTCCCTCTCCACTTCATTTCTTCATCTCTCTCAACAAATCCTCCAATTCCAACCCTAAATCTCAAAACCCTAGTTCCCAAATTCCTCAAACTCCTCTGATTCCTCCACCTTCGTCAAATCTCTTCCAACTCCTCCGACTCTTTCAACTCCGTCAAGGCCCTTCGTGGTTGCCAATTTCACATCCATTTCACCAATTTGGGAATTTCCCCTAATTTCACCTCCCTCTCTCAAAATTAAATCCAAAATATCGCATCATCTCCAACATCATCCCCAATCATCTCTAAAATCACATCCGCCATCAAATTCCAAATTTTGTCAAAGCATTCATAAAACCCTAAATTATAGTTTCTGTTATCCATATTAAACTTCATTTATTATGCTAGTATGAATATAGATTAATGAAATTTAAGCTAAAGTGTTGTAAACGATGGATTCATAAGAATTTGCCTAGGTTGAATACTTCAAATTTAGTTTAAAAGAGTAGTGTATGTATGTTATGTTTGTGATTAGATAATGACTCGCATATTTGTTCCTTTATGTATAAGTATGGATTGTTGACATTAAGTTTGTTGTGCACAAAGCGTATCATCTACAACTGATATCATCAGTTGAGATTTACAGGATCTACAGAAAAAGGAAAACCAAAAGAAAATATTCAAAGTGATTGGAAATCAAGCAAAAGCGGCATAGACCCAAAAAACAATGAAGATTGCACACAAGAAACAAGTGCTTAAAATCATCAAGATTGTCAGCCAAAATAGATGATTTATTTCTGTTTATGTGAGGAGAATATATGTAGAGTAGTGTTGATTGATAAATTAGTTTTGGAAAGAATATCAAGTGAAATTTCCAAATAAAAGTCGAATATGCACATCAGCGGTCGACCGCACGAAATGACAATCGACTGCCACAATAGTCGACCGCACATCTCTGTGGAAAAGATGAGTCAGTCGACCGGTCATTGCTCGACTTATGAGTTAAAAGATGACCGGTCGATTGCCATCATTGCGGTCGACTGTCCTAGTGCAGATCTGACTATTTCGAAAATATCTTTTCGTTTTCGGAAACATACATTTCCCCACTCTATATATTAAGGCGAACTCACAGTGTATTCTTCACCCCTAGCTAACATAACTCTTCTAAACTAATCATTCAATCAATACTCCGAGTGTGAGAGATTTTATTATTTTCTTCAGTCAAGGTCTTTTTAGATCTTGAGAGTTTTTCTTACTTTTCCTCTTCGGTGAGTTTTGCGGGACTTATTTGTAGAAGTCATGCGGGTGTAATAGGTTTTTCGGCCTGAATTTCGAGAATCACTGTATAAGGATCTAAAGTATAGTGGAACGCTTGTGGGGGAAAATTTGCTACAAGTAGGTGGTGTGGACGTAGACCTGGAGGTCTAACCATGTTGTATCGTTGTGTCTTACTCGTTGCACTATTTTCTTTCTCTTACTTTATCCGTTTACTTTACGCATTTTATTTAAATTTTTAATTTCCGCACAATCACCCTATCCACCCCCCCCCCCCCCCCCGGGTGATGTACAATGGTATCAGAGCGAGGTTCTTATTAAAAGCTTAAAAGCTTGAGCAAAAGGTCCAATGGCCGAAATCCCTCCTCCCGAAAACTTGTACTCGTCAGAGCCATTTATCTCCAATGGGACTAGTCTAACACGTTCACCTTATTTTGATGAAAAATGCTATGATGTTTGGAAAGTTCATATGTTTCACTTTTTGCAGATGCTTGGAGAAGAAGTATGGAACGTTTGCATAAACAAAACAAATATTCTTGTCAGTGACAGAAAGAAGGCTTTCACAAAAGCTGAACTAGCACTAAAAACTGCAAACTCTAAAGCTATGATAGCACTCTATGCAGGTCTAAACAATGAAGAATTGATGCAACATGGGAGAAATTGCAAGACAGCGTATGAAATTTGGAACAACATACTAAAATGGCATGAAGGAACCGTATCTGAGGTAACGACAAAAATTAATTTATGCTGTTATATATTTGATGTTTTTCGTATGTTGCCAAGAGAGAACGTTGATCAGATGCTTACCCGCTTCGACATCATCGCACATGAGCTTGAGAGCTTAGGTAAGGGGTTGGATGATGACCGAAAAGTTGGAAAACTCATAAGCTGTCTCACGCCTGAATGGGACATAAAAGCTACTGCAATGAGGGAGACGCTCGAAGAAAAAGGGTTTGACTACTACACTTTCCAAGGAAAATTGAAGACGTACGAGATGTAGATGACCGAACCAAAGAGGTACCAACAAAACATTGGGATTGAACCCAAAACTGAAGAAAAAACCATTGCCTTGAAAGCAGACACTTTGCGAGCATCAAAACCAGAGTCAAAACATGAAGATTTAGATGAAGATATTGCACAGTATTGACACAAAGATTTAAGAAGTACTTTAAATGAAAGTTTGACCGATCACAAAGAGAACAGGATAAACATGACATATGTTACAAATGCAAGAAGCTGGGACATATACGCACAAACTACCCCATCTCACAGGACATGAACAACGACCATCATTACCCTAACTCAGGATTCAGAAAGAAGGCATTGAAGACAACATGACAAAATTCAGATTCCAGCAATGAAGAGCAAGAACACAACAACTTTGGTTTCATGGCTCTTGGAAATGGTGAGGTGCAATCACCATCCCAAGAAGAGTAATCGAAGAACCCACCTATGATGATTTAGTTGACATGTGTAATGGTTTAAGAGATTATGCAAAAAAAATTAAGTCGTGAATTGAGACAATATAAATAAATGTCAAATGAATCACATTACTCTTGCATTGCTAAAAATCAAAAGTTGAAAAATAAAAATTCTTTGATTATTGAAAAAGTCGAGTCATTTAAGAAAGACCATGATGTGTTGATAGAGGGAAATGAGTATTTACAACAAACATATTCAAAAATCCTTAGCAACACATGATGAAAATCTAAAACAAATTCATGAGAAATCTGTTTATATTGCTAAACTCACTGATGATTTAAATGACTGTAAAAGAAAATTTGATGAAGTAGTGAAAGGTGGTAAAGAAGCACTCGAACAAAATAGAATACTTGATGCTACCCTAAACACTCTTCGTTGGAACACCAAAGACGATGAGAAGACTATAAAAATGCTTTGTAATAGAATAACTGAGCTCGAAAACAATGTTGAAAAATATGAAGGGTCCAGTTATCTTATTACAAAGAACTCAACGTCATATCATGATAATTGAGGACTTGGTTACAATGAGCCAATACAACGTCAAAATTCTAAGCAATCATGTCACACATATGCATACTCACCAAAATAGTTACAAATCAACACAAAACAATGCACATGTGCATGATCCAAGACATAATCGTATTACATGTCACTATTATTGTAAATTATGACATATATCTTATAATTGTTCATTAAAAGGAATACTAATTTTGTTTGGGTGAAAAAGAACGCAAATGCATGAACAACATCTACTTGGACACCTACAAACTTTCATGTAGGTGCATCAACGCCTTCCATTTAAAAGATCGTAGGTACCTTGATGATAGATGCTCGAAATTCACTATTAGTTACAACAACGGAATCTGCATCTCTATCAAGGGAAAAAGAGAAGGACATCAGTTCTTCTGATGAGTACAACATTGGGTAAAATCTAAACCAATTTCGACTTGCTTTTGCTTTATAGATGACATATCTCTAAGTAAGAAATCTAGAACATTAGTTATCCATCTATGAAATGCATGTACTTTGTTAATTTTACTTACAACATATGATAAAACTACTACAAATAATTATTTCTTAAAATATATAACTTCATATAAGATCATTTTTGAAAGGGAAAATACTGTTCTAGATTACAAATTAGCTGATATACATCCAACACCATTCGAAGAAAAATGTTTTCATGTCTTAAAAGATGAACTAAAAGACATTAATCTTTTTGTGCATGGTTTTCTATGACAGTTTGTTGTTCGTTTGACTACATAGTCGACTGTTCCTTCATAAGTGGTTCGGTAGACCGACCGATCGACCGTCCTATACTTAGGAAATTCTTTTCTTAAATATCTGGTTGGTCGAAAGTGGACCGGTCGACTGCACGTTCGACCGCACGGTCGACCGTCCTGCTCTCTACTAGATTCATTACAGTTAACTCTTCTCTTTCCCTGTGTTGCGGTCGACCGTCTTCCTAAACCGGTCGACCGATCCTATCGGCTGATCAGATCTCAAAATATTTCATTCCTTCTATGACATGCGGGGACCACACCTCTAATATAAATACCCCTTCTTCTTCCTCTCTCAGTCTCCACGAAACCCTAACCTCATCTCCTCCAAAACCCATAAAAAAAAAATTCAGTATTTTTTGCGAGTTTCTCTTCTGTTTTCGGGCACTCTCTGTCTCTTTCTCTCATGGCTTCTCACGGTCCTTCCTCCTCTCACAGATCTAAGGGTAAGAAAACGGTTACCTCTAAATCTGTCACTAGAGAAGGAATCACGTTTAGAAATGTAAACTGTAATGCCCTGATTTTTTTTCATTTATGAAAAATTATTTTTATTTTGCACGTAGTGTGCACGTGCAATATTTTTGGTTGAATTAAATGTTATGATTTTTTTTTCATTATGATGAGTATAGATATTTATATATGTGTTCTTAAATCATTTTTGTATAAAGCCCTTTTTCAAAGAGACAAAAGCCTTTCTTTTTAAAGCCCAAATGGAATTTATTTATTTTCTTTTATAAACTATTATTTTTGGCCCATAAAGCCCATGAGCTATTTCATCTTTTAAATTACAATTTGTAGTGTAGAATACATTTTTCTTTAAGCTTATTTTTATGAAAAATCTAATGTACAAAAATGGAGACCAAGTTGCATGCACGTGCACTACACGTACACGTGCAATAGCACACTTGTGTGGCCGGTTTGGATTTTGGAGGGAATTGAAATTTTCAAATGGAGATCATGCTTGGTGGTTACTTGGTTGTGGGTAGTTAATGCAACTCCTACTTTCATCTTAGCCCTCCATCTTATAACCAATTACTTGATCCTAGCCCTCCATTCCATTAAGACTTTAGTATAAATACCCCCCCCCTCCTTTGTCTTTCCTCATTAGAAATCAAATTTTTAAGAGTGAGTTGAGGGTGAAGGTCGGCTTTGCTTTAGAGGATTTTGGTAGCAAGGAGCAAGGAGGAGAAGTCACATCATCAAACTAGAAGGCTTCGCGAGATTCGTTTACTTCGTCAATAAGGTGGGTGTTTCTCAGAACTTCTAATATAGTAATTATGCTATGACAATAATGATTGTTACCATGCTTATGAAAAGTAAGTTTAGATATATTAAATTGCCCTGCGTTATGCTTATTGTGAAAGTTGTGAAGGACTAATAATGAAGTAATGACACTTTAAAAAGACTGTAATTGGCTTGAACAGTCGACCGTCATGTGGACAAGTCGACTGGTACGAGGTGGACGTTTTCTCATGATTTCTAAATTAGAAGATTTTAATTGTGTACATGTATACAAACTGAAGTGATGGAATGATTGCTAAATCCATACCCTCCATGCTGTATATAATTGAGGAGACATGAACGGATGAAAAAGGACTAGTGATGATTAGAAAACTGGGAATAACCCGTACAGTCGACCGCTAATGTAAACAGTCGACTCGTATATTGAAATAAAGTATGTACAGTTCAGAGTTCCATGAAACGAGGTATTTTAATGTAATGTTCTAGTGTGTTAAATTGAGATTAGTATTCATCTCTGCAAGTAAATGATAAGTAAATGAAAGTGCATGCTTAGCATTTCTTTGAGGAAAGAACATTAGTTATGTAAAATTTATATGTTGTGATGTTAGTGAACAGATAAGAAATTACATGTTTATGTTAGTATGAATATAATGTAATGTGACAAAACGATGTGTGTGAATTGAAGAACAGAAGGGAAAGATGATTCCTTAATTTGAAATTTAACCTGTTCAGCCGACCGAATGCATGTAGCAGTCGACTGAACTGAGCATGAAAAGTGTACACTTAAATCCCCCAGAACAGACGACTGATTTGAATGACAGTCGACTGTTCAGTGAATGATATTTTAGACATGGAAAACTGCGGAACAGCCGACTGGCCATGTGCAGCAGTCAACTCTCCCGAGCAGTTATGAAGAACTTTATTTGACTGAACAAGTCCACTGGACTGTCTCCAAGTCGACCGTCCAGAATACTTTTGATATATTAGAAATCTTATTTGGTTTATGATAAAGATTGTGAATCTTATGGTTGATATTGGTAAACTCTATTTGTTTTTGCATGAATTTATATGAAGTGAATCATTGATTTGAATTGTGGGAATTAAATGAATATGAAAGCTAGGAATATGGTAAAGAAAATCTGTGAGATTATGAAAATGAATTTATGAGTTGGAAATGCTCAGATTTTAGTAATTGTGAATTGGAATTGAAACAAAAGAGTAGCTAAGTCTTCCCCGGCATTTGGAAAGAGATGAAATGAAATTTGAATTGAAAGACCAAGGTTGGTCATGTTGAATGAATGAATAAGTCCGATTTAGTGGAGAGGCTAACTCTAGAGCTTTGATTTTATTCATGATTCTAATAAAGTAGTACATAGTGGAGATGTGATGAAAATGAGAGAAAACACAAGTATGAGAACTAGAGTTTACGGTGCGGGTGTGTGAGCCACATAATGCATGCTTGATGAGTCAAGACATGGCATGGGCACAATTCAGTAATGATCGGACTTTAGCCATGCTTGTGGGATGTTTGGTGACTGCAAGAGGATCGTGTGCCATGAAGGAGGCTGAATTGCCACAGAATGCATGCTTGATGAGTCAAGACATGGCGTGGGGTTTCCCTCCAGGTTTTCTGTGCACGTGCTTGTACTCATAGATCATCTAGGATACTCACCGTAGTTACAGTAGTAGATTAAGTCATGGCGAGGAATTGAACCCTACAAAGATGAAGAACAATTAAGAGGCTTGCCCTCGGACCTATGTAGTATGGGATGCATAGAATCCGAACAAGTGCGCAGTAGTGTCATGTAATATAATAATTGCATTAAGGATTAAGTGCACAATCACAACACAACATCATTAAGATTTTTCCTTTACTTTAATTTGATATGCGAACAAGTTTGTGATCTGTTAAGAAATGAGAATCGTTATACTGTTTCTGGCATAGAGAGGATGGCCATGTATAATTATCATCGGTTGAATAAACTGATGTACCTACAGTTTTATATGCATGATAATTGGCTTGATAAAGGTTAAGGGAGAACCAATGCTCAAGGATTATTTACTGTTGCATCTTTTGTATAAAGTTGTATTTGCTTCCGTTGTCATTATTTGTAATTTATTGATGTATATGCTTCCGCTGTAAGATGTGAAGTGTAAAATCTCATGTAACTCTGATGCAAAGTAAAAAGTTTTTAATTCCTTGTAAAATTGTACCGAATGAGACGAAAAGATCCTGTAGAACTCTCGAATTCAGTTGTATTTGGGATTCAGGGCGTTACATAAACTGTGCAGATCTTTATTTTTTCACACTTTCTTCTCCTCCGATTGTTGCTAACCGTGAAATAAATCTAGAAATTTTGGGTGGGCAATTTAGTCAAATGGTTAGGATTATTCATGATTTTGGGTGTAAAATTTATCTCACTACACCAAACACCCACTCCGAGTTATTGACTCGTCAATTTTATGCCATTCTTGAGGGTATCCAAGACAATAATCTCACTCTTTCTTCAATTATTCTTGGTAAAAGGGTTTAAATTACTCCCATTTATCTTCATACGCGTTGCCCGAAGGAGAATTTGATGCTTATCATCTTGACTTCAACAGACTCGACTACAAACCGGGTCATGATAAGTCTACTATTAAATCCATGAATGTTAAATCTGAATTTCTTCATATCCCTCATCCCGCTCCCACAAATTTTACCGATGTTGCCCGTGTCTTGAATAAAATTGTTATGCCAACATTTGGCCTAAAAAGAATGATAAAACTGAAATTCTGGTAGACTAATCATTCATAATTTTCCTCATTCTAGGCGAATATAAATTTGATCTTGTCACATTTATCATTAGGACAATGAATTTTGCCACCACTCGTAACCGTGGTCTACCTTTCAGTTCTCTTATTTATAATCTCACTATTGATTTTCGCATTGATATTGGGAACTTTCTCCTTAGAAAAAATCTCATGCCAATCCTTGTAACACCTTAGAATTTTAAATAATTTTTTTGAGATTAATAAATGAATTAATGTGATTTTTTGTGATTTAATAAATATTTTTCTGAAATTTATCCTTTTGCACGTGCAAATTACGTGCAAATATTTTCTTGGGAATCCCAAAGTCAGAAAATATTTTGGGAAAACCTAATATTTATTAATAGGTATTATTTGTGAATTATTTGGATTTTTTTAATATTTATTTGGCATGTATGCAAATATTACAAAAAGATGGTATTTTATGCAAAATTACCACTTGGAGTAAAAACTCTAGATTTTTGGTTTTCTGGGCTGAGCATGATGGCTGACCAACTCAGAGGTAAAGAGTTTAATTTTTGTTATGATATATTTGGTTTATTTTGCTAATTTATTAAAGAAGGATCGTTTTGTAAAATTTCCACTTGGAGGCCAAAAATTTCAAAATTGATTTTCTGGTTTGATGTAGATTCCGGCCAGATCTAGAGAGGATATTTTTGATTTAATCTCAACTAAATTGGTTAATCTAGTTACCTAGTATAAAGGACCCATATATGTAAAGATATATTCTAAAGGAATATTTTGCAAAATCTTCTCATAACCCTAATACATCAGATTGTGGCTATTAAAAGGGCTACTACTGTTGTCTCTTTCCAGCACAAAACAAAAGTATATTTTTATTATTGATTTCTTGGAGTTTCAAAGCGAGGATCTTGGATGTTTGCGAAAGGAGAAGCTTTTCTTATTTTCTTTATTATCTTCGTTGATTCTTCAATAAGGTGAGTGACATATGTTTAATTTCTTGTTGTTCTATGCATGTTATATATGATAATTTGTCTGGTAGAATACATGTTAGATGATTGAATGATGATATAATGGATAAATTGATGGATGGATAATTTAAAAAAATAGAACTTTTATGATTAGTATGCAATGGATGAATAAATTTACTATGTAGATGACTTGAGATTGTTAAGAACCTAGTAGGAATCATGAATATGTTGTTTTCTTTCATATTTTGCTGATCTGAATGTATATAATGAGATTGTATGATGTATTATGCATATAGACAATTAGAGATGGACTTTTTATTGATTTGAATACATATATATGATCTGTTGATGTTCTGATGAAGAAAAATTGACTAATGCATGTTGTAGATGTATATAATCAAGGGCAAATTGATTCAATTTGTTATATATGTGTTTAACAAATTGTAAGAGTTTTGGAATCAAATATTTGGTTTTTACATGCTGAAAGATTGATTTTTATTTGCAGGTCTGATGATGAACAAACCGAAAGTGGATTTTTGAGTCTTTATGAAGTTTTGGTGGAATTTGGGGTTTTCTATTGATACTGAGATTTAATTTGAAACATTATGCTATTCATATACAGTGAATTTTGATGTAGTTACTGATGCATATACACATATGTACACATAGAGATATATATTTTACTGATTTGAAGAGTTTTGATGAAAAATTGCCCTTTTGTGATTTTGTTGAGAGTTTGATTTGAATTACGAACTCCAGTATGTTAGAAAAGTTGTATTTGATCATCTCAAGGTTTTAATTTTTCAAATTCATGTTTTTAAAGATTTAAAACAATGTATCAGACTGAAAAGTGCACGGAATTTAAAGTGCTGTCTTTTTGGCTTGACGGTCGACTACCCAGAATTTGCACATGAAATGTCGATCGACTGTCAATTCTGAATTTTTGAATTTTTAGCATGTTAGTCGACTGCTGCTTTTTGTACTAGGATGTCGGTCGACCGACAGCTGCTGTACTGATTGTTTTTGTTGAATTTTTTTTGCTGTTTTCTCGAACGATTATTTCTTCGAAATTATGGATTATTGATCTATTGTTTTTGATGAAGTTTTGCTATAGGTAACCGTATTTTACAGAGAGTTACATTTTGATTATAATAAAGTTTAACTCGTATTTCTATGGCTTTAGAAAGCAAAATATATATGGATTTCGAGAGGTTGATGTTTTGTGATTTTTTTCTATAACTTCAAAATGTGAAACTCAGTTGTTTAAGAGATTTATTCTCAGATTTTATTTCAGAAAAGTTTGTGAGTATTCAGATAAATTTGGGATTATTGATTTAAAGAAGTTTATTATAATGAATGAATTGATGATGGAACCAAGAGTTTTAATGAAAGATTTGTGTTGATATTTGAGTTGTGACTCTCTAGAGGTTGCGTGGGATTCCTGTAAACCGACAGATGAGATTTTGTGGATCTTGGCCAGTTGAGGCCATGGTGTTGTTTTGGTGAAATTAAGTCCGGCAGGGTACACCAACTCCAGAAAAATTGTATTTTAATTAATAATAATCAACCTAAGGACAGACACTAGTGGAGATATGATAGAACTTGGAAAACGTAAGTATGGGCTCTGTTGTTAGTCCAACGGATGTATTCCAGAACTGTGTGTTGTTGTGTCTCTAGTATATTCGCGTGTCGAGGGTCGGTAGGCCTATTCACATAATGTCTAGAGGACAGTTTGGATGTTCGTGTGTCGATGGTCGGCAAGCCTATTCAGGGAACATACTGTGCATTCGTGCGTCGAGGGTCAGCATGCCTATTCATGGGATGTACTGTGTATCTTCACGTCGAGGGTCGGCAGGCCTATTCGTGGGGTAGACGGAAGGGAGGTGATTCTCCAGAGTTAGAGATATGCTTACATGATGCTTGCGCATCGAGGGTTGTTAGGCCTATTCGTAGAGTATTTTAGATCTTGTTGCTATCACTGTATTAGGATTAGTTTCATAACGAGGGATTTAACCCTATAAAGTGGAGAATGATAAGGAATTGCACCGGACCTATGTAGTATGGAATGCATAGAATCCGACAAGTATGCAATAAAGAGTCATCATACTACATTTGTATTTTCTTGACTTGTATCATGCATGATATTTTTCTGTTTTCCTACACTTGACACTTAGCGTAGTTTCACTTGATGTTTTTATGCTTTATTTACCGTTATTTATTATTCTATTTGTTTCTACTGTGGAAATGTGTTGGTTTCAAATTTATTCTTTATGCTTCATTTAAATTGTATTTCTTTTGATGTCACTCACACCGTTATGACTGACCCCGTAGTTTTAGGGGTTAGGATTATCTCTAGCCTCATATTTTACAGGTAGGTACCGTTAGCTTGGGATTGAATGCTAATAGTAGAATGATAATATGGCTTATGCAAATTGTAAAAAATGGGTTGTAAAAGAAAGAAAATGTAATTCAAGGTGTTTAATTTTCCACTGTGCTATGTAAAGAATTGATGTAATAAAAGTTGAAAAAATTTCCTGCGTTTTGCTATGTTTACTATTACATTTAGGTAGATGCTGGAAATTGTGCCACATATTTCTAAATTTATTTATTAGAAATTCGGGGCACTACAGAGTTTGGTATCAGAGTCAGGTTCAATAGTAATGATAAACATGGTATAAGAATAAACCTAGGTGGACATTAGAGCGTGAGTACCTAGGTGTGGACATTAGAGTGTGAGTATCACATGGAATTAAAAGAAGATGAAATGATTTGGGGCATGATTGAGATTTTGCCATAAGGTATTGATATGAATATGAATTGAGTTGTGATGTTCTAACTTTTCCCTCATTTTGTAGTATTCAGTATAATGGCAGGACCCATGACCATGAATGGCATAGGTGATGATGGGGCCGAGGGTTCCAAGGGGGCCGACTTGATCTAGAGACGGAAATTGCCATGGTGTATCAGACATTGAACACATTCATGGCATCCAACATGACTCAGAATCAGAATCAAGGGACTGGACCAGTGCTTATTAATGCGGATCCAATTAAGCAAATGGTGTCCTTCGAGTGGATGAAGCCGCCTGTTTTTGAAGGGCAATCTGATCCAAATGAGGCTGATGATTGGATTAGATAGATGGAAGTGGTCTTCAAAGTTTTGGAAACCCCAGCAGCCAACAAGGTGAAATTGGCTACGATACAGTTAGAGAAGGATGCTGACGTCTGGTGGTAGTCAGTGAAGAGGACTTTTGGAGATGAACAAGTGACTTGGGAGGCTTTTCTTGAGGAGTTCAGGGATCGCTTCTTTCCTCTAGACATTCAGAAGAAGAAGGCAATGGAATTCTTGAACTTACAGCAAGGCAGCATGTCAGTGCGCGAATATGAGACTAAGTTCGCCCAGCTGTCAAGGTATGCACCGGAGTTGATAGTTGATGAAGTAAAGAAGGCCAAGAAATTTGAGCAGGGCTTGAGGCCAAATTTGAGGTCACGGATAATACCGTTGGGCATCAGAAGGTTTGATAAGCTGGTCAGGAGAGCAGCAATGACAGAAGAAGATATGGATCAGTTCAAGAAGAAGCAGGAGACCTGGAACATGAATAAGAGGCAAGCAGCAAATCAGAGTGGGAAGAAGTTCCCAGCGAAGCAGGGCAGGTTCAGTAGGCCAAAGCAGAAGGCGCCCACAATTCAAGGCGTGACTTGTTTCAACTGTGGAGAGGCGAACCACTATCATTTAGCATGCACCAAACCACCTAAGGTACGGTCTTGTTATCAGTGTGGTCGTGAAGGCCATTTCAGACCAAACTGTCCGCAGCTGAAGAAGGAAGGTGCAAGCGGAGGCAAATTCCAGAGGCAGGGGCCAGTGTTTGCATTAACTGAGGAGGATGCGAGTAACTCAGAAGATGTGATCCAGGGTATGCAAGAATTTTAAATTCGTTTATTTGATGTATTAAGTAAAACTTTGTTTAAGAATAAATTGGAGATTTAAGTATCATTCTTCATGTAACAGGATTTGTCTTGATTAATGGAATAAAAGCAAAAATTTTATTTAATACTGGTTCTTCGCATACATTTGTGTCACCCAATTCTGCTAAAGTTTTAGGTGTGGAACCTAAGATGTTTCCAGGTAGAGTCTTGTCAGTGGCAACACCATCAGGGAAAGAATTGATTGCTAATCGGTATTACGAGGACTGTAATATCGAGATTGGTGAGAGTTTATTCGACATTGATCTCATTGAACTGCAAGTCTTGGGTGTGGATGTGATAGTGGGCATTGATTGGATGGCATTATATGATGCCAAAACTAAATGCAAGAAGAAAAAGGTGTTAGTGAAGGCACCAGGAGGTTCCGCAGTGACTTTTCAGAGAAAGAAGAAGAACCCGAGAGTGGCTGCAATGGTATCTAAGTTGATGATTCCAGATGAAGTCAGAAGCATTCCAGTTGTCAGGCATTTTCCTACAGTATTCTTTGAAGATCTACCTGGATTACAGCCGCAGCGAGATGTTGAGTTCTGCATCAATATTCAGCCGGGAAGTGCTCCGATTTCTAAGGCTCCATACAGGATGGCACCGGTGGAGCAGGATGAAGTTAAGAAGCAGATTGAGGAATTGCTGAGCAAGGGATTCATCAGGCCGAGTACTTCACCATGGGGTGCACCAGTGTTGTTAGTGAAGAAGAATGATGGGTCAATGAGTATGTGCATTGACTACCGGGAGTTGAACATGGTAACCATTCAGAACAAGTATCCGCTTCCACGGATTGATAGTATGTTAGATAGGCTTCGAGGAGCAGCTGTATTTTCGAAGATTGATCTGCGGTCAGGGTATCATCAGGTCTGAGTTAAGGATGAGGATGTAAGAAAGTCAACTTTCAGAACTCGTCATGGACTCTATGAGTTTTTGGTGATGCCATTTGGAGTGACGAATGCGCCGACAGTATTTATGGACATGATGAACCAGATTTTGTGGCCGTTTATTGATTTCTTCGTGGTGATATTCATTGATGATATTCTGGTATATTCGAAGTCGGAGGTAGAGTACTCTAAGCACTTGGCAGAGGTATTGAAGAAGTTACATGAGCATAACTTGTATGCCAAGCTGTCGAAGTGTGAGTTTTGGAAGTTCGAGGTAGCTTTCCTTGGTCATATCCTTTCTAAAGAGGGAGTGTCCACCGATCTTCAGAAGGTTGAAGCAGTGAAGAATTGGCCCAGACCGACGACAGTGAAGGAAGTTAGGAGTTTCTTGGGATTGGTTAGATATTACAGCAGATTCATTCAGGGCTATGCACAGATTGCAGTTCCTTTGACATGATTGACTCGGAAGAATGTGGCTTTCACTTGGACTGATAAGTGTGAGGCGAGTTTCCTAGAGCTAAAGGAGAAGTTAACGATTGCTCTTATCTTAGCTTTGCCACAAGCTGGGAAGGACTATGATATCTACAGTGATGCGTCACTCAGGGCTTTGGGGTGCATCTTGATGCATAAAGGGTAGGTTATTGCACATGGATCGAGGCAGTTGCGTCTGCATGAGAAGAACTATCCGACGCATGATCTGGAATTGGTAGCTATTATCTTTGCCTTGAAGCAGTGGAGGCATTATGTGTATGGAGAGAAGGTCAACATGTATACTGACCACAAGAGCCTGAAGTACATTTATCAGCAGAGGGATTTAAATCTTCGGCAGAGGAGATGGTTGTAAGTGTTGGGAGACATTCGTCCTGAGATCAAGTATCATCCGGGTAAGGCGAATGTGGTGGTCGATGGGCTTAGTTGGAAGAGCAGTCTGTCGAGTCTGAGCAGCAGAGTTAGATCAGGCAGGTATTGAGGTTGTACTGTAGGGTTTGGGAGCATCTTTGGCTCAGTTGAGGTTGCAGCCTTCTTTGAGGGAGAAGATTATGGAGGGTCAGAAATCAGATGCAGAGATTCAGAGGATATTGCAGCAGGTTTTCGAAGGCAAGTTATCAAAATTTTGAGTCCAAGATGGAGTTTTATGGATGAACGAGAGGTTATGTGTACTGAAGAATGCAGATTTAAGAGAGAGTATCTTGCAGGAAGCACACAGTACCTTGTTGTCAGTACATCCCGGAGGTACGAAGATGTACAAGGATATCAAACAACACTTTTGGTGGTCGGGTATGAAGAGAGTTGTGGCAGACTTTGTGGCGAGATGTCTGACTTGCCAGCAGATCAAAGCAGAGAATCAGAGCCCTGGAGGCTTGTTACAGCCAATGCCTATTCCAGAATGGAAGTGGGAGAATATCCGGAATAGGCAATGGCTGTTAACTTGGGATTGGATGTTTATGGTAGAATGATAATATGGCATATGCAAATTGTAAAAGAATGGGTTGTAAAAGAAAGAAAATGTAATTCGAGGTGTTTAATTTTCTGCTGTACTATGTAAAGAATTAGTGTAATAAAGTTGAAATTTTTTCATGTGTTTTGCTATATTTACTACTACATTGAGGTTGATGCTGGGAATTGTACCACGTATTTATGAATTTATTTATTGAAAATTTAGAGCTTTACAATCTTTCCCCAACAAATGGATATTGATGTGCCATTCACACAATGTGCACGTTGTCATCAAGCCCAACAAGATCATCAAGCTGAACATTCCCAACAAGCTCCTTCCTCCTCTCGTTGCAAGAATGCTACTCCTCCATCCACCTCATCTACGTTTGTGACTCATGAACAATTTGCCGCCCATCAAAGGCAAATCTACAATTACTATGTCAACATCATCGAGTACTTGTAAGGCAAAGAAGATTGGGAACTCCTTCCTCCTTCTGATGAAGAGGAGAACGATGATGAAGACGATGAAGACGAAGATGATGATGGTGATGATGATGCCAATGATGATGAGGAATAGCTTGTATTGGTTAGGAATATGTCTTTGATGATTGCAATGATCATATGTGGAATAGTTTACATTGGTTAGTTGCCTTGTATGGACTTCTCTTCTAATCTCTCATGTGTTATGTAACCATATCTATCAAGAAATCAAATGTCATGTCAACTCGAATACACCTCGCATTTATCTTTGTGCTGTGCTTTTCATTCTGATCATTATTTTCCTGTTTGACTGCGTGGTCAGACAAGCGGTCGACGTCCTCTCTCTACAATCAAGACTTCCTATATTTTACATTTTTGTTTACCGGTCGACCGGTCCACCGGTCTCCTTTATGTCCTTTTTAGTCACACATACTATGGTCGGTCGACTGTACAGTCGATCGATATTTATTCTGTTTTCGGATTTCTGACAGGCACATTTTTTGGTGTGTTCCAAAAATAGGGAGAAGTGTTCTTAGAATTTGAAACCTATTTTATTTGAAATCTATTTTAAGACTTTAAATCTTTGAATCTATGTCTCTCTATTTTAAGTCATTGAATATTTTAATCTATGTATTAGCAAAATCTCAAATCTATGATACCATGTAGATCTCTCACTGTATATCAAAGAGTTTCGCAATCAACGGTATCATATAAGTAGATTTTATATGTAAGCATGTTTTCAAATTTTGGTCTTTGCATATAGGTTGCATCATGAACTTACCATGCATGAATTTATGGGGAGTATTGTTTTTAGGGGGAGAACTTGAATCTCTTCTAATATTTTTTATTTACATTTTTAAATTCTAAGGTATTTTTTGTCCACGCCAAAAGGAAGAGATTGTTGACCTTAAGTTTGGTGTGCACAAAACGTATCACCTACAACTAATATTTTCAGTTGAGATTTACAGGATCTACAGAAAAGGAAAACCAAAAATAAAAGATTCAAAGTGATTCGAAATCAAGCAAAAAAGGCATAAACCAAAAAATCAATGAAGATTGCACGCAAGAAACATGTGCTTCAAATTATTAAGAAAGCCAGCCAAAATAGATGATCTATTTCTGTTTATGTGAGGAGAATATATGTAAAGTAGTGTTGATTGATAAATTAGTTTTGGAAAGAATATAAAGTGAAATTGCCAAATAAAAGTCGAACCTACACAACAGCGGTTGACCGCACGAAATGATAGTCGACTGCCACAACAGTTTACTGCTCATCTCTGTAGAAAAGATGAGTCAATCTACCGGTCATCGCTTGACTTATGAGTTAAAAGATGAACGGGTGACTTTCCATCATTGCGACCGACCATCCTAGTGCAGATCTGACTATTTCGGAAAGATGCATTTCTTCATTCTATATATTGAGGTGACTCACAGTGTATTCTTCACCCCTGGCTATCATAACTCTTCTGAACTAATCATTCAATCAATACTCAGAGTGTGAGAGATTTTATTATTTTCTTCAGTCAAGGTCTTTTTAGATCTTGAGAGTTTTTCTTTCTTTTCCAGTTCGGTGAGTTTTGTTGGACTTATTTGTAGAAGCCCTGCAGGTGTAATAGGTCTCTCGGCCTGAATTCTGAGAATCACTGTACAAAGGTTTAAAGAACGCTTGTGACAGAGAATTGCTAGAAGTATGTGGTGTGGACGTAGACCTGGGGGTCGAACCGCGTTATATCAACGTGTCTTGCTCGTTGTTTTGTTTGCTTTCTCTTACTCTATCCTTTCACTTTACGCATTTTATTTAAAATTTTAATTTCCGCACAATCACCCTATTCACCCCCCCCCCCTTAGGTGATTTACATGGATTACAAAATTCCTATTGTTCTTTTATGGAGGATAAATGATTCGAGACAAAAAAACTAGGAGCTTGTTATAGAGGTGTTGAACCGGAAATAGTTTGGGCTCCTCGTAACATTACGAAGCAATAACTAGTAGATAATGTCTATGAAATTACTAAATAGGATTGAGGTGAATGGAGTGTTAAAGTCCTAGCTTGTTATGCAGCTCGAAAAGGAGAATGACAACATATCATGGTGGTGCTTGTAGTTAATGATAACGCTCTTATTGCAATGATTGCAGGGACAGTTGTTCCAAACTCTAGTTGGATTACAATGGAGTTATATATTGAGCAAATCAAGATTCCTAATGGTCGGTCACATGTTATTCGTAGCTCCATTTCCGAACATAAAGTGCCAACCCATGAGGTGAGTCTCAATCCAGCTCCTGAATCACATGCATGATTGACGCATCCACAAGAAGACATGTTCACATGGAATATGAGTTTTCATGTCCTTCTATTTTGATACGTGATATTGTTGATAATGAAAACTTTATTCAATATTTCAATCATGCTAGTGTTAACAATGAGTTATTAGAAGATTAAGAAAATTAAGAAATGAGGAAGATGAAGAAGATGGACATCCAGATGATAATGTTAATGACGTTGAGGACTTGCAAGATGATGCGATCCGCTTAACTCAATCCATGAGTGCACTTGACCTTGAGTTTGAATCGGTTGACTGGGTTAACAATGCGAGGGTACATCAATTTGTATTAGAGTCATGTGGCTCATCCAACGCAGATGAATTGTACATTGGGCAAAAGTTTGAAACTAAATACAATGTTCAACATGCAGTGAAGGTGTTATCCATAGAGAAACATCGAGAATTTGTCATAGTGAAATCAACAAAAAATGTATATGCTATAAAATGTCAATTATCACCAAAACTCCGTACACCAGAGGAGAGGGCACAAAATCCCAAAATCGTAAATAAGGCAGGCTGTCGTAGAGATTTTGTGCAATCGTTCCAAATGGGCAAACTTATTTCACCATGAAGAAATGTAAGGACCGCATACATGTCTTAATCCCACATTGATTCAAGACCACAGTAAAGTTGATTCTAAACTTGTTTCAAATTTGATTTTGAATGTTGTGAAGGCACAATTAGGAATAACACCGAAGGCCATAATTGATATAGCCAAGCTTGAATGCAATTACCATATTTCGTACAAGAAGGCATGACTTAAAAAACAGAAAGCTATTGAGATATTGTTTGAACAGTTTGAGGAAGCATATAAGAGGTTGTCTACTCTTCTATCAGGAATACAAACATCAAATGTAGGAACTATTGTCCATTGAGATATGGTTTTGACCGGTCCCAGTGAGGCAACATTCAAGTCAGTATTTTGGGCATTTCGAGCTTTGGTTGAATAATTTAAGTCTTGTAGACCTATTATTAGTATTGATGGAACTCATTTTGTATGAAAAATACAAGGGTTGTATAGTGATAGCTGTCGTTGCACCCGACGCAAATGATCGGTTATTTCCATTTGCTTTTGCAATAATAGATGGAGATAGTATAACTACTTGGACATGGTTCATGAGTTGTATTCTACATTTTTTCATTAATCGCCAAGGGTTATATGTTATTTCTAATTTTTATGCGGATATCTTGTCTGTAATGGAATCGCGAAACAAAACATGGAATGAGTCACATGCATATCATCATTTTTGTATGCGGCATTTTGCTACAATTTTTTTTAGCAAATTCGGTAATAAGAATAAGGTTAAGGTGGTTGCATGTCAAAATCAGCCGAGAAAGTTCGAGAAAAAATTGGCAGAGTTGGAAAAAGTAAAATTTGAGGCTGTCAATTGGCTCATGGAGAAAATAATCGAGAAGTGGGTACTTTCTGCTGATGGAGGACGTCGATATGGCATGATGACTACAAATTTATCAAAAAAAATTAATTATGTTTTGAAGGGTCTTTGTAATTTTCCGATGACGACAATTGTAGAGATGATATTCTATCGTCTCAATTCTTACTTTACTGAACGTCGTCAATCGGCAAGAAGCTTATAAGTGAAGGTCATATTTGGGCTCCGAGAGTTCAAGAAGTTATTGATATACAACGTGAGAGAGCTAATATGGATGAGACTATAATGTTTCATCGTAATCCTTGCATATTGCAAATAAAACTAGGTATTAGAGGAGTTGGTAGACACCGAAAGGGTGAAAAACTTTAGACTGGTGACTTGGGATTGCGCACTTGTACTTGTCAGAAATTCCAGCTCTACCACCTTGTTAGGAATTTTGTCCTGAATATTGATATTGATGAGTTTATCAACATGATCACTACGAACAACCACCAAGCAAAGCAGTAGATCAAACCAAACACACGAAAGCACACAGTTTTGTCCTGGTTTGGGAAAACTCTAATCCGGGAGAGAAATAATTGAGATGATATTCACCTAAAGAAAGATACAAGAGTTACAGCCACTATCACCATGAACCTATCTATCTCTCAAGCTTCACCAGAAGATACTTGTAGTGTACAATTGAAAAACCTCTCAAACTTTCTTCAATGAAGTACTCACTCTTACCTTTCAAAAGTGGCCAATATAATAATATAGAAAGATATAGAGAAACCTTAATATGATAGCTTGATACAATAACCATCCAGTGTATCTTGAAGAGATAACCATACAATGAGAGTCGTACAATCTAACTTTTAGAAAAAGTTGGGCTTTAAATGAATCACCAGACACAGGCCCAATTCCGCTGTTACTGACCCATTGCGGTGGCAGCGGTAGTCGATTGCCTAATTGGCAATTGACTGTCCTGCCTTGCTGTTGATGTGTCATTGTGCTGTTGCTGCTCTTCCCTGCCTCTCGAACAATCGCTTCAAATCCTCTCTCACATCAACATCTTCTCTTCACATCGAATATAGTATGCAAGTCATAAACCAATAATCTTTACCTTGGATTGTATACTGATGAATCCACACCAGTGTGAATTAAACTCATATAGACTCTTTCATTTTCCTCTTGCAAATATCTCAGTTTAGTTTCTTATTCTGCTAGTTAAATCGACCTCCACTCATTTTTCTCCAATTGGTATTCCTCTCAAAGGCACACCATAGTAGGCATTAGCTCAAAGGAGCCACCCACGGTGCGAAACCCTAACACACACTCCACCTCTCGACGATATTCGAATGTCGCAGTCTCGCTTCAGTGATTCTATTGATGACAAACTAATAAATGTTTTGGGAACAATGGGTTTCAAAACACTCTACTGAGTTTTCCTGTTTTCCAAAAGCTGGTAGAGGTTGTGTTGACTCTGCCTACCATCCTATTCTTCATCACCTTAGGAAAACTTTTCCATACTAATAGAACTCTACCTTGAGCTGTGTATCTGCAACCCCATGCTTTTAGAGTTATTCCGGATATCAGGATCTATTTCATCAAAGAAATATGCATGGCCTTCTCTAGTGTGTAGCCATTTTCGTTTGAGATCTCCGACTCAACTATTTTCTTACACATTACTTCACAAATCTCATCAATCCTCATTTTCACACAACAACCTGATGTAGACTTGTAAGAAGAAACCATCTCCTTCTCGAAGAAAATATGAGAAGAACTACCCAAATCAAGAATCCAGCCAGAATTCACATATAAAGAACTTAAAACAAGAAGACAGTCTTGTTGGTGTATGACCTAAAGGTCAGTTGTGTATTGACCTTATTAGTTTATATTGTATCAAGACATTTATTTCATATATGAGGCATTTTATTTATTATGTTGTTTATTGTGATTTATTGAATAATAAAATCCTTAGAATAGTAGTTCAATACCATGGGACATCAAGTGCATGACTTGATTGTGAGATCCTAGTGATTGTAATCAAAACGCTATTCTTAAATGTCTCTAGTCAAATATTATTGTGAATTATGACAACAATAATACATCTAGACTAGTATGTGCGTAGACTGATGACCATATCTCACGGGTCATGGATATGATATATCAAGTCTTCACATGAGTACATATAGAGTAATAATGTACTGGACTAACCCATCATGAGAACGCTACATGGATCATTACGTGGATTTCATAAGTGGTTCTCATAGTGACCATGATGTACGTGCTCCTTTGACTTGAAGTCACTACAGTGCCCTACATGAGAAGATATACATTTTAATGTCGTTAAACGTCGCATGTAATAAGGTGATTATAAAGCCGACTATATGACATACTATAAATCATGCGGAGGGATGTTAGTGACTTAGATATGATTTATCTCTCTTACATAACATGATCGATATCTACGGGCCCCTTGATTAAAGAGACTGCAAAAATGCATGGTCGTGCTCAAATGAGTCAATATGAGATATTGATCTCATTTGTTTTAGTAAGTCTACTTGGACATCAATAAACCAAAGATTGAACTATATAAGGGTGATATGCTTTATGCCTTGTGGTCAATTAAGATATTTGGACAAAAGAACTAGATTACATGATGAAATTGGTCATGTATAGGTTATGTCAAATCACTGGTATTTTCGTTACTTGAGTAATAGTGATGTATTACTAGATACCGTTCATTGTTTGTAATACTAAAATAGGATTTTAGTATTACTGTCAACGTAATGAAAACCTATAGGGTCACACACTTAGAATATACCGAAATTGGGATTGAAATTCATTAGATGATTTTAATTCTGCTTCTAAGGCTTGAGCTCCTAAAATTGGATAAAAAAATTAATTAGATTAATTGAGGCAACCCAAATCAACAAGCCCGCACATCTCACTACTCACTTAGGGTTTGCTGCGCGCGCGCGCACGCACGCACACACACACACACACACACACACACACGTGTGTGTGTGTGTGTGTGTGTGCAGCAAACCTATATATACTCACTTAGGGTTTGCTGCACACACACACATGTGTGTATAGAATGGTGAAGAGAAAATTCTAGCCATCACAGAAAGTGAGAGAGAGAGAGAGAGAGAAAGAGAGAGAGAGAGTTCGTCAGGAACATCCCCTTCCCACAGTTAGTATTGTGGTGTGAGGGAGAGCCCAGTTTGATCCATTCATGTGGATACTGTATAGGCACCACAACATTGCAGTGCTCGTGATTGGTATACTGTGGAGACAGTTGATTCATCGTTAAGGTAAAACTCTTCACAAGTTTTATGGTTTTCGCATGGATCCATGGTTGGGTTTCAAATTTTTTTATTTAATTCTGGCGCGTATTTACTCTGTGATTGACCTTGAAACCCAAAAGGCCTAAGTTATCACTTGATTTAGCAGTGCTGACTACGTTGGCACCCATCTGGTTCAACTATTTGCAAAAGTCTCCCTTGTAATGCCCAATACTTTTGTACAGGTGGTAACAGACCCCACCCACATGCACACTTTTCCTTCTAATCAAAGTATTATCCACCGCCAAGCAACTCACAGAAGTAGACACCGAGTTCTGACTCTTCTTAGTGCATCCTCCTCAAACCCTCAATCTCACCTGCTACCGAAAGATTCTCCTTGGCAGATTTTTGGTCTGGCATGGTTTTCAAGTTGGATAAATTTGGTAGTGAATATATCAAGTTGGAAGTTTTTAGATCATCTGCGTTAATTGCCTTCTGCTCAAATAACTCTGTATTGAACTCCACTGCATGATCTAAAAGTGTGGTACTTTCCTTCTTTGAGAAACCCGAAAACTTTCTCTTCTGGTACATCTGATCATGCAACAGCGATTCCGAGTAGTCAGTTCTGAGTTTTGCCCAATGACTTGCCGCACTTCTCCCCTCCACGAGGTTGCACCTGACTTCGCTCGTCAATAACAACTGGATTAAACCGAAGGCTTCTGAAAAAATATCTTCCTGATTCTCTTGATTTATGTCGATTTGTCTCCCTTTATCTCCTTCTAGGGCTTAGATCCAAGAACTTTCAAACCAATGCTTCATGCATGTCCACCTTCTAGAGATCAAAATTGATCTTACCGTCAAACCACTTGATCTTCATAAATTGATTTGTCATCTCCAAGGAACTCGAGTAACCTCTTTCTGCAACCCAACACTCTAATACCAATTGTTAGGATTTGCAGAAGCTCTCATACCAATTGTTGGGAATTTCATGTTGAGTTTTTCAACATGATCAATTAGGGTTCGCCTTAATCCAGGACAAAATTGTATGATTTGGAGTGTTTCGTTTGATTTATTATTTTGCTTTGGTGGTTTTTGGTGATCGTGTCATAGAATTTAGTAGGAATTCCTAACAATTGGTATCCGTACTTCTAAAAATCCTAACACACCTTCCATGTTCCCATGTCTTGGTGGCTTGTGCAGCTCGAGCTATTGATTTGATCAATTTTATTCTATGAATTCCCTAGCACTTACTTATGCACCAACGTTATGTCCTATGCAAGACCAAGCATATTGGCATATCCAAAGTGATCTGAATCTCAAGTTGATGTGAGTCTCAGTAGATGTAAGAAAGGTCAGCCCAGAACTTCGCGCGTTTGCAACAACATGGATGTCAGGGATGGCTCGAGCACGTGGCAGACTTGTTCAAAATGCTGTCTAATATGACGCAACAAGCGTAACAAGCGTCGTTATCAGGGCAATGACATAGGTTGATTATATTGTCATATTGTACTTTGCATTAGTTCATTATACAATTTTTAAATTGAATTAAATAAACTACTTTATTAATTGACTAATATTTTCAATTTTTATATGCCATATACCATCTTATTTGTCTATTAATTAACCGACTAATATTTTCAGTACTCTTTGCAAGGTCATCATCGCACTAATGGCACGAACACGTGGTAATGCAGGACCATCCGAGGATTACTTTCTTTAAAAGAAACTTGACAAGTAGTACCAGCGGGCCCCATATAAGTAGTATGTCTTTAGATGTTTATTTAATATGTTTATTTTCATGTATTTTTAAAAAGTATTTATTTATGTAGGATGATACGAATGAAAGAGCTGGTATAAGTGACCAAGGAAGGAGACCACGATCATGCGGTGGACGACCCCCGAGTAGTACGAGCGAGCCTTCCACTAGCCGAGGACAGGGAAACACAGTTGTACATGTAAGATGAATTGATGTATATTTTATTTTTGAATTTGTATATATAGTGTTGCAGTTAATATAACAAATCTTCCATGTTGGTGTGAGTTGTAGTTGATCCACCTCCCTCATTTACCGATGTTGGTCAATCATCTTCGTCTTCCGTTGCACCTGGAGGTCTAGGTCCACTAGACCCAATACTGTTGACATTACAACAAAGCCACAAATCTCATTCCGTGTGAAACGGTGTATCCATGGAGTGTACTTTCTGTACGCACATGACATTAAGAATGCACCCACGTACATACCACTTGTTGGTCGAAGCTGGTTTCTTTGGAGTAGGATTGATGGGGTCTATGAAGCTGGACCGTATTCTGCTTACAGCCCTTATCGAGAGATGACGACTAGGGACACATTCGTTCCATCTACCCGTAGGAGAGATGACCATCACACTTCATGATATTGCGGTCATTTCAGGACTTCCTATTGATGGGCTAGCCACGACTAGCAGTATGGGGTTTGATAGAGAGTAGTTAGTCAGAGATTTCCTCGGTGATGAGCCAGGTGAGACGACTATTGTTGGAAAATCTATTAGACTCTCTTGGCTTAAGACAATGTTCGACAACTTCCTGAACGAAGATTCATCCCAGTTTCATGTTGAGTGTTACACTCGGGCTTACTTACTAACATTGTTTGGAGGTGTTCTCCTTCCGAACTCGTCGGGTGATACCATGTCATTGATGAACCAACCATTAACTGCTGATATTAGGGAAGTCGTCCGATACAATTGGAGAAGTGTGGCATTAGCGTCATTGTACATGAGTTTGTGTGTAGGAACCTTGAATGCGGTACAAATGACGGGGCCGATGGCAATACTACAGGTTTGGAACTGGGAGCGTTTACAATCCGTTCAACCCCGCATTAGTAAGCAATCACAGAGGTGGATGGAAGATGTAGATGATGAAGTCTTGTTGGCTCCCATTGGTGTGTACTGGGCCGGGGCGCACATTGTTACAACTTTGGTTACAAAACTGTAACACCCCAATTTTTTGTTTTTTTTTAAAAACTACACCTCGAAATCCAATTCCATCAATTTCTATATCACTTTAAACATATACTAAGATAGTTATATATCAATAAAAATTTGGGCAAAATTTTCCCTGTAATTTCTGCCCCAAAACACAGAAAGCTTACGGAATCCTGCGCAAAATTCCGTAGCTCACAACACAGACAATATTATCACGGGCTCCCCAGGCCAAAATGAGCAGTATCACATAGGCAATATAATATAACGCTCTGGGGGCCAAACTCACAATAGAATAGCAAATATTAAATAAAAACTATAAATTCTTTTGAAAACCGATAAGATTTTTGTAAAACTTCAAGAAAACCTTTATCAAAATCCACCACAGAACCCAATACTCCACAACAAGGTGGGTACAGGCTTTCTTTCATCATCACAACACTATATATACATACATATAATTAATTTACACCGTAATACAAAATAATACTCCAACTATCTACCTATCTTCATATACTAAGTACATAGATAATATAACTCTAACCACCACACACTATACTATGCCACCATACTGGGAGCAAGCCTGCAAGAGAGTTAGGGTCGTCCACCCTCAGGGAGGGACTCCCCTAACCCCCATAAAATAACAGGGGTTAGCCATAACTGGCGTGAGTATGATTTACTAATTAAATAAGAAATTAAATATAAACAAAGGAAAAGAGTAAAACCCATCATTAAAGTAAATATAGTAAAAAAAAGGAAGAGTAAAACTTACCAATCTTGGAATCATTAAATTTATTCAAGGGTTAATATTGGTTAACAACCAAACAATTTATCACACGGTGTTCTTTTGAAACTTCCTTCGCTTATTACCATAATTAATCTCATTACCTTGGAGTTGTGCCTTGGCAAGTAGTTCCCACCATTTTCGGGGAAATAGCGGGCAGGTAGTTCCTTGGCACACCTCCAAGGCCCCACAATTCATCACATTTTATTTTTATAGAAATAACTCCATATCCATCCCATAATACACTTCACTTTATAAATCTCACTTATTTCACACACATCACTTTATCTCTTCACCCTTAGCACAACAACCTCCACACATATTCCTTATCATGAATTATTGCAATCCAATAGAAACACCACTTCATAATAAATCGTAAAGTACCCCCAACAATTCATAAACAACTCATTTACTTGCTATCCACTAATTAACACTAAGTAAGCATCACATAAACACTTAAGTTTCATTTCATAAATATCACCCTCACCAAATTACCTTTTTTTTTCAAATAACACATTCACCATATTATTCACTTTAGAATTAGCCACGCACTTCAATAACCATTTCTTTTCATACTCAATCTCATTCATAATCACTTCCGTTCTCATTAACAGTTCACGTTCCACTTTCTTTACTATCACATTTATTTACACTTAGTTATTTTATTAGTTTGTCGACCAGTGAGCCACAGTATCCCAACATACTGAAAGCCGACAGCCCAGTAAACACGCGGTCCGATGCTCTCCCAGAGTCTTACTCGTCCGAGGCTACGTCTTCCTCCTAGCCGAACTAGCGAGGGAACACAGCACTCCTAGTCCCACTAGGGTGCCTCCTCGCGACATCTGTCATCGAAGGAAAAACCACAATCCCCTAGTCCCACTAGGGTACTTCCTCCCAGCCGAAGCCAGCGAGGTAAACACTCACCACTAGTCCCACTAGGGTGCTTCCTCGCGACATCTGTCATCGAGGGAAAAACCACAATCCCCTAGTCCCACTAGGGTACTTCCTCCCAGCCGAAGCCAGCAAGGTAAACACTCACCACTAGTCCCACTAGGGTGCTTCATCGCGACACCTGTCATCGAGGGAAAACCGGGCCTCAAGCCGATAGCTTGGGCGATAAAAATCACTTACCCCAAACATAGTTTGGGTCCACTATTCCCAAGCCGGTCCTTGGGCATTAGGAGGTCTAGCCCAAATCCCCAGGATTGCTGTAGGTACTGGTCAACAAAACCATTTGTTATCTCATCTGTTCCTCTTATTACATTAACACAAAGCATCACAACTTTTAATTAAACATTTGTCACATTCTTGGCTTTAATCATGCGTGTCATTCTCTCACCGTACTACTTATATATATATATATATATATATATATATATATCCAGTCGTTGCATTTATAAGCTTATTACTAGAAAATGTATTGTATCATAAGAAGATCAAGGTAGGTAATTCACCACACTAACACAACTTAAGCATATAATGATTTAAATAGAAGATTCTATCATATCATCACCCATTGGTTCACTACAAACACAAAGATAAACATACAAAAGCCATATCCTTAATTTCATCACTTAACACATCATTACATATTACCAACAATATGTATATACCACAAAAATACGTCAAAATCACTTATTTCGTCTAATTATATTTAATAACATCCTAATATAACAAGCTGGCCCATATACCACGTTCCACGTGAGCCAGACCACCTATAAGGGCCTATATGGCCAAAAACATGCACAAAACATGCACGGAGTAGAAAACGACATAAGCCATGTGAGTTATAAATTTTTATTGCTTAAACATGTCACACTAACCTCTAGGGTAGATTTGATGTGTTTAAAATAGTGAATATAGTCAATTCCCACAAAAACCCGTTTTTGGCCCTTAAAAATCCGTATTTTCCTGAAAAATGAATTTTTTTGCACAACTTCTACAAATTATATTGAAATGCCACAAAATTCGGCCACAACATAGAATATACATAAACACAACATACTCACCTGATGGATCAAGTAGACGAGGTCCCGCGTCCGCCCGGTAGCCAATCAAAATTCAAAATTTTCAACCTAAATAGAAAATTATAGGACCGATTAGCTCAAAACTCAAAACTCGGCCTACGAACCTCCAAATTCGAATCCGTCTTCACCCACGTGTCACAAATGACATATGTAGGTGAGCTACATCGATGGATTTCGAATTCGGATCCCCATACAAAAATTTATTGATTAATCGGAAACTTATTACTAAGAAAATTCTCTATCTCCTACTTTCCTTACTCAGTTATTCCTAATATCTGAAATTAGGATTAATAACAACAATAAAACTTAATTACACCACCGGATCTATCAAATGCTCACTTCACTCTCGCTCGGGCATTCCACCGAACACCCGGTGTGCAAAAATAACCCTTTTTATTCTCGAATCATTTTCACTAAGTTCTAAGGCAACAAAACTCATTCTAAATTCGTATTAACACTCTCACACTACTCCACAACCTCCCATGAAATTTCTAAACTTGCTAGAAGCAAGTTTCCTACTCCACTTCACAAACTCGAAAATTTGGCTATATGCCAAAATTAGAACTTCACGATTTCACTATGGGATGCACCAATCCTAACTTCTAACATGTTCTATATACTCTCTACACCTCCCTACATCAATTTCTAGAGAAAGAAATGAAAAGCATAAAATTTGCTAAACTCACATACAATTTCTTATACCTTTTCGGAAACCTCGGGAAAAACGAACACCACCACGTGGAAGAGAACTCAACACTCTGCCAAAACCCTAAAAGATTTGATTTTTGGAAGTGGAGAATTAGATAGATTTCAAAACCCTAGTTGGAGTTTAATGGCTTCTTCTTCTTCTTCTTTTTTTGTTTCGGTCGGCCAGATGGGGAAGAAAGGAGATGGGGAAAATGACCCTTTAGGAAAATGGTTTAGGGTTATAATAAAAATTAGTTTTAGGGTTATGGGCCTTTAGCCCATTTACTAAGGAAAATACCTTAAAAGGCGTTATTTCAATCAAATTTTTGCAACTAAATGCCACAACTTGAAAACTCTACTACTTTAGCATTTTATCAACCCCCTACAATGTATAAACGCCCCAAAAAAAATTCGGGTCGAAACGGATTCGTCTCTACAGAGAAAACTCATCCCAAAACTCATATATTTCCAAATTTTGCCCGTTTACCCCAAAATGTCAATTTAATCCTTCTAATACTAATAAAATCAATTAATGGGGGCAAATATACCCAGAAATATATTTAAACATAATTTAAATCAAATAATTAAGGAAATAATAATAATAAAAAAATACAGGTGTTACATTCTACACACCTCAAAAGAAGCTCGTCCTCGAGCTACGAAGGTAAAGCTGACTCCTCAAAGATACTTCCTTCTCATCATCTCCTCAGATTCCCAAGTACAATCCTTGACATCTGAACTCCACTGCACCTTTAACAACTGAACGGCTTGTCGCCATGTCTGCCGTACTGATCGATCTACAATAGCCACTGGCTTAATTTGATACGACACATCTGGCTGAACTTCAATTTGTGGCAGCTCAACAACTTGAGATGGGTCTCTTACACACTTCCTCAACATAGAAACATGAAACACATCATGAATACCTGACATCTCGGGGGTAAGCTCCAGCCGATAAGCCACGGTCCCGATTCTTTCTATAATTTTAAAGGGCCCGACAAACCTCGGATCTAACTTTCCCCGATTCCCAAAACGGCATACTCCACGCATAGGGGAAACCTTCAAAAATACCCAATCCTCCACTTCAAATTCTAGGGGCTTTCTTCGTCTATCCGCATAACTCTTTTGTCGACTTTGAGCTGCACGCAATCTCTTCCGAATTAAATTAATTTGCTCAGAAGTCTCCCGTATCATATCAAGCCCAAGTAACGGTGCATCACCAACCTCTGTCCAACATGACGGGGATCTACACGATCGCCTATACAATGCTTCAAAAGGTGCCATGCCAATACTCGCCTGATAACTATTGTTATAGGCAAATTCAATCAAGGGAACGTGATCCTCCCAACTTCCTCCAAAGTCCAGGATGCAAGAACGAAGCATATCCTCCAAAATCTGGTTCACCCGCTCTGTCTGACCATCTGTCTCAGGGTGATAAGCTGTACTCAAATCTAACTGTGTCCCCATCTCTCTCTGAAAAGATCTCCAAAATTCGGATACAAACAATGAATCCCTATCGGAAACAATAGAGCTGGGCACCCCATGCAAGCGAACAATCTGCTGGATATATAATCTGGCTAAACTGTCTGCTGTCCTGTTGACTCGCACCGGAATAAAATGAGCCGACTTCGTCAACCTGTCTACAATTACCCAAATGCTTTCATTTCCTCTACGAGAACAGGGAAGCCCATCAATGAAATCCATGCTGATCATATCCCATTTCCACTAAGGAATCTCCAAGGGGTGTAACAACCCAGAAGGTTTCTGATGTTCTGCTTTTACCTTTTGGCAAGTGAAGCACTTTGCTACAAATTCCCCAACATCTTTCTTCATTCCTGGCCACCAAAATGTTCTTCTAAAGTCCCGGTACATTTTCGTACCACCGGGATGCACAGTATACTTACTATGATGCGCAATCTCCATCACCTGTTGCCGCAAATCATTCACATCGGGAACGCATAATCTATGATGATCTCGAAGACCTCCTTCTTTATCTACAGACCAGTCAGTAGGACATTCATCGATCTCATCTAGAATTAGATCCTGCATCATCTGTGCCAAATATGAGTCTCGGATTTGGGCTCGGATAATCAACCGCAAGATAGACGGCTGTACGGACAAGCTGCCCAAGTATGAGGTCATGCTTTCATCTGTTATTAATGAAAAATCAAATTGACCCAATGTCTCAAGCACCTTCCACTCCTGGGACATAAGAAAAGCCAACATCTTTCTTCTACTCAAACCATCTGCCACCACATTTGCTTTTCCCGGGTGGTATTTTATTTCCAACTCAAAACTACTAAGGAACTCAAGCCATCTCTGCTGCCTCATGTTAAGATCTTTTTGCAAGAATAAGTACTTCAAACTCTTATGATCTGTAAAAAGCTGAAACTGCTCTCCAAACAAATAATGCCGCCACATCTTCAAGGCATACACCACTGCCGCCAATTCTAAATCATGTGTGGGATAACGCACTTCATGGGGCCGTAATTGCCTGGATATATATGCCACAGGTCGGCTTTCCTGCATCAAAACTGTGCCTAGACCTGTCCCACATGCATCAGTATATACCTGGAGAGGCACTCCCTTCACGGGGGTAATCAAAACAGGAGCTGTCGTCAACCTTTCCTTAAGCTCTAGAAATGCCTTCTCACACTGCTCGGACCATATAAACGGTACATTCTTTTTGGTAAGCTGTGTCATCAGTGCAGCAATGATAGAAAATCTAGGAATAAACCGCCGATAATAACCGGCCAAACCCAAGAAGCTACGAATCTCTGTTACATTCGTGGGCTGTTCCCAATCTCTAACTGCTGCAACTTTCTCTGGATCCACTGCGATACCTTTAGCAGATACCACATGCCCCAAAAATCGCACTTCTCGCTCCCAGAAATGACACTTGGAAAACTTAGCATATAGCTTTTGGTCTCGAAGTGTCTGCAACACAGTTCTAAGGTGCTGTCTATGTTCTTCCACAGTGCGAGAATACACCAAAATATCATCTATAAACACAATCACAAACCTATCAATATAAGGACGAAAGGTCCGGTTCATCAGGTCCATGAAAAATGCAGGGGCATTCGTCAGCCCAAAAGGCATCACCGAGAACTCATATAATCCATACCGAGTACGCAAAGCAGTTTGCGGAAAACTTCCTTCTTCAATGCTCATCTGATGGTACCCGGTCTGCAAATCAAGCTATGAAAACACTGTAACTCCCCGCAACTGATCAAGCAAATCATCTATTCTCGGCAATGGATACCTATTCTTAATAGTTACCTTGTTTAACTCCCTATAATCAATGCACATCCTCAAGGAACCATCCTTCTTTGTTACAAAAATTGTCGGTGCTCCCCATGGCGAATTGCTTGGGCGAATAAACCCCTTCCTAAGCATCTCCTCCAACTACTTTTTTATCTCTTCCAATTCTTTAGGTGCCATTCTATAGGCTGATTTAGAAATCGGGGCAGTACCAGGCATCAAATCAATCATGAACTCCAATTCTCGCCGAGGAGGAGGGCCCGGAATCTCTTCAAATACATCAGGGAATTCACAAACCACATCAACATTTACAAGTTCCACTTTAGGCATTTCCACCGATCCCAAATAGACAGACATAACAGCATCATCCAAAGTATTGCATTCAATAAGAAACGGGGCTTCATCGGGTCTTCCTACCTGAATCCATCCTTCATTGCACTCCAATTGTGCATAATGCCTTCGCAACCAATCCATCCCCAAGATAAAATGATAGCCATCAAAACACATCACTATACAATCTATAGGAAACACACGAGATCCTATAGAAATCTGCACCTCCCGACACACATCATACAATATAATAGAACTACCCAATGGTGTACTTATTCTCACTGGGGCTTCTAAGGAGGACATAAGAATGCCATGATGTAAAACATATGCATGGGCTATAAAAGACAAGGCTGATCCAGTATCAAATAAAATCCTAATAGGCCCCGCACCTGTAGGAACCTCGGTCTGCAACTGTCCTGGTGCCTGACCAACTGCATATACGCGTGCCGGGACTGGGACAAGTGAACGCTGCCGTGGCTGAAAGCTTGCCTGAGAACCTGCCTGAGCTCCGGCCTGAGAACCTCTATCCCGAGCACTCACCATCGGACCTTTATATGCACCACCACCTGGAGATGTACAATCCCTTGCCTGATGGTTTGCTCTTCCACAATTGAAGCATCTCCTAATGAACGGCCCAGGACACTCACGTGCAAAATGACCCATCTGACCACAATTAAAACACCTTTTAGGCTCTGCAGTACTCCCCTGACTGCCTTCTAGTCGCATCGGGGCAGAACTGGCTCGCTGTGATGGAGCAGTAGCAACTCTAAACTGCTGGGTCTGGGCTATCACTCTGCTTGGAGGACCCTGAATTCGTCCACTCTTTGTATTCATCGTACCACTCCGACTGGTGCCTGCATATGGCTGAAATTTTCCTCTAGATTTCCACCTCTGAGTGTCTGGAGGTTGCTTGCTAAAATTTCTCTGAAATGACTGTCCCTGCTACCCTTTCTTATCCTTGCCACTTACCTCCTTCAACCTCTGTCGAGTTCTCTCCAAATTCTGTGCTAACTCAACTACCTCTTCAAAGGCAACACTACTAGTATTGGCTGCCGTCAGACTCATCTGATATGCAGGATGCAACCCCCTAATAAACCGATCTGACCGCCGTCGCTCGGTATCAACCATGTGTGGAGCAAAACGAGCCAACTGATTAAAATTTACTATATACTCATCAAGAGTCATCTCTCCCTGCTGTAGTGCAAGAAACTCATCAGTCATATGGGCCTGCACTGACTCAGGTAGAAAATGTGCCTCAAATCTGTCTGCAAAATCCTCCCACTCCATCTGTTGATAATTGATTGGATCCATGTCCCGAACACTGGCCCACCAAATCATCGCATCACCAACTAAATACATCTCAGCCAACTGCCTTTTCTCAACTTCTGACACATCCATGTGCTGAAAAAGAACCTCACAATGCTGTAGCCAAGTGGAGGCTACTACCCCACCTCCCGTGCCATCAAACTTAGTTGCTCCCAAGGTCTGAAAATCTTTCATCTTCTTGGCAAAGCTAACTTCTTTCTCCCTGGACTCCATACGGACTGCTAAAGGCTGCCGTGACACTTGCTGGCCTAACTGGGCCAAAATCTGCTGTACAAAAGCTCCTGTACGAGCTAAATCCTCCTGTGAACTCTCCACTGCAGGGGCTGAAGTCCCTTCTGGTGCAGGATTCCCTTCCCCTAGCCTAGGTGTCACTAGCATAGTAGGAGTCGGTACACTCAACCTCGGTGTAGGAGTGGCTGGAGTGACAGGTGTAGGATTAGTGGGCTCAGGAGCAACCTGCTCCGGCTCACTCACTGGGGACTCCTTAGAAACCTCAGGCCTATCGCCTCGCCCCCCCGATCGAACCGAAGGAGCTAAATGCACATGTCCAACTCTCCTCTTCATACTTACAACCTGACATCAATCAATAACAAGACTAACGTTAGAATACACTTTCAAATCTTACACAAACTTCACATTATCTATTTAGCGTAAATGAACCCATATACCCGCACAAGATCACTAGAAGTAACAAACAAAATCTAGTTAACCTAGGCTCTGATACCAAACAGTAACACCCCAAAAATTTTTTTTTTTTTTTTTTTGAAAACTACACCTCGAAATCCAATTCCTTCAATTTCTATATCACTTTAAACATATACTAAGATAGTTATATATCAATAAAAATTTGGGCAGAGTTTCCCCTGTAATTTCTACCCCAAAACACAGAAAGCTTACGGAATCCTGCTCAAAATTCCGTAGCTCACAACACAGACAATATTATCACGGGCTCCCCAGGCCAAAATGAGCAGTATCACACATGCAATATAATATAACGCTTTGGGGGCCAAACTCACAATAGAATAGCAAATATTAAATAAAAACTATAAATTCTTTTGAAAACCAATAAGATTTTTGTAAAACTTCAAGAAAACCTTTCTCAAAATCCACCACAGAACCCAATACTCCACAACAAGGTGGGTACGGGCTTTCTTTCATCATCACAACACTATATATACATACATATAATTAATTTACACCGTAATACAAAATAATACTCCAACTATCTACCTATCTTCATATACTAAGTACATAGATAATATATATCAACTCCAAAAACTCTAACCACCACACACTATACTATGCCACCATACTGGGAGCAAGCCTGCAAGAGAGTTAGGGTCGTCCACCCTCAGGGAGGGACTCCCCTAACCCCCATAAAACAACAGGGGTTAGCCATAACTGGTGTGAGTATGATTTATTAATTAAATAAGAAATTAAATATAAACAAAGGAAAAGAGTAAAACCCATCATTAAAGTAAATATAGTAAAAAAAGGAAGAGTAAAACTTACCAATCTTGGAATCATTAAATTTATTCAAGGGTAAATATTGGTTAACAACCAAACAATTTATCACACGGTGTTCTTTTGAAACTTCCTTCGCTTATTACCATAATTAATCTCATTACCTTGGAGTTGTGCCTTGGCAAGTAGTTCCCACCATTTCCGGGGAAATAGCGGGCAGGTAGTTCCTTGGCACACCTCCAAGGCCCCACAATTCATCACATTTTATTTTTATAGAAATAACTCCATATCCATCCCATAATACACTTCACTTTATAAATCTCACTTATTTCACACATATCACTTTATCTCTTCACCCTAAGCACAACAACCTCCACACATATTCCTTATCATGAATTATTGCAATCCAAAAGAAACACCACTTCATAATAAATCGTAAAGTACCCCCAACAATTCATAAACAACTCATTTACTTGCTATCCACTAATTAACACTAAGTAAGCATCACATAAACACTTCTTTAAGTTTCATTTCATAAATATCACCCTCACCATATTACCTTTTTTTTCAAATAACACATTCACCATATTATTCACTTTAGAATTAGCCACGCACTTCAATTACCATTTCTTTTCATACTGAATCTCATTCATAATCACTTCCGTTCTCATTAACAGTTCACGTTCCACTTTCTTTACTATCACATTTATTTACATTTAGTTATTTTATTAGTTTGTCGACCAGTGAGCCACAGTATCCCAACATACTGAAAGCCGACAGCCCAGAAATACGTCAAAATCACTTATTCCATCTAATTATATCTAATAACATCCTAATATAACAAGCTGGCCCATATACCACGTTCCACGTGAGCCAGACCACCTATAAGGGCCTATATGGCCAAAAACATGCACAAAACATGCACGGAGTAGAAAACGACATAAGCCATGTGAGTTATAAATTTTTATTGCTTAAACACGTCACACTAACCTCTAGGGTAGATTTGATGTGTTTAAAATAGTGAATATAGTCAATTCCCACAAAAACCCGTTTTTGGCCCTTAAAAATCGGTATTTTCCTGAAAAATGAATTTTTTTGCACAACTTCTACAAATTATATTGAAATGCCACAAAATTCGGCCACAACATAGAATATACATAAACACAACATACTCACTTGACGGATCAAGTAGACGAGGTCCCGCGTCCGCCCGGTAGCCAATCAAAATTCAAAATTTTCAACCTAAATAGAAAATTATAGGACCGATTAGCTCAAAACTCAAAACTCGGCCTACGAACCTCCAAATTCGAATCCGTCTTCACCCACGTGTCACAAATGACATATGTAGGTGAGCTACATCGATGGATTTCGAATTCGGATCCCCATACAAAAATTTATTGATTAATCGGAAACTTATTACTAAGAAAATTCTCTATCTCCTACTTTCCTTACTCAGTTATTCCTAATATCTCAAATTAGGATTAATAACAACAATAAAACTTAATTACACCACTGGATATATCAAATGCTCACTTCACTCTCGCTCGGGCATTCCACCGAACACCCGGCGTGCAAAAATAACCCTTTTTATTCTCGAATCATTTTCACTAAGTTCTAAGGCAACAAAACTCATTCTAAATTCGTATTAACACTCTCACACTACTCCACAACCTCCCATGAAATTTCTAAACTTGCTAGAAGCAAGTTTCCTACTCCACTTCACAAACTCGAAAATTTGGCTATATGCCAAAATTAGAACTTCGCGATTTCACTATGGGATGCACCAATCCTAACTTCTAACATGTTCTATATACTCTCTACACCTCCCTACATCAATTTCTAGAGAAAGAAATGAAAAGCATAAAATTTGCTAAACTCACATACAATTTCTTATACCTTTTCGGAAACCTCGGGAAAAACGAACACCACCACGTGGAAGAGAACTCAACACTCTGCCAAAACCCTAAAAGATTTGATTTTTGGAAGTGGAGAATTAGATAGATTTCAAAACCCTAGTTGGAGTTTACTGGCTTCTTCTTCTTCTTCTTTTTTTTTTGTTTCGGTCGGCCAGATGGGGAAGAAAGGAGATGGGGAAAATGACCCTTTAGGAAAATGGTTTAGGGTTATAATAAAAATTAGTTTTAGGGTTATGGGCCTTAAGCCCATTTACTAAGGAAAATACCTTAAAAGGGGTTATTTCAATCAAATTTTTGTAACTAAATGCCACAACCTGAAAACTCTACTACTTTAGCATTTTATCAACCCCCTACAATGTATAAACGCCCCAAAAAAAATTCGGGTCGAAACGGATTCGTCTCTACCGAGAAAACTCATCCCAAAACTCATATATTTCCAAATTTTTTCTGTTTACCCCAAAATGTCAATTTAATCCTTCTAATACTAATAAAATCAATTAATGGGGGCAAATATACCCAGAAATATATTTAAACATAATTTAAATCAAATAATTAAAGAAATAATAAAAAAAATACAGGTGTTACAAAAACTATTTGTAATAAGCAAAATTTGATTTAGAGGCACAAAATCAGAGAAGGAGGAGGAGAAGAAAACCAACAAATAAAAAAGAAAATAAAATGAAATAACAAAATTACTAAAGCAACCCGATTTGTGTCGAGGCTTGTGTATCGCACAATCTCCTTACAACAGATTCCCTTTGTCTGGATGTTGGAGCTTGCGAAGACGTCTGTCTCATAGGATGCAACGACTGAAGAGTGCTGACGCAGGCACCACCTCACGCTCTCGAACTGGACATCGCTTGAAACTATCACCGAACGATCGGACAATGGAAGTAGAAGAACGGAACAGAGGGGGGTGGGGGTGGGGGTGGGGGTGGGGGTGGGGGTGGGGGTGGGAGAAGAGTTTCTGGTGTGTGTTATGAGGGGAGAAGATGCATTTATTTAAACGGTTAGGGTGAAAATGTAAATCTTGTAAAATTCTAGGACACTGTAACACTTGTAATTGTAACTATTACATGGAATAGAAGTTTTAATTTTCCTGTATTTTTCTGTGATTGTGACTATTTGAAGTTCGAATCCTGGATTGTGTCTCAAATTTTCGGTATAGGGATTTGGGGCGCTACAGAGTTGGTATCGGAGCCGACTTTAAATATTAGTCCAACATAGCAGGAAAATTAGACTTGGATGCGCTACGAGAGTTGGGTTTAGTCAGATAGTTGGTGATTATAATTCATATTGTTGCTTTGACAATTATGATTTATAATTTTTTCTATATCTGAACTAATTCCCATATTTTCTCTTGCAGATGCCTAGCATGAATGATGGACATTCGAATGGTTGGGCAAATGGAAATGGGCATGCACCTCCACTCCCACCTCCACCCCCACAGCCCACGGCTGTAGAGCAAGCTATCACTCGATTATTCCAAGAGCTGGCTATATATAAATGGAGCCACAGGTAGCTAGAGGATCGCTTTGAGAATTGCGCTCATGCCTTGATAGCCACCAATAGGAGGGTGGCCAATCTTGAGAGAGCCAAGCGAAAATGAAAGGCACCGATACTTTTAAGGCACCGATACGAGAAAAGATTGGGGCAACTGCAGACTCGATATCTGGAGCTGAGGCCTCAGGTCGCTGATATGCAGGACCTGTTGGAAAAGATGAACGGCGGGGAGAGTTTTGAGACTGGAGACCAGTCGGGGGCAGGAGAGCAGTGATCTCTCTCTTTTTTAGTATTATGTGATTTTGTTGTATATAGATGAAAATTTTTTTGGATAGCTAGACTGATGTGATATTTTGAATGGGTATATTATGAACCCATTTAGGATTATTAGAATGATGACTTAACTGTGCTATGGAAATATCATTTGTAACCCTTTTTGTATGAATGGAACTAGTATGTTTTTTTTACCAATACTAGTGTGATATGGGTTTACATTACTATTGCAATTCAATAATATAAGTTTAGTATCCAGATGGCAGGAAGAAGAAGAAGAAGCCGGAGCGATCAGACTAAAGCTGAAGGCTGTAGGGCCAATGGTACTGGCCTCAATGTGGGAGAAGAATTCGCTCGAGTGTACCAGATGATAGGAGCATTTGTGGAAGTTAGCAGGAACCAAGCACCGCCACAAGGAACACTAGGAGTTTCTACAACCATAAACCCGGTAAAGATGGTGGAATCATTCAAGAGAATAAAACCGCTAGTCTTTGAACGACAGGCCGACCCAACAGCTGCTGACGACTGGATACGTCAGGTAGAAACTGTATTCAAAATAATGATGATTCAAAAAGACAGCAAAGTTCATCTGGCCACAATCCGGCTGGAGAAGGACGCCGGAGCATAGTGGCAGTCTGTGAAGCGTAGTCTTGGAGAAGGTCCAATAACTTGGGAAGATTTTCTTGAAGAATTCCGACAACACTTTTTTCCCTTGGATGTGCAGGAAGAAAAGGAAATGGAGTTCCACAACTTGAAGCAGAGGAGTATGTCTGTCAGGGAATATGAGACGAAGTTTTTCTAGCTGTCACGATATGCACCAGAAATGGTCCAGGAGAAAACAAAGAAATCCCAGAGGTTTGAGCAAGGGCTTAGGCCCGGACTGAGGTAAAGGATGGTTCCACTAGGCATCCGCAGATTCAAAAAGCTAGTAAGGCGAGCTGTGGCAACGGAGATGGACATGAATCCGAGTCAATCATCACAAGGAAGAGCTAACATTTGGAACAAGGGAAAGAAATCCACCACAGCATCCAAATTTAAGAAGCATGGTCAGAGCCAGAAGTTTCAGAAAACCAGTGTTAAGGCGGAAGAGTACAAGCCCGGAAGTTGTTTTCTCTGTGGAGTGCAGGGGCACTATATGGACCAATGCCCCAGAAAGAATGTACAGAGATGTTTCCAGTGCGGACAAGAAAGGCACATTAAGCCAAATTACCCCCAAAATCCAAGGAGCGGCTACAAGGCAGGGTCGGGAACAACCGACAAAGGGAAGAAGTTGACGCGTTAAGGAAGAGTATTCGCTTTGACCGAGGAGGATGCAGAAGATGATGAAGGGGTAATCACGGGTATGTGAAGAAGTAATGTAATCAAGTTTTAAGTTGTATTTTGGATTTTTCTAGGAAGTTTGATGAAGGATGAACTTTTTGTAACATGATATATATATATATATATATATATATATATAAATGGAATTTTGGCTACAGTCTTGTTCGATAGTGGATCAACTCATTCTTTTGTGTCGAAATCTTTTTCAAGAAAATTAAGATGCACACAAGGGAAAATTCCAGAAATAGCCTTAATGGTGGCTACTCCATCAGGGTCAATCTCACTATAGATCTATGCTATAAGGGATGTAAACTCCAGATTAACAGGGAAACCCTAAGTATCGATTTGCTAGAATAGGGTTTTGCTAGAACATATATCATTATCGGTATGAATTGGATTTCGAAGCACAAGGCAAGCATCGACTACAAGGAGAAGGAGGTAGTCATCACAGCTGAAGGAATAGAACTTGTGTTCCATGGGAAGAAGAGGTCAAGAGAAATGATAATTGCAGCTACAAATGAAGTACGGGTACCTGAAGAAGTGAACAAGATACTAGTGGTGAGAAATTTTCCATTCGTATTCTTAAAAGAATTACCTGGACGTCCCCCACACTGAGATGTCGAGTTCAGTATCACAATTCAACCAGGCAGCACTCCAGTATCGAAAGCACCCTATAGAATGGCGCCAGTAGAGCAGAAAGAAGTCAAGAAGTAGATTGAGGAATTCTTGCAAAAAGGGTTCATTAGACCAAGTGCATCACCTTGGAGAGCACCAGTATTACTTGTTAAGAAGAAGGACGGATCAGCCAGGATGTGTATCAATTATCGAGAATTGAATAAGGTATTGTTCGAAACAAGTACCCAATTCCCAGGATCGATGGTTTGTTCGATCAGCTTCAAGGAACAGCAGTATTTTCCAAGATTGATCTGTGGTCCGGGTATCATCAAGTGCGAGTTAAGGAGGAGGATGTACCCAAGATAGCTTTTCAGACTCGACATGGACACTATGATTTCTTAGTAATGCCGTTCGGAGTGACTAACGCTCCAGCAATCTTTATGGACTTGATGAACCGAATTCTACGTCCGTTTATTGACTCTTCTGTTATGGTCTTTATCGACGATATTTTGGTATACTCAAAGACAGAAGAGGAACATGCTGAACATTTGACAGCAGTACTGAGCAAGCTACAAGAGCATCAGTTGTACGCCAAATTGTCCGAGTGCAAATTCTGAAAATCGAAAGTTGCATTTCTGGGTCATATCCTTTCTAAGGAGGGAATGGCTACAGATTCCCAGAAGATTGAAGTATTCAAAGAATGGCCACAACCGAAGACGGTGAAAGAGGTTAGGAGTTTTCTGGGCATAACTGGGTATTACCAAAAATTTATCCAGAATTATGCGAGGATAGATGTACCACTTACTATTTTGACCAAGAAGAACCAAAGTTTCGACTGGACAGAGAAGTGTGAAGTTTCCAGGAACTGAAGAACTGATTAATCTCTGCACCTATCTTGGTTTTGCCTCAGGTGGATAAAGACTATGTCATCTACAGTGACGCATCATATTCGGGGTTCGGATGTGTGCTTATGTAGGAAGGCAAGGTCATAGCTTATGGATCAAGACAACTCCGACCACATGAGAGAACTACCCGACTCATGACTTGGAGCTTGCAGCCATAATCTTCGCCTGGAAATCATGGAGACACTACATCTACGGAGCAAAGGTGGAGATATATACTGACCACAAGAGCTTAAAGTATATATACCAGCAGAAGGATCTAAATTTAAGATAGAGAATATGGTTGGAAGTTCTCGAGGACTTCAGACCAGAAATCATGTATCATCCATGAAAGGCCAATGTGGTAGCAGACGCACTCTGCAGGAAGAGAAGTATAGCTACACTTGTAGTGACTCGGAAGGAGCTAAATGATGAGATCTGACAAGCAGGCATTGAAGTAGTTACTCAACACTTAAGTGCAGTGTTGGCACAATTGGTATCAGCCATGCTTGAATGAGCAAGTGAAGAAGGCACAGACTGAAGACCCAAAGATCGAAGCCATGAAGAAGTAAGTAAATGAAGGAAAACTGCCCGAATTCAGTGTAAGAGAAGGTTCACTATGGATTGGCAACAAACTGTGTGTACCAAAAGACAAGGAGTTGAGAGAAGACATCATGAGGAAAGCCCACTCCACATTTCTTGCAATTCACCCCGGAAGCACCAAGATGTATCAGGATATAAAAGAGTACTATTGGTGTCAGGGATGAAGCGGGACATAACAGAATTCGTGGCCAAATGTTTGATGTGCCAACAAGTCAAAGCCGAGAATCAGAAACTGGGAGGATTGCTATAGCCTTTACCCATTTCAGAGTGGAAATGGGAGAACATCAGTATGGACTTTATTAATGGATTACCTAGGAGCCCTAAAGGAAATAACTCAATATGGGTGATTGTGGACCGACTAACAAAATCTGCACATTTTCTTCCAGTAAAGACAACCTAGTCAGTTGAAAAGCTGGCCAAAATCTACATCGAAAACATAGTGAAGCTACATGGAGTGCCAGTGTTAATAATATCTGACAACGATGCAAGATTTACATCTCGATTCCGGTAGAGTCTACAGTCAGCCTTGGGGACCAGAATAGACCTTAACACAGCCTTTGATCCACAGACCGATGGACAAACAGAGAGAGTCAATCGGATTCTTGAAGACATGTTGAGGGCGTGCATTATGGACTTCGGAGGTAATTGGGAGAAATACCTAGCCTTGGTAGAGTTTACTTATAATAACAGCTATCAGGCAAGCATTGTTATGGCTCCATATGAAGCATTGTATGGCAGAAGATGCAGAACGCCCGTGTGCTAGTACGAGGTAGAAGAGCGGCAAATGTTTGGACCAGAGATCATACAGCAAACCTCAAAGAAGATCGGGCTTATCCAGAAGAGCCTGCAAGGAGCACAGAGCAGGCAGAAGAGCTATGCCGATAACCGCCGAAGAGAGCTAAAAATTGAGAAAGGTGATTCCGTGTTTCTCAAGGTGTCGCCGACTAAAGGAGTTATCAGATTCAGAAAGGGTCGGAAGTTAGCTCCGAGATATATTGGACCATACAAGATTCTGAAGAGAATTGGCAGGATGGCTTATAAGTTGGAGCTACTGGCCGAGCTATCCCAAGTGCATGACGTGTTCCATGTCTCTATGCTACAGAAATATGTGCCGGATCCGAGCCATCAATTCCTAGAAATTTCGGAAGATGTACAAATTAATCTCTCTTATGAGGAGCAACCGGTCAGAATACTTGATTGTCGGGAGAAGGTGCTGAGGAACAATGTCATCCCAATGGTCAAGGTCTTTTGGAAGAATCTGTTCATAGAAGAACCTACCTAGGAGCTGGAGAGCCGCATGAAGACTTCATATCCGGAATTGTTTTAAAGTTTGTTTTTCTTTTCTTTTCTTTTCATTTCTTTTCTTTTCTCCCACTAGGCACCGAGGACAGAACGATTCTAAGGAGGGAGTAATGTAATTTCTCGGATAAATTAATACTTTTATATATATAAATATCTATATATATGTGTTATTAATTATTTTTCTTGATTTATATATATATATGTGTGAATGGTTATGTTCATAATTGTGCATATGAATGAGAGAATTGATACTAAAGCATATACTAGTATATATGTATGATACATATGCAAGTATTTATTTTTATAATACTACATCAAATATTTGTAGCCATGCACTCCAATCCAACCACTCATCACACCTCCATCTTGATCAATGGCTAACCACCCCCCCTATAATTCTTCATTGCTTCTCCCCCACATTCTCTCACCTAAATTCAGAAATTCCCTAGGTGAAGAGAGAAGGAAGAGAGTGAGAGAAAGAGGAAGAGAAGGTGATCAAGGGAGAAGTTCTTGGAGGAGGGCAAAAGGAAGAAGGCCGAAGTTAACCATTCCAAGCTTTAATTGCAGAGTGGGGAGTTCTCTAAACTCTATAATCTTGTTTCTTGTTTGATTCTTCAATGAAATTAGTAGTAATAGTAATGGGGGTGATTGATAGAGATAGATTATTCAAAACCTGGGCTTGAATCCAGAAAATACAATTGCATGTTTGTATTCTCGAATTTCCAGAGAGCAACGTGCTTAGAATCTGACCTTGAAACTTTCACAGTGTGAACTTATACATGTTAGGAGACTTCTCAATTTATTTCATATTTTTCAGATTTTATTTGGTATTTTAAAAAATTCACTTTTGTTGACTGGGTCGTAAGGCAGAAACTGGGTCTGCACATTACCAAACCTGAGATTAAAATAATTTTAAGAATTTTTTGGAGCATGATCTTAAGGGAAAATTATTATCATAGCATCCTGTGTGTATCTAAAACTTGTGAAAAAAGTTTGAAAATGTTTGGCTAACATTTGATATGTCTTCAAAAATTATTTGTACTGCGTATTATAATATGAACTGGAAAACAGAGGACATTTTTATTCAGGGTTTGAACATGTATAGCTCTCTGAGTATTTAGTATTGGTGTCAGAACCCTGAATGGATGTTGAGCATGATTGTTTCTAGTTTCAGAACGAAAAACTTTCATAACCATTGGACATGTTTATGATTTAATATGAAATTTTAATTAAACTATGTGATGTATGTGGTCTGAAATGATATATGGTCGAACTCGTAGCTCTATAGCCCTGTGAAGTTAGAATCTGAGAAAGTGTATAACTATAAAGTTATAATAGACATTCTAATCTTTCCAACAAGTATTGTGTCAAAAAATTCTTGCAAGTATAGTAATATTTATGATTTTTATAAGATGGAATAGAAACCAGTTTTAGGCTCTGTTTTGTAAAGCATCTTATATATTTCTGTACACCTAAGAAGGATAAGTGTTTTACAGTGTCAAATGAGATAATTTGGAAAAATGACCAACTAGAAAGTTGTAGAATACATTTCCAGCTTTCCATAGAATCCAAATTTGTGTCATTCCGATGAGCGAGTGGGTTTTTATGCTATCGGTAAGGTGCAGTCATTGTACAGGGAGTACACAGGCTGATGATTGTAAGGCTTTTAAGTGCAACTAGATGGATGAATTTGATGTAGTGGTCAACTACAGATTTGTAGCCTAGATTCTTAGCTTTCCAGAATGGGCAAGAATACCCAAACCCAAGTCATATTTTGAGAGTTATGATCCTTCTAATTTCTGGATAGAATCAACTTGGTATTGAAATTCTAAATTTTGACTAAGTATTTGGGAGTACAATTTTCCCTCTTGTGCTTAAGGGTCTTACTATTGGGGATAATTGGTGATATTACTTGTCTTAATGTTGTTAAAATCCTGTTGAGGACGTGTAATGCCTCGATTTTCATTTAATGAAAATTATTTTATTTTGCACGTAGTGTGCACGTGTAATATTTTTGGTAATTATTTTCATTATGATGAGTATAGATATTTATATATGTGCTCTTTAATTATTTTTAAGTAAAGGTCCTTTTTCAAACAAACATAAGCCTTTCTTTTTAAAGCCCAAATTGAATTTATTTATTTTCTTTTTATAAACTATTATTTTGGCCCATAAACTAAAGCCCATGAGCTATTTTATTTTTGAATACAACTTGTAATGTAGAATACATTTTAAAGATTATTTAAAATGTAATGTACAATTTTTAAATGGGGACCAAGTTGCATGCACATGCATTGCACGTACACGTGCAAAATGCACATGATGAGCATGGCCGGTTTGGAGCTTTTGGAGCAAAAAAGATGAAAATTTTGAGTGGAGTCATGGGTGGTGGTTACTTGATCATGGTTGGTTATTGTAACTCCTCCTTGAATCCTAGCCTTTTAATCCTAACTCCGAAGTTAATCATAGCCTTCCATTTTCCTAATTTTTTTGTATAAATACCCCCCCCCCTAGCCTAGTTATTCTTGTGCTAATTATTTTCTCTAAACCTATAGTTCAAAATACATTATCTAGTAGTCTATTAAGTGAGTTAAAAGATTGAGAGATTGTGTGAGGATTGTGCTTGCAACAGAGAGGAAGGACGGCTTTCATCAAGGGGAGTGCTCGGGTTTGGTGTGCTTGAGGCTTGGGTGCGCGCATCAAAGAGAAGGATTGTTCTTTTGCAAGGACATTTGTTTAGGAGGTGTTGCTAGTTGTATTTTCTCTCCAATTAAGGTGGGTAAATTTTCCGTATTTCTAATTAGGAAGCATGCTAGTTTTGATTTGTAATGATAATGCATGAAAAAGATTAATAAGAGTACACTTAAATTAGAAAATGGCCTATTGATTGATTGAAATATTGGTATGCAAATTGTATGTGGTTCTATCGTTAAATTTATGTTGTGAGTAAATTGATTATAGCCATGGATTGATGAAGAAAACTTCATTATTAAACACCAAGAACTATATGCAAAAGTTAGTAGATTGACAATATTACTTTATGTGACTAAATGGACTTTTTGTGATAATGTTGTGATGGATGAATTAAGATATAGATTGTATGTTTGGAAAATGATTAAAAACAGAGAATTGATTGCTAATAAAAAGATTAGTGTTGTTAAACTTGATAAGAAATGTCGAAAAAGAAACGTGGTAGTGGTAGTTTATAATTCGAGTCAATTGTATGAAAAATACGTATTAATTATTGAAAAAATTATTTTTATTATACTGGAGTATAATTTAGGATGGTATTAGTCAATCTGGAAATTTACAGAAAATTTTATAAAAACAAAATGAAATGAGAGCTTGTTGAATATCGAAATGTTTTACTAAACAGAGAGAATCGATTTACTTAGACCTGGAGTTGAACTATTGACAACCTGAGCGCATAGCTCAAGTGGTTGGGATGCTTCTATTCGCTACAGTAGGTTTCGGAGGCTCAGGTTGCTGGTTCAAATCCCCTTGGCACCATACTTTTGTTTCCTATTTTTTTTTAAAAAAATAAAAATAACCGCAGCCGAGAGCATTTGATGCTCTCAGCCTCTCCTTCTAACGCATAGAATGTTCGGCCTAGTGGCCTGTGCCTTTGGTGGTTTTCCCTGGGGTCGTGGGTTCGAATACTGGGCTCGGCCAGTATTTAATTTGGGGGAAAAACATTTTTTTTGAGGATTTTGATGATTGAAAAATTATGAAAAAATATATTTATTATTCTAAAATTATGTGGGACTTGTAAAAAATAATTTGAGAATTATTTGCATGAAGTAGAGTATGTTTTAAGAATAAATGTATAAATAAAACTACGGTTTTACATTTATATTTTTGTGAAGTTATAATTTGCAAAAGAACTTGAAATGAAGTGTTAGAAAAACAATATAGCAAAGATAGAAATTATATGAAGTGATGTGATGTGATTTATTCTCATTGTAGAATAGTGTGAAAATTATGAAATGTGAATATTCATTTAGTGATGTGATTTTAATGTGAAAATGATATTTGTTGAATCATATAAGGAATAATTGAATTCCATGTATGGCTATGGACTCATGAATAAATTAGAAATCATGCTATTGAAAAAGAAAATCTGTTATGATTATGAAAATGAACTTATGAGTTGGAAACGCTCAATTTTGGAAATTGTGAATTGGAATTGAAACAAAAGAGTAGCTAAGTCCCCCCCGACATTTGGAAAGAAATGAAATGAAATTTGAAATGAATGACCAAGGTTGGTCTTATTTGAATAAATGAATAAGTCCGGTTGAGTGGAGAGGCTAACTCTAGAGCTTTGATTTGGTTCATGATTCTAATGAAAACTAAGGATTAGTACATAATGAAGATGTGATGAAAGTGTGAGAAAAACACGAGTATGAGAGCTAGAGTTTACGGTGCGGGTGTGAGCCACAGAATGCATGCTTGATGAGTCAAGACATGGCGTGGGCACTACTCAGTAATGATCGGACTTTAGTCACGCTTGTGGGATGTTTGGTGACTGCAAGAGGATCATGTGCCATGAAGGAGGCTGAATTGCCACAAAATGCATGCTTGATGAGTCAAGACATGGCGTGGGATTCCCCTTCAGGTTTTCTGTACACGAGCTTGTACTCATAGATCATCTAGGATACTCACCGTAGTTACAGTAATAAATTAAGACATGACGAGGGATTGAACCCTACAAAGATGAAGAACGATTAAGAGGCTTGCCCTCGGACCTATATAGTATGGGATGCATAGAATCCGAACAAGTGTGCATTAGTGTCGTGTAATATAAATAACTGCATTAAGGACTAAGTGCACAATCACGACACGATATCAATAAGGTAGTCCCTTTAGTTTGATATGTGACAAGTTTGTGTTTGTTAAATATGAAAAATGAGTTATACTATTTCCGGCATAGAGAGGATGACCGTGTATAATGTTCGTCAGTTGAATAAACTGACGTACCCACAGTTTTATATGCAGGTAAATGACATGATAAAGATTAAAAAGGAACAGATGCTTAAAGATTATTAAATGTTGTTGTACTTTATTTTGAATGTTGTAAATTTACTTCCGCTGTGCAATGTAAAGTGTAAAGTTTCATGTAAACTCTGATGTAAAGTGAAAAGTTCAAATTTCCTTGTAAAATTGTACTAAATGAAGTGTAAAGATCCTGTGGAATCTCGAATTCAGTGTATTTTGGAATTCGGGGTATTACAGGACGATTGTGACTTGAGTTAGTTTTTAGGGTAGAGTGATACCCTATGATTATCAGCCCTAGGAAAATTGGAAACTTCCGCTTAGACGTTGGATGTCTGATCGGTGCCGCCAAATCATGCCAATGGAGGGTGACCGCAGACCGTGGAGATGGACTAAATCCAAGATAGGGGAAGTGGCGAGCAGGAAAATGCGTCGCCGGGGCCACGGGGCGGTACGTGAATGTGAGGGTTGGAGTAACCCTATATCACCTTACTTGATTTAATAATTAAAATAAGTTTTGGATAAGAATAATGTGTTAGATATCTGTAACTTGTACTAGTACTAGACCATAGTCGGGTGTTGTATTGTTCCTTTCGTAGGGATACGGATTGTGTTATCAGGTATTGAGATCACGAATCTCGTACCTCGTATCTCGATCTGTTAATTCCTGAAGAGCCGGGGTAAAGAATGGGAGAGAATCCTCTGTCGGATAGGGTGATTTGACCCTCAAGGCCGTCACGTTCTTATGTGCATGGACACGAACAGACCATGGGGCTGCTGTCTCGTGGATCTTGACGTCATGGGTGCATGGGTTTGTACCTGTAAGTTCCTCGCAGCTTTTTGAGTGGGGTCCGTGCACTGGGCACTATGTGGCAAACATGATCACCACTATAGTGACTGCAGTAACAGACAAGATCGAATAACTGCAACCTCCTCAGACACGGTAAATCTATTAGGAAGAGGACAAGTACAAGAGTAGGATGCACGGCGAGGGTTCAAAACCCTAAGATTGGAGACAGACGGCTAGATTTGGGGCGTGTATAGTATGGGATGCATGCATTTCTCATAGTCTTGCTTGCCTTAGAATAAGGCATGTGACTGGTGCATTTAAATTGTTTGATCATGCCATACAACAACACTATAACCCGAATCTATTAATCCCTTGTTTCACACCACTTTTTCTCTTTTGCATAAATTATGATTGTGGTTACCAGTTTGGATATCGCTACTATTATCAGCCTTGCGTCGGTATATGTAATGACGTTCCCCACCTTTTAGGTATCGGGAGCCGATCCACGGGTACATCAGAGCTCGAGTTAGTCCAAGTATTCAAGTGACAATATTCAAGTGTTATTGTAAATTTGTAAATCTTGTAAAATTCTATTGGACATTGTAACACTTGTAATTCTAACTATTAAATGGAATAAAAGTTTTAATTTTCCTATATTTTTCTGTGATTGTGACTATTTGAAGTTCGAATCCTGGATTGTGTCTCAAATTTTTGGTATAGGGATTTGTGGCGCTACAGAAAAACATAACGACATGCATCTCCTTGAATGCACATAGTGTAACATTAGACAAAATTGTTTCTGCAATTTAAAATGTGAATAAATGTTAGACAAAACTGTTTCTGCATTTATTTTGGATGTTACAGATCGGAAAAATAAAACTGTAGCAAAAAGTGGCTCTGCACGAGGTGAGGTTCAGTCGGTCCAATATTCATGTTCACACACAAGCCGCATGTAATCCGGTCCAAGATTTGCACCGCCCGTTTTGAGCAAATAAATATACGATTTTGGTCTACTCACGAAGGAGAACACAAATCCATCAAGATTTGTTACTAATTCATAGAGGGTCTTAGTCGAAAAAATACTCAAAAACTAGTTCGTAAATGGCATTAAGATACCCATTTTCTAACACATGTGGAAAGATAACCCACGTGAGATGTTGACATATTATAAAGACAAGCTTGAGCAATTGTGGGAGGAGTTTGTCAAATGAGATCCTTATACGCTGAGAGATTGGAGAGACGTAGCGAGCAAAGAGCTATGGTTGATGAGAACACCGCTCATCAACTTTAGTGTTGTATAGTTTCATTTTCCGGATCGAGTGCTTCGACAATTTGGACTCCAACAAAGCGTCACGATCACACGATCATTTAACACTGCTTTGCACGGTATCAAAGGGATGAGTCGATTGCCTGATCATGATGGGAAAAAATATCACCAAATTCATGTCGACGCATGGAATGAGCGCAGGTTCGAGACGATTGTTGCAGGATTTCCTCCATATGATGGATCATTGCACAGTGTGTACATGTCATGGTATCGGAGGATTACACAGTTGTATATTACTCTTCCTTTCACTATACCAGCAGAAGTTCAAACTACCATTACCGAGGAAAGAGATGGAACCAGCTCCCGGGTATTCCTATTTACAACTCATGTATCAACCGAATGTGTCGACATCTTGATCCATTGTAGGAATTTTTTTTTTTGTTCGTTTCATATATTTATAAATAAATTTTCTAATCCCTTTGAATCAAAATCATTATTTCATACTACAATATGTGATACATTCTAATTTGTTGCAGATGGAAGACGCATGGGAGATTGCACGGAAATGTGATCGTGCCTTGTCGAGTAATGTGACCAATGTCATCAAGGAGTTTGCACGAGAAAATCTCAAACCGTGCAGGTCGCAATTTGAACGAGTTTGTGAGGGAGCCACACTAGATGCTATGTTGACATGTCTGATTTATCAGACGGGGAGAGGTAAGAAGGTTGTTAGGAGACTCAGGTCGCGGCCATAATGGGAGGAGCAACAACAAAAAAGGAGCCAACACGTGAAGAGGAGCAAGTTGATGACCTGAATATGCCCATCTCACAGTTGACATAAGTAGGTTTTGGTCCATCAAAGCCGTTCCAACTAGGAAGAAGACCAAATTTTATACACCGAGTTAATAATAATTTTTAGCAACTTGTGATGTTTAAATGTGGTTGAACTTGTGATATTTCTTGCTTTCATATTGGACTTTTTTTCATTTTGATTTCATTTATGTGTTTCAATATGTGTATGAAGTATAGCTATGTTTGAATGTTTGCATATGTTTGAATATGTTTCATTTATATATGTGAGCTAGCAGCAGCCACTTGTTGTATTTTGATTTTAATTGTTGAGCCCGCTGCCGCTATTTTTGGGTTAGTGATATTTGTCGTGCATGTTTTGAGTTGTGAACAGATCAGATATCAGATATCACTGTTTCAATAGAAGCCACAGTTAGGCACTGCGGGTCCTGTGTAAGAGATGCCACAGTTCCCAACTGTGGTTTCAGTGTGTATGAATTTTGCCTTGCTCTCTGACTCAAAGAGCCAAAATTTTGATGTATAGTGTAGGCCGCAGTTGACAACTGCGACCTCTCTTTAAACAATTTCAACAAGAGAGCACTTGTAAGACCTATTTTCATTTTTATTGTATTTTGTACTCTTTTAGTTATTGTGTTTGAATTCATTTATTATGGTGCATTTTTTTTCTTTCATGTGTTCTTTTGTTCTCTTCGGATCAATCTGCATTCTTTTGATTGGATTCTGTCTTTTGTGGATTTGGCTCTTTTCTATTTTGAATTCGATTTGTTCTCCTTTGTGTTCGTCTCATCTTATTGCTTGGGTTTGTCTCTTTTTGGAGCCAAAACCGATACCCAGAACCCAATATTTTGACCCTAAACCCTAATTTCCTGATCCCTATAAATACCACTCATTATTAACCCTAATTAATTACCCCCTCTCTCTCACGCCATTTCTCTCTCTCTGTTTTTCGTAACCCAAACCCAACACCCTTAACCCCCGATCGCCGTCCATCCCTCGACCCTCGTCCATCCCCGTCATCACCACCATCTCCGTCTCCGTCTCCTCTTCATCGTCATCGCCGTCGCTCGCTTTCCCCCGTCCTCACCATCACCGTTCGAACCCAACCACCGAGAGTTTGCCATTGCCGTTCTCTCTCACCGTCGCTCTAACCCATCGTCGTGCACTCCTACCGTCTTCGTCGTTCTTCGCTGCTCACCGTGATAACCTTGCGACGCCGTCAAGACCCCCGATCGTCGAGCGCCTCGTCGTTTTTGTTTTCGACCGCAAGAACAGAGATTTCGCTCGCCGGAGTTTCGTCACCGCCGTCGCTACCCGACCGTGGTGCCATTGAGATCGCCGTGGTCGCACCGCCTTGCCGTAGCTGCCGCAGTCGCGTCGCCAGTCGCCGCATCGTTCCCTCTCTCTCTCTGGCCAAAGGTTGAAGAAGCTCAACTAGTGGTCAACTTTGGTGTTTCGTGTTCTAGCCTTTTGGATCCGAAGTTGCTGTTCCGCATTTGGCTTGGATCTGGTGTGGGATGTAGGTGTTGCTACTGTGTTCGTTTGTTTACTTGGTTGTTTCTTCGCCCGGTCTTCGCACGTATATTTTGGGAGATTTTCGCCGGGATTCTGATCGCGTTATTCTATTATTTTATTAATATCTGCAATACAGGCAAGTCTCTCCTTGAACCCTTTCATTTATTTGTGTTCAAGATTTTCTTTGATCTCATGCAAGTAGATCCTGTCATTTTATTTATCAAAACTGTTTGACAATTCCGTTAAGATTATCGAGGGTTTACACGAGCTAACCCGACATACTCTTAACATCGTGCTTCTCTTCGATCTAAACCAAGTCCCCAATGTTTCATGCATTTGCACATTAAACAACTAGATTCATGCATAGGATTACCTGTTGAATGGACATTGAAATGGAACATGCTAGAAATGAATTTAATTGATGAATTGACACCATGACCATGATAAATGTATCTTAGACCTTAGAATTTTGTATGTTGACACCTAGGATTGCTTGAATGCCAATTTGTATGCTATATGTGATCGTGTGAATTAATTGGTATCTTTTTATGTTAAGTTGAATTCTGGACTGCTGTATGTTTCACTTTAAATCAGATTTTTAGCCCTGTTAATGACATAATTTGAGAAAACCTACTAAATATAAAATGTAGCCCTTGATGTCTAGATAAATTTTCCCTACTCTGGATTCAAATTCCAATTTGCCATCTGTTAGATATCAGCAATTTACTACAACAATGTTAGCAATTTTCAGACTCACAATTTCATGTGTATCCTGCTGTTGTTTATTTTATTTGACCCTATTAACAGTAAAGAAAAAACCTGAAATAATTCATGCTGAACCTAGACATGTATAGATACTTCCCTGAATTTTTGTAGATTTTAATAAAGAGTTTTTTACCCGAATTAATTAATGGAACATAACCTACTGTATGCTGACTGAACATAAAACCTGACTAGATTAGAACTTTCACCCTAATTCCCATGACTTTTATATACCTTAACTATACTCGCTGGAACCGTATGGAAGTCTATTTTCCAGATCTTTCGGCAGATTCAGTTTTGCTATTGTGTAGTGATCCTGACTCATGATTTAGTACAGCAAGGTCATGCTGTCCTGATTTTGTGAAATGTGTCAAATGATGTGTTTTGCTTCATGCTTTGTTTGTAGCGCTTAGAATTAGTCACACATAGTAATATACGATATTGACATCCTCTTGCATGCTCACATAGGATAAAAATAAACTATTAACAAGCTGGGGTTATTATGGGTAGACTTGGTAGTGAACAATCGGAAAATGTACTCGGTAAGGCCTTATCGCTTGCACGTATACTTGACATAAAAGGAGAAATATTGACTACAATAATTGATTGATGGATCTTGCACGCAAATTCTTAATATCAATGCCAAGTACACGAACCGTGAATTCACCATCGGTCTAAAACGATCACTATGCTTGCATGGAATCTGTAGAATGGGATGCAGTAGTATGTGCACTAGATAGGTTAATAAAATACTTAACAATCTACATAACTGATCTTGTATTGATATTGACTTGATATCACATATTTCATGTGTGATTATTGTAACCTTTTGATATTGCCTACTCTTTGTTTTGTTCTTTGTCTTTGACCATGTTCCTTTCTGTTGATATTCATGTTCATCCTATTATCCTTTGTTTTCTCTACTTGCCGCCCACGACTTGCTCTAAGGGTACTATTTTATTTCTTTTTAGACCAGGAATTTACAGGTACTGAAGGATCTGTTCCCGAAGGAATTGGTGAGCAACGTTTCTAGTGATGGATCCAGTTTTCCGCTGCGTAGTTTTATAATTGTTGCTAGATTTATTTTCTGAACTCTGTTATCTCTTGTACTTTGTTTTGGGCTCTACGGCCCGTAGTTTTGTTTTCCCAGATGTTGGATATTTATCTCAAGGCAGCTTCTCTTAGCAATTTTCCCTGCAAGTTCCTGTCCCCTCCTTTTTTTCATATATTCTAATGCCAGTCGAGTTATGTGGATATGTGCTTTAGTCGAGTTGAATATATAGATTCCTCGATTTAAGATATCAATATGCACCTTACAAGGTACGATACCTTCTACAATTTCTACATAAATTTTTTTTTTCATGAATTATGTTTTAAAAAAATTCACTCCGACAGCGTGATCTTTCTACTAAAGTTGAGTGAGATTTTTTGACAATAATAAAAAAATTTCATGATATTTTCTAAACCAACTTACAAAGATGGTTGAGGTTATCTAATATAAGCAAAAAAATTATATGTGGTTTTTTAAAATATATTCAGGGATGTTTTAAAAAAATATTTTATAGAAGTTTTTTGCATAAAAGAAAATTCATTGCAGTTTTCTGCCGAGAGAATATAGTTTAGGGTTGATTTTAAAAAAAAATTAGCCTTATCTTTTACTGATTATCAAAACACATATTTTTTACTAGATTGCGTACAGCCTACTATTGCTCAACAGTTGGAAGTATAACTTACAGGAAGTAGAATTTTTTTGTCGTGCTGACCCACTTTTTGAAAATATTTAGGGGTCTGGCCCATTTTCGAAAATAATTAGCGATCTGACTCAATTTTGGACACGTCAGCATAACCTGTTATTGAAAATAACGGTATAGGTTATTTACGTGCCGTTATTTTCAATAACAACATCTATTTTACATTTTTTTAGCATGCCGTTATTTGGAATAACGGCATCAGTATATTTTTCTTACAAGTGTGAATCTTCTGACTTTAAACAAAATTTATGTGCGAAAAAAACTTATAAATAATGCTGTTATTCCCAATAACGGCATCAGTCATTTGAATGTCGTTATTGGTGATAACGGCATTATTTATAAGTTTTTTTCACACTTAGAATTTTTTAAAAAGTCAGAAGATTCACACTTGTAAGAGAAATATACTGATGTTGTTATTCCAAATAACGGTATGCTAAAAATAATGTAAAACAGATGATGTTATTGAAAATAACGACACGTAAATAACCTATGCCGTTATCTTCAATAACGAGTTATGCTGATGTATCCAAAACTGAATCAGATCGCTAATTATTTTTCGGAAGTGAGTCACCCCAAATATTTTTAAAAAGTGGATCAATACAGCAAATCTCTCGAGGAAGTATGCACGAATTTTCTCCAAAACTAACCACTTTTCCCAAACTATTTTCCAAATTTTCTTCCGTACTCACCAACCTTTCGAAAATATTGTCCAAACAGACCCACTTTGGAAAATATTTACCCAGCTGATCTAATTTTGGATACGTCAGCATTAAACGTTATTGGTAATAATGACATCTATTATTTTGATGTCGTTGTTGCCAATAGCAGCACTTGTAATAAAAAAAAATCCGTTACCGTTATTGGAAGTAACGACATCAATACATATCACATTTACTTAGAAATTCTATGACTTGAAAAAAAAAATTATAAGTAAAAATTGCTTATAATTGATGTCATTATTCCCAATAACGGCATAATTAGCCTGATACAGCTATTGACATCAGCGGCATCAGTACAATCCACAGTGTACTCCAAATTTCGTGTAAGTGCATCAACTTCAAATCCATTTTCGACCATGATGTAGCCAGTATCTCTCAAAACTCAAAACATGAAAGTTATAGAGCTTTGTCTTGATATTCCATAGCATTTTGAATCATCTCGATCAAAGTTCGGATGATAAAGTTATGCCCAGATTACGTAGCGATGTCGAATCTGTCCAGAAATTTAGAGTACACTGTGGATTATACTAATGCCATTATTTCTAATAACGGCATCAGGCTAATTATGACGTTAATGGGAATATCGACATCAGTTATAAGCAATTTTCACTTACATTTTTTTTGGAAAGTTTCGACATCGCTACGTAATCTGGGCATAACTTTATCATCTGAACTCCGACTGAAATGATTCAAAGTGTTATGGAACGCCAAGAAAAAAATCTACAACTTTCATATTTTGAGTTTTGAGAGATACTGGCTGTATCAAGGTTGAAATTGGACTTGAAGTTGATGCACCTTGTACAAAATTTGGAGTACACTGTGGATTGAACTGATGCCGTTATTGCCAAAAGCGGCATCAGGCTAATTATGCCGTTATTTGGGAATAGCACTGATGCCGCTATTGGTAATAACGACATCAGTTATAAGCAATTTTTACTTACAATTTTTCCCTCAAGTCATTAAACTCCTAAGTGAATGCGAGATATACTGATGTCGTTACTCTCAATAGCGGCAACAAATTTTTTTTATTTACAGGTGCCGGTATTGGCAACAACGACATCAAAATAACAAATGTTGTTATTGCCAATAGTGTTTTATGCTGACATATCCAAAATTAGATCAGTTGAGTAAATATTTTCGAAAGTGGGTCAGCATGGTCAATATTTTCAAAAATTGGGTCAGTATAAATTCACTATTTTCCCAACGAGCCCAGTTACCAAACTAAGTAGAGACCGCAGTTGGTGACTGTGGCTGTTCGATTCTGAGACCGCAGTTCTTGACTACGGTCTCTTCACATTTTTTTTCGAGGCCGCTTCCTAACCGTAGCCTCAGTTCATTTCATATTTTGGGTAGAGAGACTTTGAAATTTATACAAAATTGCTAAATTAAAATAAGTTAAACTTATTCAACAGTAACTGCGACCTCGACCTATATATAACTGAGGCCGCAATCTCCTCTTATAGTGAGATTTGGGTTAAACTTATCACAATAGAGGTTGCAGTTGGGGACTGCGGTCTTAGTTATATATATGTCGTAGTTGGGAATGCCTAAGTTTATTTCATATTTGGGGTAGAGAAACTTCGAAACTTGGACAAAATTGCTAAGTTAAAAAGAGTTAAACTTAGACGGCAGTAACCAACTGCGGCCTATATATAACTGAGACCACAATCTCCTCTTATAGTGAGATTTGGGTTAAACTTATCACAAGAGGCTACAGTTGGGGCAACAACCTTTGTAATATATAGGCCATAGTTGGAAGTTTTACTCATTTAACTTAGTAACTTGTATTTAAGTCTTGAAGTCTCTTTACCCCAAATATGAAATGGGCGCAGTTGGAAACAACGGCCTAAAAAAAATAGGGGTTCACCGATTGAATTTGTTTGGAAAGTGGATTAGTTGGAGAAATAGTTTGGAAAAGTGTTAGTTTTGGAAAAAATTCAGTATGCATCTAGCCCAACTTTCCATTGACACTCAGCTAGCTGAGAGAAAAAAATTGAACAATGGCTGGAAATCAAACAAATCGTGTAGCTTTAAGTTTTGGTCATCAAGAGGAACCGTAAATAAGATACAACAACAGCGTAAATAAATGATCTACCAACCGAATGTGAGAAGAAGAAAAACCTTCTAAATGCAGTTTGAAATTCACTTGATTGCCAAAGACACGATTCTGCTGTAACTCAATTCTTACCTAGTTAGAGTCAATTAAATCGAAACGTTCTGCTTATATTTGATGATCATGAAATCACTGATGATCTATTCAATATCCAGCATGGTATTTTACACAGCATACACTTAAACTGCACTGAGCTAATGCTTGGCAGGGCAGGCAACCACGCCTAGCAATTGGCCTCACCTGGTTTTGCTAGCCTGACAATTTTTGCTAGCCTGCGAAATTGTCGTCAAGAATAATGAATGAATCTAAAACTATATGACACATGATTTTTACCTATATAATAAATTCATCAGTGTAGAGAATGATGGAACACAAGAACTTAGTCATCATAACTCGGAAGAAACACTACACTGAACTATCAAAACGGAAAATATGATGGAATAAGAAACAAAATGAAGAGGGGTTGAATCACCAAAAACTTTTTTCCCAATTGAGGCAAACTGCCAACGCCAAGCACAGCACACTGCCACAGGATGCACACAAAGAAATCAATGTCTGTAAGGGTCACCAAACTCTCAGTAGCTTGAAAGTTTGACTAGCAAACATCAAGAACATTTCTATTTTTCGCACATAGTAGAAGGAAAATACTACAATCCCATGTTATTGTTACAGTTTACTCGAGGAAGGATGTATTTTCATTGCCACAGTTTAACATGTCCTGCCCCTCCCGAAAAACATAAAAAAACAGAAATATAGTTTACTTCATAACCTAGTCGTCCAGAACTTTTCCCCTGCTTGATGAAACACCTTCCAGCATTGACTAATCCATCAACGAGGGCTAGAAAAACAATGAAGACAAAAGTCAGGGTCACAGAATTGAAAGTTGAAACAGGACTAAATATAAAAAAACCTCACCCAACTATTGTGCATTTTTAAAAAAACCACTCAACTTTTTTTTAATAAAAAAACCCTCACCCAACTATGTTTTTAACACAATTTAAAATTATAAAAACTCACTCACCCATGCCTGGAAAACATACTTGGGTGAGGTTTTTTTTTAAAAAAAAAGGTTTGGTGTGGTTTTTTTTTAAATGCACAATAGTTGGGTGAGGTTTTTTTATATTTAGCCTTGAAACAACAACAAAGGTTTCTAACATACCCGTTCCCAATGAAACTCAAATTTTCAAATTAGTTCCTCACAAATCAGTAATTCAGTATTAATACATTAGTGTCTCACAATATGGGGTGACCAACCCACTGACAGTCCTGAAACTAACTGATACCAAAAAAATAGTCCAAAAAGGAGTACCAATGATGTGTCTGAAACTAACTGATATACATTAGTTTCTGAATGACTAATAAATAAGAATGATTTGTGGACAAATATATAAAATTATAGATATGAGATCTCTAAAGATTGCAATGTTGATAGCCTGCTCAAGAAAACAAAATGAGTAAAATCACCTGTACGAACGAGACCTAGATGGGCCTCGGCCATTCCTCTCAAGACACCCATTATGGGATCTATACGAATGCGACCTTGATGAGCTCCTTCCATTCCTCTCTGGACTTGGGGATCGCTGGTGTGACCTGTACTCCCTTTCATCACGCGGACTTGGGGACCTTTGGGGTGACCTGTAGTCCCTTTCATCCCGAGGTCTTGGGGATCGTTGGACTGAACTGTAGTCCCTTTCATAGCGAGGACTTCGGGATTTCTGGTGTGGTCTGTAGTCCCTTTCTCCGTGAGGAGATGCAGAGATAGACCGGCGAGGGTAGTAGTAATCATCATCATGAGCGCCTCTGTCCCTGTCTCTGTTATCATGTACATAGGCAACAAAGAATATTTCAGTGATAAAGAAGAAAAAGTACAAATTTCTATTTAGTAGATAAAAGCCTACCACATGCATGACATTTTCTTTATATAAAAAACACAAAACCATTAACTGGCAGAAGCGGCTTAAACAAATTCAGGTTTGACAAAGGAAGAAAATCATTTCTCAAAACCAATAAAACAATAACAAAACAGTATGAATGAACATATCAATGCATATGGTTAGCAAAGTGTAGTTCACATTGAAGTATGCCAGCATATCACTTGATGTGCATGTTTTATGTTTGTTACAGCTTTTACCTGCACCATTTCACTGATTCCTGAACAATATTAAGAAACATTTCATAGTTTGAACTATGCTCTGAAATGTTGTAGTGGCTGGTTGAACAGCATCTGCTGATATTTATAGCTCTTTGCTTTCGTCTTTCTCAGACCCAACATTATCATTACTTTCTGATGTGAACCCCTTCCAGAATATCATCAATCTTTAAGCTGTGTGAAGCTTTTGAATGGCTCCCATTTCTATGGAGATCATAATTCTCTTTTGGCAATTATAAGCTTTAGATTCTTTGTTAACTGTATACTATAAAAAAGCCAAGAAATAAATATTTAGAATGCACAATGAATCAGAAAATTACTCTAGAGTGCAATTTATCTAACCAACCGTCTGATCTTTGAAGCTATTGCTGATGAAGAAGCACACACAAGGATAAACTTCTTGAATAGCTTTGTGAAAAGATAAGCAAATAGTCAATAACTTTTGAGTCTCTTTTGTCTTTAATATTCCATGGATTCTTTAGGAATTCTTTTCACTTTAATTATCTGCATCGGTAATATCATCACCATGTTATTCACATACCTTAAAGCCATGGACCGAGGCCCACTGACAAGACGAACTCAATATCAAAGCAATTATTATAGATTGGTGGCTAACACCATAGCAATCCATTGCAAACAAAATGCAGAATGACATGAAATTTCAAGTTTAGAAAAAGAAAAAAAAACTGAGAAAAGATCAATAAGAAAAGAGCTAGATTCCTAAGGTGCTAGGGATTTCCTTTTAAGTTTTAATGCAAAAGAAAATTTAAATTTTATTTAGTAATCTTTGACAGGGTTCCGTAATTTACACCCATCAGAATATAATATGTGAAGCACCTTACCAGCCGGAAGCCCACCAATTTGGATTGGTCAGACCCAGTAGCCCCACTAGTTAAGCTATCATGGTTAGGTTAATGTTTTTTCGTTAGACTTAATGGGAAAATGAGAAATTTCTATTATACACATTACATAAACCATATGCTTCGTCGTTCCTACTCTCTTAACAGCTAGATGATGACTACTTCACCCATAAACATCATTAGAAAGTCTTTCCTTCTTCCAACCAATCTCCATCAGCCTTCTCACCTCTCAAATTGAAGTCTCTCCTAACCCTCTCTCAACCCTCTGCCCAGGGTATTACAGTCATTTAAGGTTTATGGTTATCCTCTCTGACCGTGATTAAGTTAAATCTAGACAGGAATCTCTTAATTTGAATTACTGGCTACTGAAGCACGGATGCAGATGCACAACATGGACACAATACAACACGACACACCAACATGTGGAAGATTTTGAAAAACCACACTAAAAGTCTAAAATATCAAGTGTTTTGTCGGATTCACATGTCCGACACACGACACAGCTACCAAATAGAAGTGTCTGCTTCATAAATTGGTTGTAATGACTCTAAATAAGGGGCACTAACAAACAATATTATGGTTCACGGGAAGGATGGTTGAAAGCAAATACACATTAAGCAAGTGGGTGATTGCAAGAAACCCTACAAATAAACAAGAGAATGTACTAATATTGGCAAGAGCCATACAGCAACAGATAAGAAACTTGGAATAAAGCCAACATAAATTGGAATTCATTTGTTTAAAGTGACCAAATTGTGCATTACAACAGTTTGTAAGGTACCACCTCACCATCCAAAACTACTCCAGTAACTCATTATAATCTCCCAAATACAACTTAAATTATGAAAGTCAGATTGAGACAAGTATCATCTTTAGATGGAAGAGTTGAAGATAAAAAAGTAGATTTAATATGACGTACTAATCGCAAACGAGACAAACACCTCAACAAATCTATTCAAGAATAATAGCAGACATCAAAAAAATTTGAAGCAGCAAATTTTCTAGCAAACTGAAGTAAAAATATTTGATCGAATTGCATAGAAGCACATCTGCATAAATAGGAATTATATATGTTTGTATGCATGCATGTCTTTCACACTTGCTGCATTACTGATCAAGTATCATAGAAAGAAACATTATAAAGATATTGAAATAATTGTCAAATGTTCTATGGTTCAAAATTCAAATGCATCCGTCCTTTATAACAACAAAATTTAGTATTCAAAAAAAAAGAAAAAAAACATAAAAGAAAATGGGAGTACAAATAAACAATAAAATGCCCAATCATTCCTGACAATTATTTGAATTTTTAAAAATTGACCATCATGGCTTCATTGATCAAAGTCACCAGAGATATGTCAGCAACTTGTATGAATTTTATACACAAGAGGAAGTTATAAGTCTCTCATGTATAAATATAAATAGGTAATTTGCATTTCAAACTACAAGAAATGAATAGTGCTATACTGCACTAATCCAGTTGCAAAAATGCACAAATACTCATGTAGGCAGTTTATCATTAACTCTGACATCTGTATGAGGAAAACAAATTTATAGTGCTTGACAATTTACATGGTTGCTTATCTTAGTTATCTAAATGTGTAACCACCAAAGAGGAACTAAAGGATAAGCACAACAAATACATACTGGCAGTAATTTTATTGAAATATTAAAATTTTAATAAAGAAGAATATTCTTAATGAAAAAAGAGAGACAAGAAGAATGAAATAAGACAACGATATTTCATATAAAGTTGCTTGACCAAGAACCAGAACTATATTTTACAGAATAGCATAACATCAACAAGTCTGAAAGGGTTTTCAACTTTTATATACATTTGGAATTAGCGTAAAGAATCCACAAATTTATAATAATGAAATAAAATCACAACAAACAATCTCCAAGTGAAACAAAAAAAACGTAAGAACAATACGAAACTTAATTTATAGCAAGGAACAAATTAATTTTCTATATGACATACTGAAATCTAAGAGCTCAAAAGAAAATTAGAGAAGCTTGAAAGCAAGAGAAATTTCAGACCTTGAGTACCGCCTTGGAGGAGAACGTGAAGGTGAATAAGCTGTCAAAATGGAAAAAAAAACATAACCATATGTTCATGATAACTATTGAACTTCTACAAACAAAACTAAGGTTTTGTTTATAAAAAGCTCAAAATAAGATGAATGCCAACTAATTAAATTATAGAAAACTGACAATGATTTCGGCGCCTTCGTGGGGACCGTCTTCTAGAACTTCCTCCCCCATATCTGTCACTATATATTAAACAATATAAACACATTAGTATGGGTAATGAGATACTATTAAAAAATGTCAAATACGTGTCATGCAGAAACGGAAAGGAAGAGAATGAAAAAGAAGAAAAAAAGCCACCTGATCCTCGCAGTTGACCTCATTTCTTGAGGAGTTTTTCTATTTTCTTCAGCAAATACAATTGAAATTTCACGTCCACCTATAATTTGATGGTTCATATGCTCCTTGGCTTCAGCTGCATCATCAGGATTGCGAAACTTCACAAACCCAAAGCCCCGGGGTTCCCTGGAAGAACAATTTCCATATATAAGATCAACAAGATATTGATTATTAGTTAAAGAAACACCACTATCAATTGCTTCTTCCACATGCATTGCATGGATAAAATTATTTCATCAAGCAAGAAAGATTTTACAACCTTCAAACTACCAGAGACAATGTAAGATGTAAAATTGATGCATTGGCAAAAGAAAGACACTGCGAACAAGCCTCACATAAAGCATTGCATAAGGCGTAATGCAATATTATGCGTTTTGGCCACAAACCGCATATAACGCATATGCGACCACACGCAGTTGGATATTTTTCTTATAAAAAACATCAAAAATTAGAAGAATAAATATTACAAAATAAATAAAATCCAGAAAAAATGGAAAATCCAAGAGGACATAAAACACATGTAAGAAAAGCAGAATTACATAATATGAATACTATAAAAAAAAGACATAAAACAACTATTGAAAGTAGTTTGCAACATTCATTAATTAATCAAAGACATAAAACAAGTTGACAACTACTAAAATTAGTTTGCATATTTATTTGAAATAAATAGAATAAGTGGATTTAGTTTGCAAATTGCAACATGCATTAAACAAAGACATGAAACCACTACTAGAACAGATTTGCAGCGTTCGATTGTGAAATTGTTAACTTATGAACAGTGATGTTTAAGGCGCGCCTCAGGTGCGCCTCAGGCGCCGATATCCCAGGGTGCGCCTCAAGCCTCAGTTGATGTGCACCCCTTGTTCGAAGCGCTAGTGAGGCATGCGCCTTAGCGCCTTGCGCCTCAGCACGCCTCGACAAAAGGCGCGCCTCAACATTGTTTTTTCCTTGTTTTTCCCCTTCTTTATTATTTAAGTATTCTTTCTTTTTTAGTTTTGAGTCTTTTGACAGGTTTTATATTTATATTCTTTTTTATTATTTAAATTATTCTTTTTATTTTATTTTATTTTTTTAATAGTATTCGTGCTTTTTTAGTTATGCAATGCTTTTGCTTTACGGCTTTATTAGGCTGCTTTTGCTTTACTGTTTTATTAGGCTATTTGGATGAAACTTGCTGTAATAATTAATTGTTGAATACTTGAATATACTTAATATTTAATTGTAATATTGTAATACTCTGTAATAGTGTAATACTAATACTGCACTGTGATATTCTAAAAAAAAAATTAATTGTTGAATGTACAAAAATTATAATTTACACTGTTACAACTTACAAATTACACTTACACCGTTACACGGTTCCAAGTTACATTTACAAAGTACGTCTTCCATACCTTACTTTTTAAGTATATGTTCATTGTATGATATATTTTGTTGCTATGATGTTATTTTGTTTATATAATCTAATTTATAAATTTTAAAAATTCCAAAAAGTAATAGTGCGCCTCGGTTAACTGAGGCTTGCGCCTCAAATTGCGCCTTGCACCTCAGGCTTTTTATAAGGAATTGAAATTACTTGCGCCTTACACCTTCGACTACACTGCTTATGAAAGAAAGGAAGAAAGGAGCAACCTTCGTATCCTAGCCTTTTTTTCATTCAAAAGGGGCCAGGTTCTAGTTCTGGTCTAAAAAAACTATTCATATTAATTTAAATTTCCCCAATCATCCACCAGAATTATGCGGTCGTGTACTTGATACAAACCGGCGCATATATAACATATTAACATGCACCCGCATATTGAAATATGAGACCACATAATCATCGTTTTTACAAAATAGTCTATATGCGGCTCAAAACAGGCAATTTCTCACTGCATCGCGCATATGCGCCACATAAATTCGACTTCTAGAACATTGCATAACAAATTTACCAGTACATGAAACGCCAGACTTAAGAAAATATTGTTACTAGCTCATTATCAGCTTTCAGTAGTGGACCAATTCCAGAATACAGCAGATGTGTATAATTAATACAATGATTTTCAATATGCTTAGTTTTAAATTGATAAAATGATTTCCGAAGATGGAAGAGGTAAAAATCAGTAAAGAGTCATACACTCAAAATTTGCCACTTCGGAAAACAGCATAATTGAAAATCTTTCTAAAATTTGCCAAACTCACAGAATACAGACTAAAGAAAAATTTCTAATGCAAACTTAAACTTAAATCAATATTCAAACGAAAACCACCAAGTGGATAGAAAAGTAACTCATGCATACAAAGAGATGAAGTGACAAATGAACTGTAGTCTCTCAAGTCTTAATAATAGCCATATAGAACATATACGAAAGCGAATTAAATGAGATAAACAGTCTCTCATTTTTCTGCACACTACTAAAGATCTTCAACTTCTTAAGTGTGAGACCATGCATGGATTCTAAACAACCCAATTTCAAATCAAGTGATGTGCTTCCATTTACCTTAATAATAAAGACTTCTAAATCCAATAATATTTGTCTATTCTAATCTTCATATTATACTCCATAAAAATTTGTCATTTTTTGCTTGATTTAAGTTCTCTTTGGGTTCTACAGAAACAGACAACAAACCTTTCAGAATGCTACTCCTTATATGCATATTGTTGGTTGTTCATAGCAAACACCACGACTTAAGTGCCTATAATTAGAATATCAGTGTGTAGGTCCATCAGAAGTTTACAAACAATATTGATGCCATTGAAGACTAAGAAATAATCACTTTCTTTTACCATCACTAGCATGACGACATGACAATACAAGTATTTGAGTTAATGACAACATTGGCGACACAATAACGAAGTACTTCTACCACATTTTTTAGGCATAGATATTGGTCTCCATTGCACGTCAAAACATCCTGATTGATTCTCGCTCATTTTATCCTCAACTGGAAAAACCTCTCTAATTTCTTCCAAAAGCACTCAATCTCTCCCTTTTTGAAGTGTTCTATCACTTTTCCACAACAAAATCCTCATTTCAACTACATTCATTTTTTTCCCAATATTATTTTGCATACCTAACATTTTCAACCATATGCTGAGTTGTTTTATACTTCTATAAACATTTATTTTGGTTTTCATGGGTATTTTGTGATCACGCAATACCCCAGAAATCCTTTTCCACTTATACTGTCCAGCCTGTTTATACCAGAGTTTTAAATGCAAAAGGTGAAGTCAAGGAGCCACGCTCCAGTATCACCTGAGGGGCGAGGCACTTGCTGACTGAAAAAGGCACCAAATAGATAAATAAATAAATAAATAAATAATGTGTTATTTGTAGCATGTTGTAATCTATTCAATTTTAACTAGAGGACAACCCAAATATGGAAATAATGAGGCAAAACAGATATAACATACAATCAACATGTACGAAATACACGTCATGCAGAACTATGATATAGAGTATGGAGTATCCTACAACGGTATTAAAATTTCTTAACAAACTATCTAAATTATCAAGTAGAAAAGACTGCGTATAGCCATTCATAGAACAAAATACAGAATGATCCAGATTAAAAGTTAATAAGACCACTCTCAAGTGTACTCAAACTACCAAGCATTTCGCAAATATAAGATACTAGGTTTGCCCGTTGACACGTGCCTACGGCACGTCTTCGGAACGGTGCACCTTATTTGATCATAGAAAATAGTTTTGGAGGTCCAGCAAATTAATTGAAGTAGCAAACATATTATATGAGAAACTTTTGGGGGTCCAGCAAAAAACATATTAGATGATTTTTTTGAATTGTTTTTAAAGTTTTAAAAATTTTAAATTTTTTAGTTTTTTGGTTTTAAATTTTTTTTAAAATTTTTTAAAATTTTATTTTCTTGATTTTTTGAATAGAAGAGGGAGGGAGGGAGGGGGGGAGAGAGAGAGAGAGAGGGAGGGAGAGAGAGAGAGAGAAATAATTAAATAAATATATGAGTTGTTTTGAGTGGGGGATTTGAAGTTGAGTTTTGGGGGGGAACTTTTGGGAGGGAAAATATGTTTTGTGAGGTTAGATCTGGGCCTTTAATTTTTGGGGGATTGAAGGAGAGCCACTTGATAGCTTTCTTTGTGTTTTATTATATAGATAAGTAACAAAGTCATAAGGAACATAACGATAGATGATGGAGACATGGGAAAGGAACATAATGAAGAGATGGAAGGAGAAATTGTATCTCTTTGAACCTTTATATTCGTTGTATATTCTTATGCTTAATTCAAATGTTGTCTTCACATACACCTAACTAATGAAGGTAAAACTGAAAAATAGAGATAATGTCAATACCAAAAGAATAAATCTAAAAAGTAAAGAGACAAAGCCTTTTACAGGCTTTGCCTCTTGCCTGAGGCGCCCACCAGAGAGCCTTTCTGCCACCTGACCCTTGCATGATCGAACTTGACCGCTTGGTCAAGTACACGGCGAGGATCGTGCATTCTGCATCATCTCATTGCCCGGGGCCTGAGGCGCTCACCTTTTTAAACTTTGGTTTATATTGATAGATTCCTCCTCAACCTCCACATAGTCATGAATGATTAATCATAGAAAATGAAATCATAATTCTTGTTTTTTCACAGTGCTCTGCTATAGGTCTTAGCCTAATGAACGAAGAGCTTGGATTTTGGAACCTAAACCCTCCATAACTCTGCCGTAGGTACCTAAACTAGGCTTTCGGCTCTCGGTTTCCTTTCCCAACCCTATGTTTCTAAAGGCTGCCCTCTCTTGGCTGGATTTTTGTCCAGCCTACTACGAGGATTCCGCATCCCGTAGCTGTCGCAAGTTGGTTGAACAATTCGATCAATACGAAACTCATCTTATCTCAGTAGTAAATTGCTGAGATCTCAAGCCAGAACTCTCATCCCAACATAACTATTGGTCATCAATGTGAAATATAATCTTATTCTTGTATATTTATTACATTTACATTCCAAGCATTCCATTTCCAACCTACAACGTGAAGACAATAATATGATTTTCTAGCTTGCTTTTGTTTTTCCTAATAACGATTAAAAAATTGATTTTCAATCTTTAAGTATTAAAATTAAAAATACTATCAAAATATTAAAAATATAGCAATATAAAATACACTATAAATATACTAAAGATATCTCTTTATTAGGTATTATGCTTTCTCTATCTCGTAGTCCTACTTGTTCATGTCCCAATTCGTCATTGATGTTGATCAGGCTGATGACATTATAAATAAACTATGACCTAGGATTTCAACTTTCTTATGACTAATGAATTTCAATGTTTGGCACTTTTTTGGGAACAAGGCCGTAGCCACACGCACACCTCACACTCTCACAATAATTCCATAATAACGGGATGATGCAAGCGGGGATTGAACCCCCGACCCTCTTGCTCACTAGTTAAGAGGCTTATCACTAGACCATGGTGACACTTGCAGGTTTAACCTTTATAACTTCTATATTGACCAATACCAAGTTTAAGGGGAAGTTTTTGATTGGGTAAGGGCAAAAAATAAAGATGATTCAGGGAGTATCATCTCAGTGTTTGCAACATTTAAAACTTAACGGTCCTAGGCCAACAATAAAATTAGGCATGTGCATCTTCTGTCCATGTGGACATGCCCTCTAGCAAGCCCAAAGGATTTTCTCACCAAACAAGATACCCACACTAACCAAAACACTCAAAACTTTTTTTTATCGAGAGACACCAACACAAACCATTGCAACTACAAATACAAATTGAGGTCTTTTAAAAGTTTCCCTTCGCAACTAGCATTTACTGGTCATCAATTTTCGTCAAATATATCAACCATATATCAAAACGCATCAAGTAATCTCACACAAACCAAACCAAAGATAACCCAATCAATAAACTTCCATCCAAAAAACCAAAAAAACATACCCAGTGTAGTAATTCTTCGGCAGGTACACATCCTTCACTGGGCCAAACCTCTCAAAGGGAATCTGCAAATCCTCAGGCCTGCACAAACCAAACAATCCAATCAAAATTCGTAACTTTTCAAACAAAGCTATTATATGGCACCAAAATCTAAGCTCTTTGTAACGAAATTTCCATACTTAGCATCGAGAGCAATGTTTCGGACAAGGAGGCCGGAGGGAGCGGAGGAGCGATACTCGCGGCGGGGGCGGCGGCGGTGGTCGTCGTTGAGCTTTCGGGGAGGAGGGCTGTAGCTACGGCTACGGCTACGCGTACGGCTGCGGTATCGTCCCATTGTCGTCGTCTTCCTTGTTGTTTGGTGTTTCGAAAAAAAGGGCGGGGAAAAACCCTAGCTAGGGTTTCGAAAAAAGGAGATTGGGGAATTTAAGAAGATGAGAGGGGAGAGTGCGACAGAGGGGTTTGATTTATGGAGAAGACGAAACTACCCTTTTGGATTTGGGTTGTAAAATGGGTCGGGCCGGATTTCGTGTATCTGTTAGTATTTTTCTGGGACGAATATGTGGATGCGAAGGTATTGAACTTAATTGTCACCCACCCCAATTAGATTTTTGCTTTTCTAAGAGCATCTTCTAAGAGCATCTGTAGTCGTTTGATGCCATATTTTGGATATTTAACAAATGGAAATGGATAAAATGAGTTTGCGTTGTAGTCGTCAAAAGTTTTTTTTTTTTTTGAAGGAAAAAAGCTAAAATTTGAGGGAGATCTTTTGTCTCAGAAATTTAAATAAATATACACATACATACATATATATGCATTGAAGTGAGGGACAATGGGAAAAAAAATTAAAAAAAAGAAAACAGATTTAAAAAGTTAACAAAAGGAAAAAAAAAACAAAAAAAAACAACCAATTGCCTGGTACGGGGGATCAAGTCCCGTCCTAGGCCAATTGGCTTTTGGAAATGTTATTGGATGGTACATTAACTACCGTCCGTCAAATTTTTATTTTTATTTTTAATTTAATTATTCGGACGATAGATTATCCTACGTCTGTCGATTTTGTCGTATACAAAATTGAAGCGAAGGTATATTGTCTTTCGTCTCACGTTTCGGACGAAAGATTATCTTTCGGTCCGACTATAATTTGGCTTTTGTCAAACCGTCTTCCATATTTGGCACGCTTCTATTCATGCGACACCCAAAATTTGAATATTTGGCAGACGACTACATCTCCCTTTTTTTTTTTTTTTTTTGATTTTTTTTCATATTTTGGGTATATGGCAAACGACTACAGATGCTCTAAAAAGGCAATGCTACACCTACTACCAAATTTACTATTTTTCACTTTACTATCTTAGGTGGTACGCTATTAGTGGAGGTTATTGTAGAGCAGGTGATAGAAAAGTACTCTACACCTATTCTACAATAATGCTACACCTACTCTACAATAACTTTCACTAATAGCATACCACCTAAGATAATAAAGAAATAACATTACCCTTTCTAAAAACCAGTGGAAATTTAAATTTGAGAAATGAAACTCATATGAAGTGATTTTCTCGTAAAGAGTAGTGTATAGAGTAGTTGTACAAATTCAGTTATGATCCTAGAGGACGACAACATCCTTCACATTGATTTAATGTCTTGATCAAGGTCCAAAATCGTGGTATCTGATACAGTATCAGGTTAATAAATTTTTTGATTTTCGTTCACATTAATTTCAAAGATAATATTAAAATATCTTGTATACTTTAATATATATCTTATATATTCTTCGAAAATTAATTAATCATTTATTTATCTTTTTAATAATTTGTCGTATGGGTGGTATCGCTTTAAATCCATCCGATCCTGGCGATCCCTAATCTGAACTATTGATCCCTATCTTTTGGAGAAGGATCTACTGATCACGATCCAGATTGTGGTCATAATATATGTGTTTAAACTTGTCTGTATATTTTTTAATCATGTTCCAAGTTGTCGTAAAATGAATAGGTAACTTAAATGTGAAGTTAATATCAACTCGTTTTTTTAATATGTTTCAATTTTTTCCCCCTCTTTTTTTTTTTGAGTAAATGTGAAGCTAATGTCAATAAGTCGATCGTTTTTTCTTCTTTTGTTTCCCGAAAACAAAATTACTTTTTTATTTTATTTTATATAAGGATAGGCCTTAAGGTTTCAGCCGGCTAATCTATTTCTATTATAAAAGCCACAATATATAAAAAAAATCTGTCGGGAGACGATCTTAGCCGTTCATATATTGTATTGATCTAGCCGATCAATGGTTGAGATTAAATAACTTAAATGAAAACGTGTTTTACACGTGCAATTGATTTCTTTCTCTCTTCTATAGAACAGGACTACTCCAATCTTCTCTCCCGATCTCTTTCAAAACCCACACCCTAACCCTAACCAATCCCGACACCCCTCCCAATCCGAAATCCCCAATCCAGTAGTAAACCTTCAATCAAGCCTTCCGACTCCCGCTGCCTCGATCCGCGCGTCGACCAAATCTCAGACGTGCCTACATCCGAACGCCTGACGCCGACAACAACCCGTGCATCGACCCAATCAGGCGTGCCCACATCCGACGCCTGACGCTGACAACAACCCGATCCCGATCTCCGTCAGTATCCTCCTTCTTTTATTTTATTTTATTTTATTTTTGATTGATATTGATGGGTGCATTAAGTTGAATTTTAACAAAAAGTTTTGAACTTTATGATTGCTTATGAATAACGAGAAGTCAGTTTGTGATCATATGTAGTTTGCGATGATTTAGTAAGTTTCTTGACTTGATTAAAGGTATTTTCCAATTTGTATGGAAGGGCAAATAAAGAGAGGAAGTTATTAGTTTGTTATTTGGTTGTGACTCCAATTCAGTACATGCCAATTGGCATTGTTAGCTTTTGAAATCGAGGTTTGTAGAGAGTAAATTGATGCATTGCTCGATTGTCAAAATTGGGTTTGGGTCGAATGTTTTTGTCATGGATGCCTTTGTTCAATCTTAACCCACACCCTAACCCTAACCCTAACCCTAACCCTAACCAATCCCGACACCCCTCCCAATCCGAAATCCCCAATCCAGTAGTAAACCTTCAATCAAGCCTTCCGACGCCTCCTCCTGCTGCCTCGATCCGCGCGTCGACCAAATCTCAGACGTGCCTGCATCCGAATGCCTAACGCCGACAACAACCCGCGCATCGACCCAATCAGGCGTGCCCGCATCTGACGCCTGACGCCGACAACAACCCGATCCCGATCTCCGTCAGTATCCTCCTTCTTTTATTTTATTTTATTTTTGATTGATGTTGATGGGTGCATTAAGTTGAATTTTAACAAAAAGTTTTGAACTTTATGATTGCTTATGAATAACGAGAAGTCAGTTTGTGATCATATGTAGTTTGCGATGATTTAGTAAGTTTCTTGACTTGATTAAAGGTATTTTCCAATTTGTATGGAAGGGCAAATAAAGAGAGGAAGTTGTTAGTTTGTTATTTGGTTGTGACTCTAATTCAGTACATGCCAATTGGCATTTGTTAGTTTTTGAAATCGGGGTTTGTAGAGAGTAAATTGATGCATTGCTCGATTGTCAAAATTGGGTTTGGGTCGAATGTTTTTGTCATGGATGCCTTTGTTCAATCTTATGTTGGTTCTGGGCTGGTTGTGTTTGCCTGTGGGGAATTTGATGAAATTCTTGAGAGAAGTATTGTTACTTGGAACTCTATGATTGATGGGTACTGTGAGTTGGGTGATTGTGAACAAGTGTATGTTTTGTTTAGGATGATGAGAGATTCGGGTTTGTAGCCTGACCGGTTTATTTTGGTTAGCCAGGAGAAGATATGCTAACATGACTCTTGGGCAAAGAAAACGAAAAAATCAATCTTCGAATGACAGACCTGATTCTATTAAAATTTTTGAACTTTAATTGGAATTTTAGTGATTAGATTATTTTGGTTTGAGTTCTTTTAGATAAGGTTTTGGAATGCTAGGGGATTAGGGTTAGAATTTTGGTTTTGATGGGGGTGAAAAAGAGTGGTTTTTTAGATGAAATTTGTGAGAAGTTTTGGGTTTTGAAGTTGCTAATTGTTGGATTCTTCTGACTTTGATTTCTTTTTGTGCTGGTCTTGGAATTTAAGGCTAGGTTTTAAAGTTAGGGCTTTGAACTCAAATCAAGAGAGAATTATTGTTGTTTATGGGAAAAAGTAATGGAAGTAGTAGAAGAGAAGATTCTGTGGATTTTTATTGTTTTTGATGTTTTTGGAATTTTGGTGGGTTGGCTTTAGGGGTTTTAATGAGATGACAGTGTGATTTTGCTCTTCCTTTTTTTTTCTTTTTGCATTTTCAGGGTCCTACTCGAGCTTCATATCCTTGGATTTTTCTATCCCTTTGGTTGTCTGTGCAGCTGTTCAATTCCTTCTAAGGTAGGGGTTTACTGTAATTTTTTAATATTTTAATGTGGTTGGAGAAAAGAATTTACTTGCATATTGAATTGTTGTATAGTTTTAAGAGTGGGTTTTCTTATTATCTTTTCTTCTTAATTTTGGGGTGAAAATCAATGTTGAATGTAGTGTATATTATTCTTTTAGGTTGTAAATTAATTTATATATGTAAGACAGTTTTATTGAAATTGTATGATAAAGCTTCCTGTCAGAATAAGGCCGAAACGAAGACCGGTGAAAATGAGAAGATGGTTGCTTATAATAAAGTGAAAAGGCATATATACGTATTTTCTTTTATTCAATTGCTTACAACTATAACAATGTTATGTTTCAGAAAGTTCTTTTTACTTTGCATTCAATGGATGCTGACTTTTTTTTTATTAATCCTAATAACACATTATGAAAATTCAACACTGTTATATTTCTCCTTGATTCTAAATGAACACTTGGTTTCTGAGTCAATAGTAGACAAGCTTTTATTTACCTTAGTTTGATGTAAGTATATCTTGATGATCCCATTGATGCTTCTACTCTTTCTTTATTCATCTTTTTGCAGAGAACTGTTACGACAATGATGAACTTATGTTTAATATTTCAATCTCCTATTGAAACAATAATTTCTTCTCGTAAATTCTAATGCTGGAAAACAACAATTCTAATGCAGAGGAGTAGGCTTACTCTTAAATTCTAATGTTGAAATGGCCTAATGTACAACCATAGCAGGACACTACCTTAACATAGCTGAGGAAGAGGAGTAGGCACAATTTGTGTTCTGAAGAGCTTAATAGATATTCTGAAGAGCTTGCACAGATTGCTCCTAGATACTGCTATCTATTGGCATTGGCATGCCAACTCAGAGGAATGTAAGCCTTTTATTTTATTTTCAGTTCTCTTTCAAAAGTATTTTTTTATATGAAAATTTTTCTTCCTTGTTATGGAGAAAAAGAGTACTCTTTATGAGGGATATTAGTATCCAAATGACTACACATTCTTGCTCCATTTTGAGGGGACTACTTAGTTTCTAAAATGAGTTAAATTATGATATGCGGTCAAGTATGTCTGTCTTTTGTATTGAACTATTCAAGATATTAATTGGTTGAGGTAGTGTACGGTATGGACGAAGGTAAATTTGTTTCCAATTTAAAATATTTTTTTGAATGTAATAAGATTTTGTAACCTACACACAAACTGCTTCAGCCATGACAACTTTTAGATGGGAAAATGAAAATTGATTTTTTTTTTTTCTTGTGAAGTTTTTAGAATTAATAGAAGCTTTCTAATTAAATTTACTTATATTTCTTTTTTTTTGAAAGCTATATAATGATTTTATGACTAATTTTTGAGTCCAATATGCTTGAAATTGCTTATATTGTGGTTATGGAAATTGTTCTTTTTTTTTTTTTTTGGCTTGGCAGGCCAGAGTTTGTTATGATGCAACGATTGTGCTTCTTGCGAGAAAGTTCTTCCTGGACAAGTTGATCCCTAGAAGGTATGATAATTGATTTTGATCATTGTTTTGCTTCCTTGTTCAATTCTATTTTATAAACTTTTGTTGGGTTGGTCTTATGTATTTATTTGGGGCTAGATGTTTAATTAATATGGTGTGTTATATATGTGTCATGGATTGAGTTGGTTGATTTTTTTTATCATCAATTTATTTCAATTTAATTTAACAAAAAATTCAGGTGTTGGGTTCTTTCCAAATTTAGGTCTTTTATCTCTGACTGATATTTGGGTTTTTATTTCTTTCTACAATTCAATATTGACCAAGATTTTGGTTCTTCTTTTGTAGGCTGAAGATATTGATCTACTTAGCTTATTACCTTTTTTGCTGAAAATAAGTCAACTCCTAAACATAAGATTAAGAATATTTTCATCCCTAATATTCAACCAATTAAAATAAGCAGTTGGAGCATGGGTTTGAGACCGTTAAACTTTCCAAATCCTGCTTTTGGGATGGGAGCATATGAGAAGCTTATGCAGCAATATCAACAACCACAAACCAGTTTGGTTTACTTGGTTTGTTAAGTGTTATAAGGATGAATGATCCAGATTTGACATCTCTTGCATTGGGGATAGACTTAACAACATTAGGCTTGAACTTAAACTCAACAGATAATCTTTATAAGACATTTGCCTCACCATGGTCTGATGAACCTGCCAAAGGAGAGCCCGAGTATTCCATTCCATCCTGTTATTATGCCAAACAACCAGCACCTCTTCAGGTGAGAATTTATCAATCATTTATGTATGAATCCCTTAACTCCCTGATTTTTGGTTGTATTAATCTGCTGTTGCTACTGTAGCAAGGGCATTTTTCAAGATTTCAACTGTCAACTCTGTTCCACATCTTTTACAGGTCTTTTATTTTATTATTGGATATGGTCTGTGATTGCTGCTCTATTTGCTTTTTGTTTCTGAGTCGTGCATTGATTTCCTTTATGCAGCATGCCAAGGGATGAGGCTCAGCTATTTGCTGAAAATTTTTCTTCCTTGTTAAGGAGAAAAAGAGTACTCTTTATGAGGGGTATTAGTATCCAAATGACTACACATTCTTGCTCCGTTTTAAGGGGACTACTTAGTTTCTAAAATGAGTTCAATTATGATATGTGGTCAAGTATGTCTGTCTTTTGTATTGAACTATTCAAGATATTAATTGGTTGAGGTAGTGTACGGTATGGACGAAGGTAAATTTGTTTCCAATTTAAAATATTTTTTTGAATGTAATAAGATTTTGTAACCTACACACAAACTGCTTCAGCCATGACAACTTTTAGATGAGAAAATGAAAATTGATTTTTTTTTTCTTGTGAAGTTTTTATAATTAATAGAAGCTTTCTAATTAAATTTACTTATATTTCTTTTTTTTGAAAGCTGTGTAATGATTTTATGACTAATTTTAGAGTCCAATATGCTTGAAATTGCTTATATTGTGGTTATGAAAATTGTTCTTTTTTTTTTTGGCTTGGCAGGCCAGAGTTTGTTATGACACAACGATTGTGCTTCTTGCGAGAAAGTTTTTCCTGGACAAGTTGATCCCTAGAAGGTATGATAATTGATTTTGATCATTGTTACGCTTGTTCAATTCTGTTCTATAAACTTTTGTTGGGTTGGTCTTATGTATTTATTTGGGGCTAGATGTTTAATTAATATAGTGTGTTATATATGTGTCATGGATTGAGTTGGTTGATTTTTTTTATCAACAATTTCTTTCAATTTAAAATTAACAAAAAATTCAGGTGTTGGGTTCTTTCCAAATTTAGATATTTTCTCTCTGACTCATATTTGGGTTTTTATTTCTTTCTACAATTCAATATTGACCAAGATTTTGATTCTTCTTTTGTAGGCTGAAGATATTGATCTACTTAGCTTATTACTTTTTTTGCTGAAAATAAGTCAACTCCTATACATAAGATTAAGAATATTTTCGTCCCTAATATTCAACCAATTAAAATAAGTAGTTGGATTAGCTTATTTCATTAAACATTATTTTGGGAATTCTCAATTCTATTCAATTGGATTAGCTTTATTTCACTAAACATGAACAATCCTCGACTGTGTTTCTCTGAAAATTTCGAATCTATCTGCTCCTGTAGCCAACTGCCTCTTAAATTGTACATGCTATCTGCATGTCTCTTACTCTAGATCATCCATGTTTGTACTTCAAGTTTGTGTTGCAAATTTATAAATTTTGATAGATAAGAAACACATGCAGTCCCATTGGCTAGCATATGGCCATTATTCCAGAAATAATCACAGAAATGGCTATTATTCCATTTGGCAGTTAGCTCATGTTTTCTGCTGTCTTCTTCCATTATTCTTGTTGTTTGAGTTTTTAGGATGTTAGCATAGTGACTGCATTTCTCTTCTATGGTTTCTTGGTGATTGGAATTCAACTAAACCAGCTTATATTTTTCTAATGAACAAGCATTGAATATCATTTTGATGTGATGATAATTCCATTATTAAGAATTGGAAATTTGTATTGTCATATGCAGTATGTACTTGTTGCAGGAATAAGGTATTTTCCTTGTCAGCAAATTTGATTTTAATCTCATGTCAAATGCTAATAATGCGGCATAGTTCTTCTATAATGCTGTTAATAGAACAACAAAGTCTTCAAGAATTTTGTTGCTAAATTTATATATAAACATTCTCTCTTGTTGTCGTGTCATATCAGAAAACTTTCCTTTACTCATCAAAAGAGACTTCCATTCAGATTTGTGATTCTTATTTTTATTTTCTCTTTCTTTGTATTAATGAATTATTTCTATTCTTACTTTTAGTATATCCAGTATTTATCCATGCACGTATCAAGAATTTTATGTCTAATGAGAATTTATTATGTAATCCTGCAATACTGGTAACAAGGATATCTAATTAAAAATAATCTATCCATAAGCTAAAGGCCAGATCTTTTCTGAAGCGAATAGTGGGAAATGTTATTAGGTCCATTCAAGATGATCAGAAAGAGAAGGGTATGTTCATATTTCTTTTGAAGAAACTCAATTTTACCCGAAGTATCAGCTTGTAGTTTATTTACTCAAAGCAGTGAAATGGGGTCTGTGATTCTTTAAGATCTCGCTTGGTAGATAAACAAACTTTCATCTTATATTTTATGCATATTCATCTTTTATTTTGGGATAGTTCCTAGCTTATCTGCCAATAGTATTAAGCCCTATGATCCGCAAGGAGATTGGTTAATGATATAGGACATAAAATGTTTGACTGTACCTTAACTGTATCTGAGAATTCATAAACTTTGAATGCTATAGTCGTGCTGCAAGAAGCTATTTGTAAAAGTGACAGCTGCAAAGATAATTGAAATTAGTGCAGTATGCAGAGACGGGAATTCGAATTTGATAATGATAGATTTCTAACAAGGGAATGAACCAAGTTGAAGAACAAATAACATATGTACTATTTCGTAGAATTCAGAATACTTTCGCTCACATGACATATGGAATGCATTGTTTGAAATTCTCATTTAATGTTATGATGATTATAAACTGCATTAAATGCTGTTGTCGTTATAGTTTATTGGATGACTTAGATGATCTGATCAATCTGCAGGGAAAATCTTTTAACTGCATAATTTGCTTTTACTGTTTTTGGCCTTAACTATATTCTTTGATGAGAGAAGTCATACGAATATCATTTTTATATAAACATATAATCTATGACTTCGTCATTTAGATAGTTCTCTTCTTAATTTTAAATTATTTTAGTACAAAGTATTATTTATAGGTATGTAAACATGAAGGCTAAAAACATCCCTAAAGTTATTGAGTTAGGACCTGCTGTTTGGGTAGTACATGCACCTGAAGTACTGTTAAGATCAGAAAAATCTTCTAATGTGTTAGACCTTTCTAGCTATAGGTTCCAAACATACCTAATTTCCATTATCGAGTGGAGATGTCTAGGTGTTCATATTTAAATGTTAATCATATGTGATGGTATGTAAGTAATTAACTTTCTCTCAAAACAATGCATGGGGAATGGGCCTCATATACTTTATAGTATAAATAACTTTGAGGTGGATGAAGTTTTTGAAGTTGTAGTTATTACTTGTTAGGCTTAAACATAGTTAGGCAAGCATCAAGTTTTGATACAAGTGTTTTGCATGTAGTGTGTGATGCATGTAGTGTGTGTAATGCCCTGCTAGCAGTGGGAGTTACAAATTCCACCTTTTGGGCTAAGTTTGCTAACTAGACAAAAACTGGGAATGAATTAGTTTAAGAGAATATTTTTAGTAAGGAATTGGCTAATTCAGCGTCAAGTGAAAAGTAGATTCTGTGGCTTACAGTATATGATGATTGGGGCAACAATTTCATTATGTTTAGCATACTCTGGATTAGGCAAAGGAGCAGTTCTTTAGAAATGCTTGGCGGCTTAAGGTGCCCAAGTGATGCTACTGTTTCTTAAAATATCATTCAGGAGTTTGAATTCCAGATGCAGTGTTAGAAGTAGTCTCCAGGAGTTAACTATATATTTGTAGTTATCGTGTAGCTTTGTATTTTGTCATTTTCTTGGCTGGCAAACTAACATTTGTAGTTATCATGGAGCTTTGTCGGTACTGGCCAGTTCACTTAAAATTTCACAACATTTTCTCAGTAGGTTTATTAGAAATTAAGAAGAGAATAATAAGATGCATCTTGAAATTTGATTCCATTTGTTTCAGGATTTTATTTGCACTAATGACAGTTATTAAGAGGCTTGGAGATGCTTTCGTTTCATGGTAAACAAAACTTCCCTGCACGTGGGTCCTTCAGATTTTTTTTTCTTTTCTTGTTTGACACTATCAGAATAACAATACTCAAAGAGTAATTTTTACAAAAAATTGAGAAGTATTGTACTTGTCCAATTAAATTGAGAAGTGTCAGAATACACAGCAATTCTTGATTGTAAAAAAAATTTCAAAATGCATCTTGTTATTTTAAAGTAATCTCAATCTAAGAGTACAAATATATATTAATCTGTAAGATGCTAACTTGATTATGAGACGCTACTCATAGTGCATTTGTACTCAATTACTTAAAAAGAATTGTGCATTTGTAAAATATTATTTTCATAGTGCATTTGCTTCTCCAATTTAATTGTGCATTTAATATGTTATTCTCATAGTGTTACAAATAATTAAGAGCTAATTTTTAAATTTTCTTAGTGGATTCTATTATAACAGTTTTCCAAGAGTCCACTTTTTTCTACTTTCTGGATACAGTGAGTTGATTGCATATATTCTGCTGGTACGCGTGGACCATTACCAATTGTGCTGTGTGTGAGTCGAATATGGGTTGGCTATTTACTGCAACTAAGAAGAACCTACTGCCAAGATCTTTCTTGGGGATCCGTAGTTCTCAAGTAGCTGATGATACCTCGAGCATTGAAAGAGATGGAAGATGAAATTTGTAAAATCATGTTTACTGTTCTATATTATCCAGAGTATGTACAAGTCATCATATAATTGTAATAAATCAAAAATTTCCCTGGATTTGGTGGACTAAACAAATTAGTTTGTTTCGAGGAATATTAAAGGCGTGCATCATAATTGTATCTATGTTTAATTTTGCAAATCTATTGTTTGTAGAAATCAAAAGTAATACATTATGAAAACATTGAGGAATCTATACTGTTCAAATGGACTGGTTTTGAAGAATATATGTGCAGTGTTATACTTGGAAGTAGTTACTGACACCGGTGATGCATACCGTGCTTTCGGATGAGATAACAATATTTATTGCTCTCTGCAACCATCTTAATTCGCTGATGATCATGGTTTTAGCCTTTTGTCATTGTTTATTCATGTGTTGTGTCAACAGTTGTTCGAAATCCAAATTGGAAGGTTCATTTTCTCAATTTTTTCTTTTTCTTTGTAAAGTAAGAGAAATACAGGATGGACTTTCTGATATTCCAATTGAATGTTTTTGTATGGTAAATTTCTGTTGCAAAATAAAGAAATGTTCATTTGATACAATTTTTTTATAGGGTATTCACAAATAATCTTCAATATAACGAAGTCATTGGAGAGTTCTCTTTTTCAAAATTTCTTTCTAAACCCATACATTTCAATAATCTATTTCTATTATAAAAACCACTAAAAAAATATATGTCAGGAGACGATCTTAGTCGTTCATATATTGTATTGATCAGACGATTAAAGGCTGAGATTAAATAAAATAGATCTACTGTATTCGCCCGTTAAACATGCCATGCCATATCCGTAATTTCTCGATAACCAGGCTTTAAAATGACAATAAATCAACGACCTAGCTTTTCTCACAAAAAATATGAAGAATTTGATAGACGGACTAAGAAATGCATTGTATATGAGTATACGTTTTTCATCAAATCACAAGATGTTTAATATGGAAGAACAACTACACGAATATTGACAGGATGCAAAATTAAAAAGGATGAACAAGAAATTACAAGCAATTTTAAGCTTAAGAAAGTTAAAGTCGAAAGTGATGATTGATCTTATGAAAAATTCGATGAGATTAGTTTAGGATTTACTAATTTGTTTTTCTTAATAACTTTTTTTAATATTAGTTTTAAGTTCAAGAAAGTTAAAGTAAAAAATTACGATATATCTTATGAAAAATACATTGATTATATCTTTATGTTTTGGATGAAACTATTACGCATATCTCTCTCTTTTACATCGTTCGAATTTTGATCCATTTGTGCTTTTTTTTATTTGAATTTTTCTAGAATTGATTAAACTTGGATTCTTGATGCTTGCTTCAAATCTGTTTTTTATAAGCTTGTTGTCGTTAGAGTAATTTTGAAATTCGTGGTTTGCTTTTCAAGATGATTGACTTAGTTGAATTTGTAGTTTGAAGAATACGGGTGTGCTAAATGCAAGTATGTTTAGATAAAATTTTCATCATTTATGTGCACCAAGTTACGTGCACTTGGTGCACGGTAAATTCCAACTAGTATTAATAAAAGAGGAATCATACAAGCGAAAACAAAATTACTTAAGGGGAAAATTGTGTTAGAGTACGTATTGTAGACATACTATTGGAAATAAAGAAGAGATACTCTCCTTTGAAGCATAGCAGACAAGCATGATGATCGAATGCTCAATTACGACCATACATGATTCATTACTTGCAAAATGGAATTTTGTCCGTACTGACCCACTTTTTGAAAATATTACCAAACTGTCCTCACTTTCAAAAATATTTACCCAACTGACCTAACACGTTCTTGGAAAAAACGATATAGGTTAATTTCATGCCGTTCTTCCAAAAATCGGTATCATTTAAAATTTTTTTAAGCATGCCGTTGTTTAAAAAAAGGGCATCAATACATTTATATACAAGTGTGAACCTTCTGACTTGAAAAAAAATCAAAGTGTTGAAACAACTTATAAATAATGTCGTTATTTCCAAAAACGACATTCATATTTCTGATGTCGTTGTTGGAGATAATGACATCAGTTATAATACTCATTAAACTTTTTTTCCTCCACAATCGTTCTTCCAAACAACAGTACGAGATAAATGTTGCCCTTCTTAGAAACAGCAAGAATAGTTCACAGAAATAGATTAGCCAAGTATATGTAATAAAATGAACTGTTGTCGTTGTTCCAAACAATGGTATCAGTTATCTTAACAATGCATATTATAACTGATGTCGCTATCCTTAACAACGACATCTGTAATGCGAATGCCATTGTTCGGTTAGCGACATCAGCTAAAGGATTTTTCACACTTGTAATTTTTTTCCAAGTGAGAGAGTACACGATTGGGAATAAGTTAACTAATGTTGTTACTCCAAATAAAGGCATGCGATTTTTTTTAAACAGATGCCGCTATTGAAAACAACGACATATAAATAACATATGTCGTTATTTTCAATAGTGGTTAATGTTGACGTGTCCAAAACTAAATTAGTTGGGTAAATATTTTTGAAAATGGGTCGGATTGCTCAATAGTTTCAAAAGTGGGTCAGTACGGAAAACAATTCTACAAAATGAGAAAAAATATAACAAAAAAATTGTTGCAATTAATTCGAACTAGTAATTTACACATTCAATGCATGTCTTTATAAATATATATATATATATTTTTAAAAAATTCTAACATTGTCTGACATTGAACCTAAAATCTCATTTATATTAGTTATGCATGTGCATTACACGTGTTTGTTAGGTTACAATACACGCATTTATTTGATTACAAATGGAGTTTGTTTGGTGATAACTCTTCCATTTAAATTATAGAGATATGCATCATCAAAATGAAAACGAGTACAAAGCCATCTCACATATTCTATAAATTTTCAAGACAGAGCTACTCCTTGTTATCAGAAGAAAAAAAGGCGACAACTACTGTATATTACCCTCAACTCCTCAAGCAAACCCAGTCCTAAGAACTCGTAATCATTCAGCTAGGTAAGTCGAATGTTGAGTCCAATTTCTTCATTAGTGCTCACAGAAAATTCAAAAGACCGATACTGCATACAGACACACACATCCAAGGGTTAAATGAGAGACATTAATCAACAAGAACCCAGAGTCCACATGATCATACATATTTCTAATCTTAGTGCAGAATTCATCATATTTGGAGACACATTAGTAACAAAATTATAATAATCTTTGCATATTGTGAGATCATTTTTATCAAAATTTCGATATATGAGCAATATTCATGCCTGATATTAGTGTACTATATTTGCTTGTGGGCACGGACCTACGGCACGTCTTCAAAACGATACAGCATATAAAAAGCCTTGTAAACAGTAAATTAACAATTATATGGCTCAAGTTTGAATAGTATGACAATAATAAATTGGAGTATAAAAGTCCATATTTCCATAAGAAGTTCATGTTTCCATAAGTGTGTGTGTATATATCAAACTATTTGTTAAAAAAAAGATGTTTCTAATATATATATATATATCCAAACTATTAGTCAACGGGGGCTAGTGTCGAGGGGGGCTAGTGTGTGGACTTTGATATATGTATATCCAAACATGTTTCTATATGAGAAGTGATCCAATGAGATATATCAATTATGATCATTGGATATAATTAGATTGAGATGAATGACTCTAATCCATTTGGATCAGTTAATTGAAAAACTGGTTTATTTCTACTAAGAAAAAAAAAAAAATCTGTTATTTCATCTATATGATGAACAAACCCTCTGATTCCCTAACCTAACTTGCGTTAATTCTCAAACTGCCGGCTGACGCAAGTCCATCCTCTGTAGCCGCGTTTCCACGCCACCGTTGTCGCCGCATCGTCCGCCCAGCCCAACCGCCGTAGTTAAATCTTGACAGATTTCCCATCTTATTAGTGGTCACTGGTTATTCTGCCGATTTTGTGTGCACTGATATATATACTTTACAAAAATAACACGTTCTTGCATTACTTATAAAAATATGATGATTTTAAGTTTAGATCTCAACAACAACAAAGCCATATATAATTACATAGTACGGTATGTATTTCATGCAGTTGTTCGTTGCTGATGTTCTTTTTTCCCTTTTCCTTTTCAGGCCAAAGTCTGTAAGGGGATTGGGTTCGACTGGTTTATGCGAATTTCCTCTGTTTGAGCTGATCTGCACTTTGGAAGTCTGAGGTTGCGTTTGGTTTGTTGTTTTGAAAACAGTTTTCTGAAATGAGAATGTAAAAGCTGTTTGGTAATAATTTTTTATGAAAACAGTTTTTTGAAAATGAGAGTATAATGTATGTATAAGTTTGATTGTATGTATATACTGTATACAGTATATATACTCTGATACATACATTTTGTATACAAATACATACATATTGATATATAATAATATAAAATATTTTATTATAATAAACATATTTAATAATATACATATATATAATAATATATAATAATTATAATAATATATATGTAATAATAATATATTCAAATTATATATTAAACAATTTATTATAATAATAATAAATTATATAATAGTAATATATAATAATAATAATATATATTATAATAATAATAGATTATTATAATAGTATATATAAAATAGTATATAAGAAATAATAATATATATAAAATAATAATATAATATAATATAATAATAGTATATATAATAATAATATTAATAATAGTATATATAAAATAGTATATAATATAATAATATTATTTTTACATATATTATTATTATTATTATTATTATTATTTATATTATTATTATTATTATTAATATTATTATTATTATTATTATTATTATTATTATTATTATTATTATATATATATATATATAGAGAGAGAGAGAGAGAGAGAGAGAGAGAGAGAGGATGTGAAGAAACAGAAAATAGTTGAAGTGGAGTTTTGTGAAAACTGGTTTCACAAAACAACCTAACCAAACGGGTTACATTATTATTCCATACTTAATTTCTTTTTTTAGGCCACGGACTTGGGACCATGTAGGTTTTATCAACTTGTATCTCATTCTACTTTAGTTAGGTTAGACGATAATGTATAGGAACTAATCAACAAATGTCTAGGAAACTAATGCTGATTGCTTTTCTGTCGAATTGTCTTCCTTTTGCTTTTGTACAAATTTGTAAAGTCATCTACATGTTCATACAATCGATGACTAGAAAAGCATGTAGATCCTGAATCCTGCACTTACAAGCAGAATATGTAGAGAACTTTTCATGACAAGTTAAATGTTCTTTTATTATACTGCAATTGATCAAAATGGTATTGCAATTTGTGTTTTACCGTATGAAAGCAGTGTTTCCACAATGTATGAGATTGCGGTGTAAGAAGTTGGACGTCATTGTAGAAGAAAGACTCAAGAATCCAGCTTCAGTAATAAATAAAATAGAGATAAATCCTATTTAAACACAGATAAATCTTCTTTACATCTCCATTCTTCAGAAGAAGTCTGTTGCATATATTCTTCTAAATTAATTACAACCTTTTTTTTCTTTTTCTTTTTGTAAAGAACAGGAATGCTGATCCTCCCCTCTTAAAGAACTAAAAGACCATTTCAGTAGTCTTCATTTATATGTTCCCGAAAGCACCAACCTGTCGTGATAAACCTCAACATGCCCACATGAATTAGACCCAGGAGGGCACTCTAACGCAGCCTCCAAGACTCAATGATGAATCCCATGACCATCAACTGAATACCCACCTTTAAGTTCATGTCTAGAAAAACAAGCTTTTACTACATTATACCTGTGTATAATTCGCAGCACCTCGTCATAGTTCCATGGCAATGCCTCTGGGGTTGCTGCACCAGGTGTCAGTCGGCAGTTTGAGAATTAACGCAAGTTAGGTTAGGGAATCAGAGGGTTTGTTTATCATATAGATGAGATAACAGATGGTTTGTTTGGGTTTTTGTTTGGTTTTTCTTTTGATAGATTAGTAGAAATAAACCGGGTTTTCAATTAACTAATCCAAATGGATTAGAGACATTCATCTCAATTTAATTATATCCAATGGTCATAATCGATGTATCTCATTATCTCATTTAAGATGTATTTCATTGGATCACTTATATATATATATATATATATATATATATATATATATATGTCCCAAACAAAAGTTCTCACGTGGTTCTCACCAAAAGAGTTCTCACTCGATCATTTCCCTATATATATATAGGGTAGCGATCCTGTGAGAACCGTTCTCACGATAAGCTTCATGAGAACTCCATGCCTATCCATCCTATGGATAATCCGAACCGTTCACATTGTTTAACATAAGTAAATTAGTCTAGAAATATAAAATCAAGTCATTTGATATTCATTTGTCCATACATCATGTCACTATAAAAAATAACGATTTTTCAGCCACACAATTTGTAACACTTCAATGCATGGGCAATCGAATCTCAAATGACTTGATTTCTTATCCATAGACTAATTGAGTCGTGTAGATCAAAATGAACGGTTCAGATCTTTCAACTAATGTCCCAAACAAAAGTTCTCACGTGGTTCTCACCAAAAGAGTTCTCACTCGATCATTTCCCTATATATATATAGGGTAGCGATCCTGTGAGAACCGTTCTCACGATAAGCTTCGTGAGAACTCCATGCATATCCATCCTATGGATAATCCGAACCGTTCACATTGTTTAACATAAGTAAATTAGTCTAGAAATATAAAATCAAGTCATTTGATATTCATTTGTCCATGCATCATGTCACTATAAAAAATAACGATTTTTCAGCCACACAATTTGTAACACTTCAATGCATGGGCAATCGAATCTCAAATGACTTGATTTCTTATCCATAGACTAATTGAGTCGTGTAGATCAAAATGAACGGTTCAGATCTTTCAACTAATGTCCCAAACAAAAGTTCTCACGTGGTTCTCACCAAAAGAGTTCTCACTCGATCATTTCCCTATATATATATATATATATATATATATATATATATATATATATATTATAATGGAAGAAGGCCTTCTTCCATTATGCACGTGTGTTACACGGGTTGGTAGAATGACAAAACATTTACAAATGACACTAAGGCCTTCTTCCATTATATATATATATATATATATATATATATATATATATATATATATATATATATATATATAGGGAAATGATCGAGTGAGAACTCTTTTGGTGAGAACCACGTGAGAACTTTTGTTTGGGACATTAGTTGAAAGATCTGAACAGTTCATTTTGATCTACACGACTAAATTAGTCTATGGATGAGAAATCAAGTTATTTGAGATTCGTTTGCCCATGAATTGAAGTGTTACAAATTGTGTGGCTGAAAAATCGTTATTTTTTATAGTGACATGATGTATGGACAAATGAATATCAAATGACTTGGTTTTATATTTCTAGCCTAATTTAGTTATGTTAAACAATGTAAACGGTTCAGATTATCCATAGGATGGATAGGCGTGGAGTTCTCACGAAGCTTATCGTGAGAACGGTTCTCACCGGATCGCTACCCTATATATATATATATATATATATAGAGAGAGAGAGAGAGAGAGAGAGAGAGAGAGATAATTAAATAAATAAAGGAGTATGGGGATTTGGATTTGAGTTTTGGGGGGGGGGGGGATTTTGGAAGGAAAATGTGTTTTGTGAGGTTATATCTGGGCCTTTGATTTTGGGGGAATTGAAAGAGAGCCACTTGATAGCTTTCTTTGTGTTTTATTATATAGATGCTAGAAGAATAACAGACCCTAATTTTTGTTGGATATATAGGTAAATTCTCACTATATAAATAATATTATGTGTAATATTATTCTATGGGTAACACGTACTAATTATATGGATATCAGACTGCAGGTTGAGTGGGCTGAGAACCTGGTACCCAAACCAGTATTTATCTATATCGGACCGCGGGTTGAGTGGGCTGAGACCCCAATACCCAAACCAGTATTTATTTTATAAATACCAGCTTGTGATAGTAGTCTAGGTATTCCAATTTTCATACCTAGGGTAAATATCTCAAGTACCTTATGATATGGCTAAAAATGGGATTAAATCGGGCCGTTCAAATCGGACACGAATCTTAAAGCTCAGGGGTAAAATGGTAATTTCACCTACTAACGGGTCTGAAAGGGAAAATGGGTCTTTATTCAAAGCCCAATAACCCATAAATGGATCTGTCTCAACTGGTTGCAGGTTTCAACCCGCAGCGAACCCAGTCCAGCTGGGTAGAATTAGGGTTTCTGATTAATTCTAATCAACGGCCCTGATTTGTATTTATCCTTTCACTGGGAATTAGGGATTACATTCCTAATCTGATTCCAAAGGCAACTATAAATACCCCCCATCCACCATCATTAAGAGGTAATCAATACTTTTCCAGTTTAAGTTCTTGCTTAATCATTCAGATTACTGACAAGAGCGTCGGAGGGTGCATCGCCGGGATCCATCCCGGTGTCTCGCACTTTTGCAGGTTCGCAGCAGCGGCAAGAGACCAAGTCAACACATTGGTCAACAGGTCAACAGGTTTGCCTTGTTCGTTTTCTCAAAAATCCACAAATTCTATCTGTTTGCTCCCACACCAAAATCAGCAGCAACAGATTGGCGCCGTCTGTGGGAACCGAAAAAGCAACCGGACCTAACTTCATCAGCGATACTAGTTTCAAGCCATGCATCCAAAACAGAAGGGGAAGGCAGTGGTCTCCAACCGAAGAACCACTTCTCTTCCTCCTCTCCCTCCTCCGGTTCAAGGTGCTCCTACTCAACAGGGTCTCAGGGGGCTGCCCAGGGGGGCTCCCGTCAGAGTCATCCGAAGCAACATCCTCCTCATGACCAAGTCGCGGGTCCCAATCCTTCAGTTGAATCTATGGCTTCTCAAAGCCCTCCCGAGCGGGATCTTCGTCAAGTGATTGCCAACCGTCAAAAGGGGGTCAACCTCAGAACTCGCCTGAATGGATGGCGAGCCCTTGGTGGAGTCCATCAACCCGAGCACCAAGGGGCCTCAAGAATCCGGACCCCCCCTCCCCCCCCGCCGACCGAGGACTAGAAGATCCCCTCCCTTGAGGAGGCAAAGAGAGTCCCCTCAGCGTCATCGGCGGAGAACTCATTCTCCAGTAAGCCGAGCCACACATAGGGACCGCCAAGTTGGAGAGGCACCAGTCACAAGGGTAGATCTTCAAGACTTCCAAGCGACAGTCTTACGGGCCCTCAATATCGCCCCAAAGAACGACCAGAGGCCACCTATTCATGAGCCAGCTAGGAGCCACCGCCTTCACACTCTCAGTCCTCGTCCTTCTCCAAGCTACCATCGCCGCAGCCCCAGTCCATCCTCGTACGAAAATGAGTCCCGGGGCTCGGCAAGGTATGATCAAAGAGAAGACTCGATCTACTGCCGTCTCCATGAGATGGAGAGGCGCCTTGGCCGAATTGACAGGGAAGAAGAGCAACGGGCGATAAACCTCCGCCCGAGCAGACCTCCATTCTCCCGCACCATCATGGAGGCCCCCATCCCAGAGAACTTCAAGCCGCCTCACTTCGAGTCATATACTGGGGAGTCGGACCCCGCAGATCACATAGAGAGTTTCAAAACTCTCATGATGATCCACCATGCTTCAGACGCCCTCCTCTGCAAGATCTTCCCTGCCACACTGAAGGGGTCTGCGAGAGAATGGTACTCTCGACTCACCTCGGACACCATCTTCTCATTCGATCAGTTCGAAGGGTTTTTTCTTACTTATTTCATGAGTAGCCACCGAGCCGAGAAAACAAGTGTATCTCTGGTGACCCTCAACCAAGAGAAGGGTGAACGCCTAAGGGATTACGTTCGATGCTTCACCGCCGAAGCCCGGTCCATTCCCTCCCTCAACCAGTCAGTAGCCTCTGCCGCATTCGAGCGCAACGTCACTAATGTAAACCTCAGGGCATCCCTTGCCAAGAAGCCTCCTCGGGACTTCTCAGAACTTTTACTTAGGGTGGAGAAATACATACGAGCGGAAGAGGCTCTCAACCCCCCTACTCTTGAGGAGACATCTTCTGGGAACAAACGGAAGAACACAAGTGAAGAAGGGTCCCAAAAATTCCAGAAGGATAGCAATGGCCAGCACCGCCCGACTCCTCGTTTTGAGAAGTTCACCCCCATCATTGATAATATATCGGAAGTTCTTTTGGAGGTGGACAAGGAAGGGCTACTCCGTGCTCTCCCTAGAATGAATACACCTGGCAAGAAGAGGAACAAGGATAAGTGGTGCCGCTTTCACAGGGACCACGACCACGACACAGGTGATTGTCGGGCTCTCAAGGAGGAGATCGAATAACTCATACAGCGGGGGCACCTGACCAAGTTCGTCCAAAAAAGAGGGGGCCGAGCTTCCCTCCTGAGGAGCCAACAAACGAACATAAAGGCCCGCCGAGCTTCAAGACTCGGCTCCTCCCAAGAGGTCTTCACCTTATCGTAGAAGTAGGATCTTGATTTTCAATAAGGCCGATGCTTGTAACCCGGCCAATAGCATGTAATAATGGCTCGCCCTATTGAAGCGGCCACTTAGTTTATCTCAATAAAACTTTACATTTTTTATTGAAAATTATTACTCTTGCTTCTTCTCTATCTCTTCGAGTCACTCTACAACTCGTTAAATGGTGAGTTCGGAGTCCAGCTTCTTCTACATGGCTGCTCCCGCAACTCACTAATCTCTAACAACGAGTTCGGAGTCCAATACTTGGCTCGATTCCCCTTCAAATAACTTGCTATTCAGCAAGTTAGAAGTGGTTCGCCATTCGGAATTGCTCCTACACCTCGTTAGCCTTCTCTTACACGACAAGTTCGGAGTCCAACACTTGGCTCGATTTCGCTTCAAATAACTTGCCCTTCAGCAAGTTAGAAGTGGTTCGCCATTCAGAACTGCTCCCACAACCGTTGATACTCTCTTAAACGACGAATTCGGAGTCCAACACTTAGCTCAATTCCGCTTCAAATAACTTGCTCTTCGGCAAGTTAGAAGTGGTTCGCCATTCGGAACTACTCCCACAACCGTTGATACTCTCTTAAACGACGAGTTCGGAGTCCAATACTTGGCTCGATTCCGCTTCAAATAACTTACTCTTAAGCGAGTTAGAAGTGGTTTGCCATTCGGAACTGCTCCCACAACCGTTGATTCTCTCACTTAAACAGCGAGTTCGGAGCTAAAGCTCTCCCCTAGAGTTGCTCCTCAAACTCGTCTCCCAAATGGCTCTCTCCCAGAGCCGAGCTCTTCACTCCGCTCGCCTCTAAAGCGGACCTCTTCTCAACGAGTTCGGAGCACAACTCTCTCCTAGAGTTCCTCCTCAAACTTGTCTCCCAAATGGCTCTCTCCCAGAGCCGAGCTCTTCACTCCGCTCGCCTCCAAAATGGACCTCTTCTCAACGAGTTCGGAGCACAGCTCTCCCCTAGAGTTGCCCCTCAAACTTGTCTCCCAAATAGCTCTCCTAGAGCTAAGCCCTTCACTCCGCTCACTTCCAAGGCGGACCTCTTCTCAACGAGTTCAGAGCACAACTCTCTCCTAGAGTTCCTCCTCACACTCGTCTCCCAGATGGCTCTCTCCTAGAGCCGAGCTCTTCACTCCGCTCGCCTCCAAAGCGGACCTCCTCTCAACAAGTTCGGAGCATAACTCTCTCCTAGAGTTCTTCTTCACACTTGTCTCACAAATGGCTCTCTCCTAGAGCCAAGCTCTTCACTCCGCTCACCTCCAAGGCGGACCTCTTCTCAACGAGTTCGGTGCTCACAACTCTCTCCTCGAGTTCCTCCTCACAATCGTCTCCCAAATGGATCTCCTAGAGCCGAGCTCTTCACTCCACTTACCTCCAAGGCGGACCTCTTCTAAGCGAGTTCGGAGCTCACAACTCTCTCTTAGAGTTGCTCCTCAAACTCGTCTTCCAGATGGCTCTCTCCTAGAGCCGAGCTCTTCCCTTTGCTTACCTCCAAGGCGGACCTCTTCACCGCAAGTTCGAAGCTAAAACTCTCTCCAAGAGTTGTTCCTCAAACTCGTCTTCCAGATGGCTCTCTCCTAGAGCCGAGCTCTTCACTCCGCTCGTCTCCAAAGTGGGCCTCTTCTAAGCGAGTTCGGAGCTCAAAACTCTCCCATAGAGTTGCTCCTTGCACTCACTTCAAAGAATGGGTATTCCCATGGCTCTTACGAGGATCTTCCTAGCACCTCTTCTCCACCCCTAGGAGTGGAGCTCCTCTTCAAAAATCTCCAAAACCAAACAGCACATCACCAAGCTTCGGAGCTCTTCACCTCTCCCATATGCCGACCCCCTTTCTCATCAAGCTCCGACCCCTCCTCCATCGTCGAGCTCACCTCAATGAGCTCCGCCATGGCCGAGCTCCACTATGCCGAGCTACCGAGCTACTATGGGTAGAGGGCGAGCTACTGAATCACTGGGCCGAAGGGATGAGGTACCGACCTCCACATATGGAGAAAAATGCTGCCGAGCCAGTTTCACCGTTGGATCATGCCAAAAAATGTGCTAGAACATGATGAACGGCTCAGATCTCGCTACATCTCCACAAAACGACAAGATAACGTTTTCTCGAAATCTGAGCCTCTTGCCTTGTGATTCTCGCCAAGATCGTGATCAACCGTCCAGATGGAGCCACATAGCCCGGATCTGAAATCCGAGCTACCGATCTACTGAACTGCAAAGTGGCAAAAAATGTGCCTCAAAATTCGTGCTCGGATTTGCCGAACAAGCAAGAAGAAAAGGAGACTAACGGGTCTTCTCCTTCTTCTTCAATTTCCTCGCCAAAAGCACCCAGCTCTTCTCCTCTTCTTCACTGTGGGACAAAATAAGGTAGAGGAGAGAACCCGAATGCCTCTCCTCCCCTTCTACTTTCTTCTCAGGGCCGAGCTCTACTATGCCGAGCTACCGAGCCACAATGTCGAGGTGCCGGGGTACTGACCTCCACATATGGAGAAAAATGCCGCCGAGCCAGTTTTACCGTCGGATTGTCTCAAAATTCGTGTCCGAATCTGATGAGCGGCTCAGATCGCGCCACGTCTCCACAAAATGACAAGATAACGTTTTCTCGAGATCTGAGCCTCCTGTCTCGTGATTCGCGCCATGATTGTGATCAACCGTCTAGATTAAGCCACGTAGCTCGGATCTGAAATCCGAGCTACCGATCTACCGAACTGCAAAGTGGCAAAAAATGCGCCTCAAAATCCGTGCTCGGATTTGCCGAACAAGAAGCGGCCCAAAAGCAAAAAAGAAAAAAGAAAAGGAGGTGAAGGGGTTAATGGGTCGGACCCAAACCCGAACCAAACCCGTTCTCCTTCCTCTTCTTCTTCTTCATTTGTTTTCTCGCCAAAAACAAGGAGAAAAAAAAAATGGAAATGGTGAAACCCACAGTGGAACTCACCACCTTCACGAGCTCACCATCACCGACTCCAAGCTTCGAGCTCCCCTCCATCGCCGAAGCTCAATCTCTGCTCCTTGCCGATCCCTTACGGCAGCCGAGCTCGAACTCCGATGTCCTCTTCGTCGAGCTCCGAAGCATCGAGCTCTTCAATATGCCGACCCACTTCACCAAGCTCCATTCCCGTCGAGCTCCTTTGCTAAGCTCGAACCCACCATGGCCGAGCTCGTCTCCCTAAACCGAGCTCCACCTCCACTGCCTCCGAGCTCGCCTCTTCTCCTCGCCGAGCGTGCATGAGCAGCTGAAGCTCATCATCGAAGCTCGGAGCTTCGTCGAGCCCACTCACGGCCGCCATCAACCTCTGTCGTCGAGCTCCAAAACCCAACTACTGGTCGAGCTCCTTCGTCAATGCTCCGACCTCCTCCACTGTGTCGAGCTCCCACTTCAGCCGGAGCCACCGTCCAAGCTCATCCCACTGTCGAGCTTGCCAAATACCATCAACAAGCTGTCGTCGAGCTCTACCACTTCCTCGTCGAGCTCCAACGTCTCCCTCATCTCTGAGCTCTTCGCCAACCTCCTCGATGAACTGCTCATCACCACGCCGAACCTCCTCGTCAAAGCTTCACCAGAGCTCCGAGCTCCCCTCGTCATCTCACCAAGCTCGCCCATAATCGAGCTCCACCTCCGACGAGCTCCATCACCGAGCTTGACCCCATCACCGTGCCGATCTCCTCTATCCGTTGAAGCCAACAAGCGAGCTCCGCCATAGCTTCGACGACCCATCGTCAACCTCCGTCATCGAGCTCCAAACCCAACTACTCGTCGAGCTCCTTCGTCGAAGCTCCTCTCCCCCTACACCGAGCTTGACCACAGCTCCTCGCCGACCACCACGTCGCGTGTGCTGACCACCAAGCTCGACGCTCTCAAGCAAAACTCCTCTTCTTCCTCGTCGAGCTCTCCTCGTTGACCCCAACTCCGAGCTCCAATAGCAAGCTCCGAGCTTCCCCGTCGACCTCTCGCGAGCTGACGAAGGTCGAAGAAGAGAGTTGAAGATGAAGAAGAAGAGAAGGAAACAGAGCGGGAAAAGAAAGAAAGAAAGAAAAAAAAAAACACCACGTGGCTTCATCTCGAAGTGGTCGGCGACAGTTACCGAGGTGCCGATGTACCGACCTTGAAATTGGAGAAAAAACCCTATCGACCTGTACAAGCCATCCGATCTTCTCAAAATTCGCGTCACGACACGATCGATGCTCAGAAACGCGCCACGTGTCCAGAATGTGATCTGCTTTGCGATGCGCGCACATCTGATCATGATCGACGCTCAGAAACGCTCCACGTGTCCAGAGCATGATCTGCTTTGCGATGTGCGCCATCTGATCACGATCGACGTCCAGAAATGTGCCACGTGTATAGGTAATATTTAATTAATTAATTAATCAATTGATTTATTTATTTGTTTTAATAATTTAAAAAATCAGAAAAAATATTTAAAAAATCGAAAAAATTAATTAAAAATTCTAAAAATAATTATTAATTCAGACAACTAAATTTAAAATTCTAAAAAATATAATTATTTAATTAGAATAATTAATTAATATTTTTGATAATTAATTATTTAATTCGAAAAATAAATAAAAATGAGAAAAATTCAGAAAAATCTGGAAAAATCACAAAAAATCCAGAAAATTCTGAGAATATTTTTGGGCATTTTACAAGTCTAGAATAACACCGTTGCATCCCGAGCAAGATCCGAACTCCCTTAAGAACACCGATAAAATCCCGTACGCCATTAGAACAACAAAACTACTCCTCGAAGACTGTAAAACTTAGTCTCCAGGAGTGGGGGGCTCGTGACATGGCTAAAAATGGGACTAAATTGGGCCGTTCAAATCGGACACGAATCTTAAAGCTTAGGGGTAAAACGGTAATTTCACCTACTAACGGGTCTGAAAGGGAAACTGAGTCTTTATTCAAAGCCCAATAACCCATAAACGGATATGTCTCAACTGGGTGCGGGTTTCAACCCACAGCGAACCCAGTCCAGCTGGGTAGAATTAGGGTTTCTGATTAATTCTAATCAACGGCCATGATTCGTATCTATCCTTTCACTGGCAATTAGGGATTACATTCCTAATCTGTTTCTAGGGATTACATTCCTAATCTGATCGCAAAGGCGAATATAAATACCCCCCATCCACCATCATTAAGAGGTAATCAATACTTTTCCAGTTTACGTTCTTGCTTAATCATTCAGATTACTGACAAGAGCATCAGAGGGTGCGTAGCCGGGATCCATCCCGGTGTCTCGCACTTTTTGCAGGTTCGCAGCAGCGGTAAGAGACCAAGTCAACACATTGGTCAACATGTTTGCCTTGTTCGTTTTCTCAAGAATCCACAAATTCTATCTGTTTGCTCCCACACCAAAATCAGCAACAACACCTTAGTATATGACATTAACACTAATTTCTCTTATTATTATTTATCATAATCTTTAAAAATTTTGAGATATTTATATATTAATTTATTTGTGAGATTAAAAAAAAGATCGTTGAATCTCGATGTCGTTGAGATCTCCGTTTGTCGAGATCTCGCCTTTGTGGCCGTTGACTTCATTGCAGCAGTCCAACACCCTAGCCCTCCTCGATACAGTCCCATAATGTGTATCTTGTTGAAATGTTCACGTATCAGTCCGAAGTCTTCTATATCAGTCCCTCACAGATTACATTTCATTCGGGGCTTAAGTGTAAGTGACAGGTCTTTTGTCATAAAACCCCTACAAATAGGCTCTCATGGGTGAAGTGCGTTCATGCGTCCATCTATGAGTAAAGGGTCTTATGTAGTGGGCATTACTGAATAGTGAAATCAATTGTGTTACTTTCCTTTTTCTTTTCTTTTGTAATTCTTGCGTGTTGCATGTGCCATGTGTCAACTAGCATATGGAGGATCTATTGTATCTCTCTTCCTCCTCTTCTCTATTTGTAACACCCAGTAATTTGTTATATATATATATATATATATATATATATATATATATATATATATATATATATATATATATATATATATATATATATATATATATATATATATATAAGAGGCAATGGCATAAATGTAATTAAGTGAAGAAGAGGGGGGCCCACCAAAAAGAGACAATAGCAATACCTGTTGCTATTGTGTTTGTCCTGACGTCACAGGGGTGACGTGGCCAAAGGTGGGGGCCCGTAGCTGTGCTGCTGCTTTCTCTCCTTCGGCTGACGTGGGCATGGGGCCCACGTTGGGCTCTGTGCTTATGGAAGAGAGAGAAGAAATGGAGTATTGATTTATCCCATATCGGGAATACAAAATGATATAATTAAATATAAATAATAAAGCTTATGATCAAGAGTCACCAATCCAGTTAACCACCTTTTGAGAGGCAGTCTGTGGTGGACAGTTGTACTATACTATAAATAATTTGTCTGATAAATTATATAAATTGTCTGAGTTGGGGCATGGGCGTTACAAATGGTATCAGAGCCGACTTTCGACACCGAGTGTGTGGCATGTCTATATAGTCGGGGGGTGGATTCCGGGATTATAAATCCAGTCGGACGGTGGATTTCGGGACTGTGATGGCCCTCAAATTAAATTTGGGACTATGATTGATTGGACAGTGGATTCCGAGATCATGATTAGTCGGACGGATAGGAGAGCAGATGCTCCATATCGGCTAGAAAGTTGATCATGCACTAGATTGTGCATGCCCCGTGCTCAGTGAGGACGTTGATTTCTGAAGGGTGTATGTAACACCCCGTAATTTCTCAAATATATATAGTATATCTATATAATAAAATACAAAGAAAGCTATCAAGTGGCTCTCCTTCAATCCCCCCAAAATCAAAGGCCCAGATCTAATCTCAAAAAACACATTGCCCCCCCCCCCAAAACAACTCATTTATTTATTTAATTTTCTCTCTCTCTCTCTCTCTCTCTCTCTCTCTCTCTCTCTCTCTATATATATATATATATATATATATATATATATATATGTGGAAACATATGGAAACAAGGACTTTTATACCCTAATTTATAATTATTTTTCACCATATACTAATGGAAACATGGACTTTTGTTTACAACTAATTATTGTCATATTATTCAAACTTCAGCTACATAATTATTGATTTACTGTTTACAAGGCTTTTCATATGCTGTATCGTTCAGAAGACGTGCCGTAGGCACGTGGCCACAGGCAAATCTAGTATATATATATATATATATATATATATATATATATATATATGAGTAAGCTTCCATTGCGCACTCTTCTGGTGCGCACAGTCGTGCGCACCCACTCTCAACCGTCTGATTTGAAATCGCTTCATGATCGCGATCTAACGGTGCTGAGTTTCTCTGCTCATCTGACTTACTGATGGGGGTCTTTTTCGTCATTTCCACTTCTTCACTTCCTCATTCGAAACGCACTCGTTCCATCTCCTTCTCCTCCTCAATTCGTGATCGAAACCCTAGCTCCCAAAGCGAAACCAGAGCTCCCTCTCTTGTTCCTCACATTCCAAACCCAAATCCTCCGAACATAATCAGAGCTCCCCAATCTTTTCTTCACCTCCAAACCCTAGCTCCACCCCAGCTCTCCCCCGACGGACTTCTCTGTTGTCGAAACCCAAGCCCCCGATGCCCCTCTCTGCTGACGAAGCCCCCAATGCCCCTGATGCCCCTCTCCCTAGCTCGAAAACCCCAAATCCCAAAGCAAAACCTGATCTTACAATTTGGGAACATGACGAAACCCTACATCCGACCATCGCTTCCCCTTCGCCGGTGCTCCCTCGCTTACATTTTTTTCCTTTGAAAATCTGCGTCCACACGACCCACCATCTCAAGGTAATGATTCTGGGAAGTATTGGTCTGGTAACAAGATGGACACCAACAAATTGATCAGGGAAGTATTTGATTTTGATTTATGCATTTTGGGGTATTAGTCTTTCTATCTTTCTTTTGTGTTGGTGTAGGCAGTGATGAATCAACTTGTGATCTAAAAATTCTTTTGAGGTTGTTCTAATCATGCATATCATTCAGCTACTTTAGCTGATATACTTTATTGGTTCTATTTTGTGTTCGTGTTGGTTTTTGCTGATATATCATTCAGTTATCATGCATATCATTCACTGAGTTATTTTGATGACATTGCTGATTATTTTGATGTCCACTGAGTTATTTTGTTCTTGACTAAGTTCAAGTCTGCTGTTTGCTATTTACTGAGCTATTTTGCTGAGTAACTTTGCTCAGTTACTTTGTTGATTCACTAAGAGTAAGCAACTTGAGAGTGCGCAACTTCATAATGCATTTGAAGTGATGCGCACGCTTCCGTTGCGCACACTTCTATTGCATTTGAAGCCATATGAGTAAGCTTTCGTTGCTCACTCTTGAGTCGTGCGCACCCACACTCTACCGTCTGATTTGAAATCGCTTCATGATCGCGATTGAACCGTGCTGAAGATCTCCGCTCATCTGACTAACTGATGGGGGACTTTTTTCGTCATTTCCTACCCTGAGGATCAAACCCACCCACTACTTCACTTCTGTTGCACATAGTTGGATTTGAATTGATGCTTTATATCTATTTATTTTAGCTAGTTGGCATGGCACCCTAATGCAGCCCTGGTTAGAAACAACAAGTTTTGAGCCTACTATTTTTTTAAAAAATTTTTTGAATGAATTCTTCTTGTGCTAAGCCCCCTAATGTGATTTTTGTTCCTTATTTGAACACAGAGAAGAAGTATGCTTGTGCTTTTTCCTTGGTGACTGCAGATTAACTTGCAGATATTTGAAGTGATGTAAGTTCCCATAGCTAAATCCAGTCGATTCATTTCTTCACAAGCATCAGAATCGTTGCTGACCTTCTGCTATTTTTTTGTAGTCAATGAGGTATCTCACTGACTTTATAAAAGAGCACAACCGGATTGATTGTTTCGCTGCAAATGAAAATGAAAGTGCAATGATGGACTGTGCAGAATATATTATAATGTTCTTGATGTTAGGGTTATATACTGAAAGCATCACTTTTGTATTAACTTTATTTCCTTATTTTTTTTGAATGAGAATCATATGGGCATATGTTTGCATATTGTGTTTATTATAATATTAATGCAAGTATCTGATATTCTATAAGGTTGATAATATGGTGTGAGGAGACACACAGAAGATCATATTATCAATTTCCTATGGAATATATAAATAGTTCACAACCTAGACGGACTTGGACAATCCATTGGAAAGGTTGTAGTGTAATCTGGTATTAGTCTATCTTGACTATAGGTTTACACTAGTACACTTTGTGTGTATTGAACAAGACCACTTGAGGTTGTTCTCTTTGTACTGACTACAAAAGAGAACAAACACCTCTGTTATTATGGATGCTAATGCTCTTAATCCAGATATAATAACAGACATGTATATGCAGTGTGCATTACTTTGACTCATAAAAGAGTGAGATTCATTATGGATCAACAACCTCTATGAATTGGGTAATAGCATTGTATGTATGATGGGCTGTTGATTGTAAAAGGAATCCATGTCCCGATATGTCGGGTTGACGATGTCCCCTTAAGGAGCTCATAAGGATTGTCATGTAAACCCTGCAGGTGGATTACATCCGACATGACAAATAAAGTTGAGTGGTACTACTTAAGGATAAAAGATGTTGATCAATATAGTTGTCAGTAACTTAATTTGATCGACGGACATTCGATATCTTAATATGGGCAGCTGAACGAGCATATAATAAAAGGAGCCCATAAATATAATTTGGGATTAGGAAGGTAGTGCAACAATAGCTCACTTGATCCATGTTTTAGCACATGATGAAAGCTTGCTTTTTGAGAATTGTCATGATGAAGATGCTTATGCCGACTGATTGTATCATGTTATAGGCTCATATTACAGTGCAATATAAAAACTTTGGCCACTTTCTGGGAATGCTTACACTGCAATGCTTAAACATATACAAATTTCTGTTGATTTTTGTGCAAGTTTACTTCAACTGATTATGTTTAGCTACAAATGTGTGGAACTTATTAAATATATTCCTTTTATTTTTCTCAATCACATCTCTACTAATCACACATTGCTTTTATTATTCTTGCAGGTAGCTGTGCAGAGCCTAACACTAAACGTCCGCAAGATATTCTCTAATTATGATCCGAAAGCTTCGGAGTGTATGAAGAAGTTTGAGGAAGACGAATCCAAAGAAGTCTTGGTCTCTGGTCATCTACATACTTCATTTTCTGCATGTTGTCTGTCTTTGTTTTTTGGGGTTCATTTGGGACTCTGGTACCTTGGATTGAATGTCAATGAACATCTTGTGTGAAATTATCAGTAGCAGCTCTGGAAGTCAACTGCAGCCGACTAGCCCAAGCATTTGGATGCTGATCAATGGGTGGCTGAACCTGATGGACGAATGGATTTTGAAGTACCTAAAGTTACTAGCTCGGGAATGTAGTCATTATTATTTGTTGTTTTATTTTGAATTTCTGATGGAAATATACTGAGCAGCTAGTTTGCAACAGTTTAAGATAATGAAACTATGGATCAATGAAAGAGCATAAATATGTAGTTTAGGTTGAGCATCTGATATTAGTTTGTAAGCCTGAATCTTGAGTATGATGGGGGTAAATGAATAAATTCGGTTTGATTTTGCATTTGATGTTTAGTTATTTTTCTGTTCACTGAGTGCGCAACATGATAGTGCGCAACTGATGGAGGGTCTTTATGCATTTGAACTGATGGTTGAAGTTCTAATTAACTGATGCTTTGTTATGTATTTAAGTTCTTGCTTGTGATGTGTGAATAGGTATACACCAAATATCCAAATATTCTTGTTAGGTTTACCACTTGGGAAAACATTTTATCCCAAAATGGTATAAGATTGTTACCATCATTGAAAAGTAGACATACGAGACAAATTATATGGAAATTCATTTTTGAGGAAGCAATCTCACAATTGTGAATTAGCACAACAATTTGATGAATGAGTGTTACTTCTTCCTTGATCATCAAAAACAACATTCCAAAAAAATTATAACACAATCTTGGATCCTTGTGAATAACCAAATCCCTTTTCCTCTCTCAGTATATATACTTTCAGTTCCAGACTAATGTATTATCCTAATACAATGGAAAATCTCCTCTGTTAATACAATTTCAATTAGGAAATCAGGGAAATTGGAATCCCTCCCTCTGCATAATAGAGAATAGGGTAGTTCGAATTTCAAATGACATCAAATTACATAGGAGAAGCACAACAGAACAGAGGTGTTAGGCAGGTTCGGGCGAGCCAAAGGTGTTGACAATACCATTCACTCTCTCAGCAAAAATCTTGGAGGTTATCTTCTTTCCTGCGACGTGGAACGGATTTGAGACCGCATCCACATATGCATTGGGAAATCTCCTGAAAAAGTGAAGACAACAAATGAAAAAGGGAGAGTATATTAGAGAACAGTATGCACAAAAAGGGAATGGAATTGGGGAATGTATACGACAACAACAATAAAGCCTTTTTTCCAACTGAGCAAGGATATATAAACCAAAATATTAGGTGATGAGAAATGAAACCATATAATCAATTATACTTTGACCAATCTGAGCAAGGATTTTGGAACTACAAACATACATTTCTAACATCAACATCTTTCACCTCATGGAAATGAAAAAAGAAAAGAAGAGATCAACTCATGGATATGAATAAATCTACATACTGAACAATATAACTGATATCATTTAGATTTGAACACTGCTAACTCAATAAAATCATGAATTGTAAGACTTGTAGAGTTGTAGGCTCATAACACACTTCTGTATAGAACATATTTTTATATAAGGATTTATCAAATTTGCCAAATAATCAAAGCATCAAGGTATCAACTTCGCAAGTCCTCACAAATATCTCAGAATGCCATAAAGTAGGCTAAAATCTCTGTGAAATGGGTATGATAGGGGTTAAATGATAATCCATACATATATTTGAAAATCAATATATTGTTAAACGATAATATGCATCATGATTGGAATTGCATTGAAAACTGCATCCAAGCAATCCCTTCTTATTAGCAGGTTCATCCATACATATATTGATAATCCCTATGTATTTAACTTTGTAAATATGCATCATGATTTGTAATTGCAATTGCACAGGAGCCAACTAATGGTTGATGCATGTGGTGTAGAATTATTTATGGATAAAGTTATAAAGCACATAGCTAGTACTTGCTAAGTTGCTATCTTATTTTGACATAGCTAGTACTACCTAATTTTAGCATTGACTGAAGGTGGACTCAGTTGGCTATAGCTTCCACGATTTAGCAATGTCTAACAAACAAGATAACTAATATCATACTCGAAATATCTTAAATCCCTCTAAGGCATTTCACCAAACGCCTTTCATGTATCTCCTCCTGCCAACCCGACTTCTCACAGAACCCCTAGCACATGAACATACATTAACAAGTCAAAAGTTTTTCTAAATTCAAAACATTACCATAACAACAATTTCTGATACATGGCAAGATTGAAGAACCCTAAATTACCTGCTATTTGAAGATGAAAATGAAGAAAAAAATATACCTGAGACCGTCGGGAGATGGTGGGCCGTCTGGAGGTATATTTTCGAAGGAGGAAAATAGAAGCGAGCGAGCAGCTGCGCAGGGGAAGCGAGGGTCGGATGAAGGGTTTTGTCGTGTTCCCAAATTGTAAGATCGAGTTTCGCTTTGGGATTTGGGGTTTTCGAGCTAGGGAGAGGGGCGTCAGGGGCATTGGGGGCTTCGACGGCAGAGAGGAGCGTCAAGGGCTTGGGTTTTGATGGCGAAGAGGTCCATCCGGGGAGAGCTAAGGAGGAGCTAGGATTTGGAGGTGAAGAAGAGATTGGGGAGCTCTGATTGTGTTTGGAGGATTTGGGTTTGGAATGTGAGGAACGAGAGAGGGAGCTCAGGTTTCGCTTTGGGAGCTAGGGTTTCGATCGCGAATTGAGGAGGAGAAGGAGATGGAACGAGAGCATTTCGAATGAGGAAGGGAAGAAGTAGAAATGAAGAAAAAGACCCCTATGAGTAAGTCAGATGAGGGGAGAAACTCAGCACCGTTAGATCGCGATTTCAAATTGGACTGTTGAGAGTGGGTGCGCACGACTGTGCGCACCAGAAGAGTGCGCAACAGAAGCTTACTATATATATATATATATATATATATATATATATATATATATATATATATATATATAAAGAGGCAATGGCATAAATGTAATTAAGTGAAGAAGAGGGGGGCCCACCAAAAAGTGACAGTAGCAATACCTGTTGCTATTGTGTTTATCCTGACGTCACAGGGGTGACGTGGTCAAAGGTGGGGGCCCGCAGCTGTGCTGCTGCTTTCTCTCCTTCGGCTGACGTGGGCATGGGGCCCACGTTGGTCTCTGTGCTCACGGAAGAGAGAGGAGAAATGGAGTATTGATTTATCCCATATCGGGATACAAAATGATATAATTAAATATAAATAATAAAGTCTATGATCAATAGTCACCAATCCGGTTAACCACCTTTTGAGAGGCAGTCTGTGGTGGGCAGTTGTACTATACTATAAATAATTTGTCTGATAAATTGTATAAATTGTCTGAGCCTGGGGCAGGGGCATTACACTATTTATATTAGTGTAGGCTGTAAGAAGGGATTATTATTGAATGAATTAAATATTTTCTCCTTTTATCTTCTTCCTTAGCTCTTGTTGTATCTATATTCTCACTACCTCTTGCAGGTAGCCATGGTGAAATCGCTCAGGGCGTGAACCACCGCCACCATGGCCTCAGACGGTGGGTCCACAGTTTGGGACCCTATCAATGGTATCAGAGCCTGAAAACCCTAGGAACCCAATTGAGCGCTTACCGATACTTGAATTTGGGGAAAACTCCGGAATCGGATCTCCAAGCCTATTGGCACTAGGATCTACCCTGAGTGGTGTTGAACCTCAAAAGCCAACCGATCTAACCCAAAGGGTGGAGGGCATAGAGATCTCTATTGGTACTTTGCAACATCATATGACAGGATTATAGCTGCAAAATAACGAGATCCAAAGCTTGATATGTCGATTTGCCAAGCAAGATTCCCAAAGAAAAGAAGAAACACCCTATACCCCAAACCCTAACAGCAAACCCCTCCCTCTATTCTTACCACTACCTGATTCGAATCCTAGCCTTCGATGACAAAGGAGTGAAGAAGACCTTGACAAGTATCAATCAATATTTCCCAAACATACCAAGCTTGAGATTATCCTCTTCGATGGCCCAGGAGATATCAGTAATAGGTTCTTCCACTTAGAGCATCATTTCGATACTCAGAGGATTGAAGAGAGGTACAAGGTGAATTTCAGTAAGTAGGTGACGCTTTAATGTGGTGGAGGTGGTTCAAAAGGCAGCATAGTGGGGAAATCACTTGGGAACTATTGAAGCAAGAGATGTCACTCCAACTTGGACCTATTGAACTACATAACCTAACCGCTACCCTACTCAAGCTTCGACAAACGGGTACTTTCCAAGAGTTCCATAAAGAGTTTCTCAAGTATAGTCATCTCAGCAAACCTTTTGAGATGTCAGTACTGGTGGATTGCTTCGTCTCCGGATGGAAGGAAGAGATTCAACAAGAAGTTCTGTTGAAGCACTCGCAATCAGTTATTGCTGCTTATAGGGAGGTGATCGCTGGAGAGACGATCTCAATGTGCCAAAGAAATGCTGCAAAGTATTTGGGAACTAGCCCTAGGCTAGGGACCTTCTATACCAACCCAACTCCTGAAGCTACTCTTTCTATTCCCCCCACTCCCGAGGTGAAGAATTCCATCTCTGAAATCCCAAAGCAAACCCAATTTGATAGAATGCTAGATGAAAAGAGGGCTCAAAACCTCTGTTTTCGATGTGATGAAAGATGTACCAAAGGCCATAGGTGTAAGGGAAGATATCTCATGCAGATCGAAGGTGACTTGGACACTAAGGAGGTAGGTGTAGGTGAAGTATCAAAAGGGGAGGATGTTGAGCTTAATAAGCAACCAAAGATTAATCTCAATTGCCTGCAGGCTGTGCGCCCTGAGTCAGCTCCCCCAACAATCTCCTTGGGTGCTATTACTGGGGTTGAGACACCCCAAATTCCCAGGCTAAGAGGCAATGTAATGAGTCATGAGGTGTATGCACTCATCGATACGGGAACCACTCATAATTTTATGGATTCCCAAGTGGTGAAGAAGGCCAAGATACCTATTAATAATGGTGTTCAACTCTCTCTAATCGTATCTGGTAGAGAGAATCTTCAATGTGAAGGAGTATGTGAAGGGCTTAAGTTCAATTGTCAAGGGGTGACGATCAAATCCACTTTCTATGTGCTTCCCTTGATAACTAACCAGTTGATCTTGGGTGCCCAATGGATGCAAACTTTGGAGGGAATCAGCTGAGTTTCAAAAACCATTCTGTTGTATTTGAGCAAGGAGGAGAAGTGAAGGTGTTGAAGGGAATGATTGTAAGATATTGGAAATTATAGAGTCTAAGACTCTGCAAAAGACCCTACTACATTTGAAGAGGGACCTTGTAATGCCCCGAATCTCAAATACACTGAATTCGAGATGTTCTACAGGATCTTTTCACTTCATTTAGTACAATTTTACAAGGAAATTTAAACTTTTCACTTTACATCAGAGTTTACATGAATACACTTACATTTTATATTGCACAGCGGAAGTAAACTTTACAACAATGAAACAAATATACAACAACACTGAGTAATCTTTAAGCATTTGTTCCTCTTTAATCTTTATCAAGCCATTTACCTACATATAAGACTGTGGGTACGTCAGTTTATTCAACCGACGATCATTATACACGACCATCCTCTCTATGCCGGAAATAGTATAACTTATTTTCCATATTTAGCAAACACAAACTTGTCACATATCAAACTAAAGGGACTACCCTATTGATGTCGTGTTGTGATTGTGCACTTAGTCCTTAATGCAGTTATTTATGTTACATGACACTAATGCGCACTTGTTCGGATTCTATGCATCCCATACTACAAAGGTCCGAGGGCAAGTCCTTAATCGTTCTTCATCTTTGTAGGGTTCAATCCCTCGTTATGACTTAATCTACTACTGTAATTATGGTAGGTATCTTAGATGTTCTATGATCTATGAGCCCATATCTAGGCAGCCTGGAGGGGAATCCCATGCACTGACACGATGCATCGAGCAGGCAACCTATGGACAATTCAGCCTCCACCATGGAACAATGGCACCACACATAACCACTCAAACATCCCACAAGCGTCGCCACCGGGACGATAATTCTGGAGTAGTGCCCACGCCATGTCTTGACGCATCAAGCAGGCAGCCTGTGGATCACTCTCACACCGCTAATCTGATGGCCCTCATACTCGTGTTTTTCTCCTACTTTCATCACGTCTCCACTATGTACTAATCCTTAGTTTTTATCAAAATCATGAACAAAAATCAAAGCTCTAGAGTTAGCCTCTCCACTAAACCGGACTTATTCATCCATTCAAACACGACCAACCTTGGTCTTTCATTTCAATTTTCATTTCATTTATTTCCAAATGCCAGGGGAGACTTAGCTACTCTTTTTGTTTCAATTTTCAATTCACAATTTCTAAAATGAGCATTTCCAACTCATAAATTTCCATATTGAGTCATCATACTCAAAAGTAATTCTCTTTTCAAATCATGATTTCTAATTCGTTCAAATAGTCCATAACTATACATGAAATTCATATGCTTTATCAATTATCACTTTCACTTTGAAATTCACATCACTAACGAATATTCACATTTCACATTTTTCACACTATTCTCAAATGAGAATAATTTGCATCACATCGCACAATATAATTTCTTTTTGCCACATTAATTCTCTAATCCTTCATTTCAAATCATTTTTGCAAGATACAATTTCACAAAGAATACATATAGAACCATAGTTCTATTTATGCATTTTATTCTCAAATCATAGTTTATTTCATGCAAATAATTTCCAAATTATTTTTATAAAGTCCCATATATTTTTAAAAGAATAGAACATTCAAGTTTATGAAAATTCATCAGTACCAGTTGACTTATTACTGTAATAAGTCGACTGTCCAGAGGGAAAAATATCCATGATTTTAAGAAAATAAGTTAAGTAATATAAGTTGACTTATAAAAACATAAGTCGACTTACCAGATCATAAGTTGACTTATAAAAACATAAGTTGACTTAAAGGAGAACATAAGTCGACTTAAAAGGTCATAAGTCGACTTACCAGACAATTCTTTTTCGACATTTCTCAACAATTAATGCCACTAATCTCTTTATTAGCAAACTACATATTAATTCTCTGTTTTTAATCTTTTACCAAACATACTAATCTATATCTTAATTCATTTATTTCAATATATCACAAAGATCCATTTAATCACATGAAGTAGCATTGCCAATCTACTAACTTTGTGTATATAATTTGTGATGTAGAAAAATGAGACTTTCTTTAACAATCCATGGTTATAATTAATCCATACAAACTTAGATTTTTACTAATCAAATCACATACAATTGCACACCCACATTCCAATCAATTGATCATAGGTCAATTTTCCAATTAAAAGTGTACTCTTATTAATATTTTTCATGCTTCATTCATTCAATTTAATCTAGCATGCATCCCTAATTAGAAATATAGAAAATTTACCCACCTTGTATGGAGAGAAAAATACAACTAGCAATCCCTAGACGAATGTCCTTGCAACGAAATGCTCCTCCTTGAACACGTGCACACAAGCCTCCAAGCACCCAACCGAATGCTCCCTCTTCCTTGATGTAGCCGGCCTTCTCTCCTTCTTGAATGCGAGCACAAACTCCCACACACAACTCAATCTTTTACTCACTTACTAACTACTCAATAATGTAATTGAACTATAGGCTTGGAAGAATTATTTAGCACAAGAATATATAACTAGCCATGGAGGGGGATATTTATACTAAAAATCTAGGAAAATAGATGGCTAGGATTGAAGTAGGAGTTAGAAACAAAGGGTTGAGATTTAAGGAGGAGTTACACTAACTACCCATGATGAGTAACCATCTCCACCATGATCCTCATCAAAATTTTGGTTTTCCCTCCCAAAAGATCAAAAACCGGCCTAGTGTAGGAATGCACATTGCACGTGTACGTGCAATGCACGTGCATGCCACTTGGTCCAAAAATTGTACATTAAATTTTTGTATAAAAATAAAATAGTCTTTAAATTGTATTCTACATGACAAGTTGTATAAAAATAGTTCATGGGTTTTAGTTTATGGGCCAAAATAATTATTATAAAAATAATAAATTAAATTAACTTTGGGCTTTTAAAGAAAAGGCTTTTTGAAAGAAGGCTTTATAGAAAAATAATTAAAGGCACATATTTAAATATCTTTACTCATCATAATGAAATTAATTATAAGATCTAATTCAACCAAAAATATTGCACGTGCACACTACGTGCAAAATAAATAATTTTTCATTAAATGAAAAATCGGGGCATTACAGACCTTCTTCTTCAAATTACTGTAGTAGACACTGATCAGGAGGCTACAGTAATAATTTACACAGGTGAAATCTCCAAGATTTTGAACACCTATGAATCTGTTTTCCAAGAGCACCTCACTCTCTCACGAGCTAGATCCCAAGACCATGGTATCCCTCTAATTCCAAACTCCCAACATGTTAATTTGAGGCCTTATAAGCATCCCTAGAATCAGAAAAATGAGATAGAAAAATTAATCAAAGAAATGCTATAGTCGGGTGTTATCAGACCCAGCAACAGTTCGTATGCATCTCATATTTGTGATGGTGAAAAAGGCTCATGGTACATGGCGACCATGTGTTGATTACAGAGCTCTAAATAAGTTGACTATCAAAGATAAGTTCCATATACCCGTTATAGATGAATTACTAGATGAATTGCAAGGGTCTAAAGTATTTAGCAAACTTGATCTTTGCAGCGGTTTCCACCAAATCATGATGAAGACGAAGGATATTCACTAGACAGCCTTTAGAACTCACGAGGGTCACTACGAGTATGGTGTGATGCCCTTTGGCCTCACCAATGCCCCCTCCACATTTCAACCCCTCATGAATGAGGTGTTCAAGCCTTATCACTGCAAGTTTTTACTTGTTTTCTTTGATGATATATTAATCTATAGTCGATCCCACCATGAACATGCACAGCATCTGAATATGGTATTGCAACTATTGGAGAAGAAATCTTTGAGGGCCAAGAAGAGTAAATGCATCTTCAGAGCGTGTGAAGTCTCTTACTTGGGCCACATTTTATCTGGCAAGGGTATATCTGTCGATCCAAGTAAGATCTCAGCTCTTAATTAGTGGCCACAACCAAAAACTCTTCGAGCTTTAATGGGATTCCTGGGATTAGCAGGGTACTACAAAAAGTTCATTGATAAGTATGATACCATTGCTTCTACTTTGGTAGCTCTAACAAAGAAAGGGGAATTCAAGTGGTCCCTTGAAGCTCAGAAGGCATTCAAAGATTTTAAGCTAGCTCTCACCTCTCCTCCTGTGTACTTGCCTTACCCAAATTTGAGGAGAAATTCACTTTAGAATGTGATGTTGCGGGGAAGGACATTGGATCTATTTTGATGCAACGCCAGCACCCAATTGCTTTCCTAAGAAAATAATTTAAAGGTAAGAATAGGCATTTATCAACTTATGAAAAAGAAATGTTAGCTATTCTACTTGAAGTTAAAAAGTGGAGACATTACTTGTTAAGTGGTGAATTTTTTATTACAACGGATCAAAAGCCCTTGAAGAACATTTTGGAGCAAAGATTAGACATGAAGGCTCAACATACATGGCTTTGGAAATTACATGGATATCAAATTATTGTTGAATATAAGAAGGGGAACGAAAATAAGGGTGCAAATGGTCTTTCAAGAGTGTTTGAAGGTCCACAAGTACAAGTTATATCAGTTGTAAAACCAACATGGTTGGTTTCTTTGAAATTGGAGGTGCAGCAAGATCACTTTTATGCAGATATACGAAGAAAGATGGACAGAGGCAAAGTTACCAGGTATCGCTTGCAGTGAGGGCTATATTGTTACAAGGGGAGGGTTGTTATCAATCCATCTTTCTTGTTAAATACTCAGTTGTTGCAACTCCACCATGATTCTTTGCAAAGGGTCACTCCGGGTACAAGAAGAATTGATTACGGTTAAAACAAGCAGCTTATTGGCTAGGTATGAAATCGATGCTGAAGTCTTACATTCGGTATTGTGATGTCTGCCAAAAATGTAAATACAGTAACCAAGCCCCTTCGGGGCTACTGTAACCTCTCCCTGTGCCTACTGAGGTGTGGAAGAATCTGAGTGTGGACTTCATCGAAGGGCTACCCCAGAGTTGGGGCAAAACCACCATTCTTGTGGTTGTGGATAGGTTGTCGAAATATGCATATTTCATCCATATCTCTCACCCTTATAAAACTAAGCAAATAGCTGAGATCTTTGTGCATAATATTGTTAAGCTATACATAGTTCCCTCAGCCATTATCAGCGATCAAGATACTATTTTTGCCTTTTGGAGGGAATTATTCAACCTGCAAGGCACTCAACTTTGCCTAAGTACTTCGTTCCATCCCCAAACTGATGGCCAATCCGATGTTGTCAACAAGACTCTTGACACCTACTTACGTTGCTTCTGTGCTTACAAGCCTTCAAGTTGGACTAACTTGCTGCCATGGGCCAAATACTGGTATAATACTACCATTCATAGTGCGACCAAACTATCCCCTTATCAGGTTTTGTATGACAGATTACCCCTGAAACTTCTCACTTACGTTTACAAAACTGCTAGCTCCCTTGAGGTAGAAGAGTCCCTCCTTGATAGAGATACTACTCTACAGTTACTCAAAGACAACTTGCGCATGTTACCGCTGATTTCGGTGTGGGGGTAAACAGATAGAATTTGTGGATCCGAGGAAAACCTGAACAGCTGACTCGGCCTGCTTGCTCCTGCCGCAACCTGCAAGGAAGTGCGAGACACCGGGGTTGATTCCGGCGACGCACCCTCCGACGCTCTTGTCAGTAATCAGTAAAAGATTAAGAAAGAGCTTAAGTGGTGAAAAAGTGATTAACCTGGTCTTGGTGGTAGAGGGGTTGTATTTATAGTCGCCTTTGGAATGATCAGGATCCTGATTTCCTGGCTAACATTTAGGAGCAAAATCCTCCTATTCTGTTTTAGGAAAGTAGGCCTTGATTCCCTGGTGAGAGCAAATCAAGCTTATTGATTTGATCTGATCAAATCAGTGGCCTGATTCTCTCTTGGTGGACCGGGCTTGTATCGGGTCGGGACCCGCGCCCAGTTGGAGTGGATCTATTCGCGGGCGGTTGGTTTCGTGAGAAGGAGATCCAATACCCGTTTTGGATCCATCTGTATGTGAAATTACCTTTTTACCCCCGTGCTTCAAGATTCGTGCTCGATCTGGACGGTCCCGATTTAACCCCAATTTTAGCCATATCACGAGCCCCCCACTCCTAAAGGCTGAGCGTGATCAGACTTTGAGGAGTAGTTCAGCAGTTTCAGTGGCTGGTGGAGTTGTATCGGAGTCCAAATGTGGGATTTTGAATCTAGAAAGGGGGTAGTAAGGTAATTTTTGACGCTGTGTGCTGTTCTTGAGCTGCGTCGGGTATCTGACAGTCTTTTATCTACTTTTTTCGAAGTATTTGTTTAATTCTGCGATGTGTTTGCTAATCGTTCGGGGGCTTTAGCGGTGCATTCAGGATAATAATTGTTCGCTCTGGGGTTCGAAAGTGTGTCCCCGAATTTTCAATTATCTCCCAGAATTTTTAGCTATTTTCTCGAATTTTTAGCAATTTTCTCGCAAATTTTAAACAAATAAAACGATTAAAGTAGATAAAAAACGATTTAAATACCGATTAATGGCGTGGCTTGATCTGAGCCATTGATCATGGGCGAGCACCAATTTCGAAAGGATCTGACGGCTGTTGTAGCTCGGCAGTGTTTTTCTCCATTTTCGAGCTCGGAAAGGCACTTGCTCGGCTGCCGACCGGAGACTAGGGGGTTCGGCGTTCCGAGCGACGTGGCGCAATCTGAGCCATCGGATGGTGGCGCGTTTTCCAAGAAAATGCTATCTTGTCTTTTAGCGCACGTGGCGCAATCTGGACCATTCATCGTCAGGAGCACGAATTTCTGAGAGATCGAACGGTCGCGATTGGTCGGTGTCGTTTTTCCTCCATTTACGAGCTCGGAAAGGCACTTGCTCGGACGCCGACCGAAGGCAGTGGTGTTCGGCAGATCGAGCGACGTGGCATTATCTGAGCCGTTGGATGTTGGCGCGTATCTCGAGACAGGCGCAGCTCCCAAGAAAACACTATCTTGTCTCTTAGCGCACGTGGCGCAATCTGGGCCGTCTGATTGAGATCAGACGCGAAAGTTGAGGGGAAAGTGGTTTTTCCCCGTTTACGAGCTCGGAAAGGCACTTGCTCGTACGCCGACCGAGGACCTGTGGTTTCTGGCAACCCGGGATGGTTCCGTTCTCAATGGTATTAATTGTGCTCTGGGACTTGTGCGGCGTTCTGCCTTCCCAATGTCATTAAGGATAAGTCCCTTAATTAATACGCGGCGTTTCAACTTCCGAGGGTCATAATGACTGGTTCTTGAAGGTTGGCTATAAGTACTCCACTTTCTTTGCCATTTCTGTCACAATCAACGTAGAGTTTCAGACCTCGGGGGCACTTAGCCTCGGGTAGTTCCTCTCTTGAGGTCCGGAGAGGTGGTCGCCCTTCTACCTGGTTTTCCCTTTGTTCTTGACGGCCCCAAAGTGGATGTCAGGAGCGAGGGGGGAACGAGGTAGTAGTGGTGGCGACCGTAGTTCGGATCCGAGGGAGGGTTTACTTCGGAAGGACGGGCGGTCGCCTTGTTGTCTTGTTGTTTCCCCATTCCTCACTGCTCCGAATGGGGGTGTTAGGAGCGGGGAGCAATAAGACAGTAAGGTCGACGGCAATAGTCCGGACCCGGGGCGTGGACCTCTTCGGAAGGACGGGTGGTCGTTCTCTCACCAAGATCTTCTGCTTTCCTTGGTTGCTCCGAAGCGAGCGTCGGAGTGAGCAGGGGGTCTTGGTGAGAGAGTGACGATCCACGTCCAATGCTGATCTCCGGGCCACCCGAGCCCGTTTGTTGCAGCTCGGGCTTTTGGACCGTTCGAGCTTGTTGTTAGCAACTGTGAAGGCGCTGCGGTTAGAGCCCTCCTGGCAAGCCGCGCCTTCCAGCTGCAAACAACTGGCTCAGAACGGTGCGTGTCTCCCGACCCCTGAGTGTGGATGGGTCCCCTCTCATCTCTGTCTTCCTTCCGGGCTGATGGCTTCTGATGGGCGTCAGCCCGGGGGAGTTAGAGACGAGAGGAGTGCCGATCCGTTTCTGACCGGGGCCCGTGGGTCGGTAGGATACTGGCCGAGCCACGGGACCTGGGGGGCGCTTGCCGAAGGCGGCGCCTCAAAACTGAATCAAAATTTTACTGCCTTCTTTGGACGTAGGCGAGGCATCCGAAGGTTCGATCGTTCGAGCGGCGTGGCGTAATTAGGGTCGTTCGACGCTGGCGCGTATCTTGAGACGGGCGCATTTCTCGAGAAGACACTATCTTGTCGTGTAGTGTTCTCGACGAGATCTAGGCCGTCTGATTGGGATCACGCACGAGCATTGAGGAGAAAGTAACCAATACCCGTTTATGCGCTCGGAAAGGCACTTGCACGGATTCCGACCGGACCCTGTAGCCGTGATGTAGGCTTCGCTTGCAGCTCGGATTCAGATCCCCTGGTGCCGAGCTAGCTGACTTGGTGATGGGGACAACGGTTGTGGGCCTTCGCGATGTTTCGAGAGCGGCCCATAAGTCGCTTTGGGAGTCCAAGGGACGTCCCGTTTTCCTATAAATCTTCACCCCCCCTTAGACCAAGTCTCACTTTTCGTTTTTACTCTCTCTCCTCAGTTTTTACTTTGCTGCGAAGTTTTCTGCTCTCTGGCGGTGTTGCTGGCTGTCGCGGTAGCGTTTGTAGACTTCGGTGAACTCTCCGACCGTACACGTCACTTCAAGGTCAGTTTCTATCCCTTCTCTCTTTGAAATGGTTAAGATCACTGAGACCCCCGCCTCGGAACAAGCCGTTGGCCGAGGGGATAAAGGGAAGGGTGTGGCTGAGCCGAGCGAGCAGGAGGTCGTTCGCCCGGATAGAGAAGGCGATGTGGCCGAGCGGCCTAGGGAGGTTGAGGCCCCGCCCGGGAAAGGCAAGGCCGTGGTCACCATTGTGGAGACGCCGAAGAGGGCGGGGGCGTTCGGTCGGCAGCCCATTGTCTTGTCGAGTGTGGGCGGCGTCCGGGACTACGCTGATGACGTCCTGGAGAAAGTGACCCAGGGTACAGCCCCACTGGTGGAGGAGAATGAGCCGAGGGAAGTCTCCGAGGTGGACCATGCTATCTCGTCGCTCACCGAAGATGACCTTCGGATGATCCGAGAGGGATTCCGGATCCCGCAAGAGTATGTCCTGCTTCTCCCTGGGCCGGGTTTTCGAGCAAACACGAGCTGTTCGTCAGACGTGTGTGTCTTCCCGGTCGATTCCCTTATCGCCGGACTCCGCTTTCCCCTCCATCCGTTCGTGGTCGAGGTCTTGGTCTTCTACGGTTTGAGTCCTGCTCAGCTGGCGCCGAACACATGGAGGCACGTTACAGCCTTCGTCCTTCGATGCCAAGAGGTTGGCGCTAAGCCGAGCATGTTCCTCTTCCGTAATCTTTACCGACCCTGCCAGCCGAGGAAGGAAGAACAGAGGTTTTATCTGTCGCCCCGGCCGGGCGTGAAACTGATCGAGAATCCGGACTCGATCAAACACTGGAAGACAAAGTACTTCCTCGTCCGATCCCTGACGCCGTGGGTGATACCGGCGGTTTGGGAGACGGAGGGCCTGCCCAAGCGCACCAAGAAGGAGGTGCCACTGAACGAGGGAGAGGCCGAGGTCCGGAGGAGGCTCCTCGCTTTGCCAACCATGAGTTGGAAAGACATTACAGAGGAGGATCTGTTCCGTGGGGGTCTCAGTCCGATCGACCCTCGTACGCTTCTGGTATTTATACTTATCGTTTAAAGCTCATGAAAATTTATCTAAGTTCTTTCATTCGGTTTTTGCAGAGACGATGAAGATGGACTACAGGGCCCTGATGGCGAAGGGTCGTTCGGAACAGGAGAAGAAGAAGAGGTTGGCCGCGGAGACTCAGGAGAGCCGGCCAGCGAAGAAGCCTTCGGTCGCGAAGACCGCCGAGCAGCCGAAGGTCGTGGTCCCTGACCCTGCGGAGGTCCAGGTCCTCGACCCGCCCGCCCCGGATGCACCGACACCGACCCCGAAGGGGGACGCTCCTGGTCCGTCGATCGGCACGTTCGGCGTGACGGAGGTGTTGTCCCTCCAAGTTCCGCCCCTGACTGCCGAGGCAGAGAAGATCCTGGCCGAGCGTCACAAACAGATCTTCGTCCCCGACTGGCAAGTCATGCAGGTCGACGGCTTCTTGGGTGATGGCAACATCTGTATGGAGGCCGTGAAGCACCTGCCGACCCCGAAGGACCGAGCGACCCTGAAGGCCGGGCAAGCAGGGGACGCCGTGATGCAGATTGCTCGGAACACTATGTCGGTAAGTTGGCCGGGCTCTTTCTCTTTGGCTTCTCTTCCCTTGAGTTCTTCTCCCCTTTTTTCTTTTTATTTTTGGCACCAAGTGTTTGGGTTCGGATTTTAATACGTCGCTCTTTTCCAGACCCTCTGCCACTTCAACTTCCTGGTCGAGGAGATGGCGAGCAAGGAGCAGGAGAAGGAACGGGAGAGGGCGGAGCGCGTCAAGGTTACGCAGCGGCTTGATGCCGAGCAGCTTCTCTCGACGAAGAGGGGTGCCGAGGTGAAGGGGTTGGAGGGGCAGCTGGCCCAGTCCATTCAGCTGTCGAAGAACACGGCGGCTAAACTTGAAGCCGCTGAGAAGGAGGTCGCCGAACTGAAGGAGGCCTTGGCTACCGCTCGGTCGGAAGCAGAGAAGGCCCAGAAGAGGGCCGAGAGGACCCAGGCCAAGCACCAGAAGAAGGTGAAGAGGGTGAAGAAGGCCGTGCAGGAGGAGGCCGCTCAGCATATGCTCCAGAACATGGAGGAAGCCTATGGTCGAGCGCTGACCCACATAGCCGCCAGGAACCCGGGCTTCGACATCTCCTCCTACCACTTCTACAACCCCGTGGAAGGGGAGGAGGGCGTGCCCGAGGGGATGCTCGGTCCTGCGGGAGAGACGGAAGTCGTCGAGGGTCCTGCGGGTTCCGAGGTCGAGGGGGAGAAGGTGGATGGCTCCGAGGAGGAAAGCTGGAGCGAGGGCGAAGGCGAGGGCGGTGACGAGGAAAAGACCGAGGGGTCGACGGACCCGAGCGGCAAAAAGGTCGACCCCTGACTCGGTTGTCTTCTTTTTTGTCTTTTTTCTTTTGTAAGCCTAACTGCGGACTGGCCACCGCTAGTGTAAAGCTTTCCCTTTGATTTTGAAATGAAAATATTTTGTTTGGCCAAAATTTATTCAAGTGTCGAGCTTCGGATTTGTGTGTGACTAGCCGTAGATGTTTCCGAGTGTTGGGTATCGGATTTATATCTACTTTTCAGGTGAAGTTCGGTCCGGTCACGGAGCTCGTCTGCCTCCGGAAGGAGTTGGCCAAAATGAAACGTGAGCTCAAGGACAGCCGACAGAGGCGGTTTCTTCTGCTCGGCCAGACGGAGGAGTGAAGGCAGTTCTACGGAGGCAGTGCCGCGAGCTGTATCAGCTGCGGAAGCACTACCCAGCCCCTTGTCCCGAAGGGGAAGTCGAGCGGCTCCGCGGGGAGCTGACCGCCGCCGAGCAGAGGAATGCCGATCTTCTGGGAGAAGTCCAACACTTGGAATTGGCGGAGAGGGAACGCTCGGCGGAAGCAGTGAAGCTGGCCTCCGAGCTGGAGAAGGCGTTGGCCGAGCGCAAGAGGCTAGTGGCCGACGTCGACAGGCTCAGAAGGATCACGATAGACAGGGGAATTGAGGTAACCCACTTCCGTCGGCTCGTTGCCGAAGGTGCTAATGCCGCCGGCTCGTCAAGGCCTTCTCGCCCAATGAGGTCGGCGAGGGACGACGTTCTTAGAGACAGGATTGTCGAATTGGAGGAGGAGATCGCGACGCTCAAGCCTGCGCCGGAGAGGGCTAACGTTCGCAGTACTTCGTGCACCCGCGAAGAAAGTGAGAAGGGGATTACGTTTTATGAGCTTGCGATGCGCTCGCCTATGACCAGGCGGAGTCCGGCTGACGCGCAGAGCAGCGTGGCTGTCTCGTCGAGCGGGGCCTCGGCAGGTGCCGTGGTCAGGGCTAGCAGCGAAGGGGGGACACGTTTCGTTGGTTTAGGATCGAGCTCGGAGGGTAGACCTCGTCGTTCTCGCGTATCCTTAAACCGAAGCATTCCCCTTCCGAGGAGATCTTGACCTCGTTGTTTTTTACTTCCGTTGATTGTTGTAAATTTTAATTGTAGGGTCGGTTCGGCCATTTGTAACACCATTACATCTGAATGTGAATTTTGAAAGTTTCTTTAGAACGTTTTGAAAGTGTGTTGGACTTCGGCGGAGTATTGAACTTGCGTTATTCTCTTTCCCTTCTTTTCAGCTCATCGTGACGATCCATAGCTCGGACTCCAACCGTTCGAAAGATGACGCCGAATTCGGGGGCACCTCTGGAACGGTGGTTCTGAGTCCCAGGAGCGCCGATTTGAAGTTACGCCGAGCCGAGAGTGAGTGGGACCACCTTTCGTTGGTTCTCAGTCTCCGGGAAGCCGAGGTCCAACGCTTGGAGAATAAGATCGTCGAGCTGAGCCCCACAGGAGAGGACGACGACTCGCAGACCGCATTCAGCAACGCTCTTCGGGTCAAAAGCATTTGGCACATTCAGTCGAAGATTATTGCCGAGCGGGATGACTTGCTCTCGGAGATGCGGTACTTGCGGGTTGTAATGGCGAAGCTCCGGGGGGATGCAGAGGAGCTGTCAGCCGAGGAGGACGAGCGGTCGGCCGAAGAATTGAGTTAGGATATTTCTTTTTGAACACTAAGTGTTGTTGGTCGGAATTGTATCTTGCTTGTGAACACTTTGTAACCATGGGACAGATGTGCTTTGTATTTCGGCCAGGCTGTTTAATAAAATATTTTTTATTGCTCTGTGCTTTTGTCTTGTTTACGACTGTGTTTTCTGCGCTGAGGTCTTTGAACCGAGCATGTCGGTTCCGTCGGCGAGGTCGTTGGACTGAACTGGCCACTATACGTGTGTCATTCTGTCGTTTAGCGGAGGTGGCAAAATCTGAGCCGCTGATTGTAAGCACGGATCTCGAGGCGGCTCGGCTCCCGAGAAAACGCTATCTTGTCGTTTTGCGCAGGTGGCGAGATCCGGGCCGTCTGATTGGGATCAAGCACGAAAGTTGAGGAGAAGGGGAATTTTCTCCGCTTACGAGCTCGGAATGGCACTTGCTCGGCTGCCGACCGAAGGCAGGGAACTTTAATGAGTCGAGCGACGTGGCGCAACACGAACCGCTGGATGAATACGCGCATCTCGAGACGGGCGTAGCTCCCAAGAAAACACTATCTTGTCTTTTAGTGTTCTGGGCGAGATCTGGGCCGTCTGATTGAGATCAGGCGCGGAAGTTGAGGAGAAGGTGAATTTTCTCTGTTTATGAGCTCGGAATGGCACTTGCTCGGACTCCGATCGAAGGGTAGGTCCATCCTCCTTGTTTTCCCCCGTTTCCGTGACGAGGATCGGACTGAATGCGAGCCGAGCGCTCGCCACAGCGTAGGGGATTTCCGGAAGGTAATCTTTAGGGCAGGAATTTAACCAAGTGTTTGCCCTCGGGGTTATCGGGGAGTTCGACGGTTGTGGGAGCAATTCCGAACGGCGATCTACCCCCGGTTCGTCCGGAGACGAGCCGAGGAGGTAAAGTCGAGCCGAGTGTTGGACTCCGAACCGTCGGTATAGTTCAACGGCTGTGGGAGCAATTCCGAACGGCGATCTACCCCTGGCTCGTCCGGAGACGAGCCGAGGAAGTAAAGTCGAGCCGAGTGTTGGACTCCGAACCATCGGTGTAGTTCAACGGCTGTGGGAGCAATTCCGAACGGCGATCTACCCCTCGTTCGTCCGGAGACGAGCCGAGGAGGTAAAGTCGAGCCGAGTGTTGGACTCCGAACCATCGGTATAGTTCAACAGCTGTGGGAGCAATTCCGAACGGCGATCTACCCCTGGCTCGTCCGGAGACGAGCCGAGGAGGTAAAGTCGAGCCGAGTGTTGGACTCCGAACCATCGGTGTAGTTCAACGGCTGTGGGAGCAATTCCGAACGGCGATCTACCCCTCGTTCGTCCGGAGACGAGCCGAGGAGGTAAAGTCGAGCCGAGTGTTGGACTCCGAACCATCGGTATAGTTCAACGGCTGTGGGAGCAATTCCGAACGGCGATCTACCCCTGGCTCGTCCGGAGACGAGCCGAGGAGGTAAAGTCGAGCCGAGTGTTGGACTCCGAACCATCGGTGTAGTTCAACGGCTGTGGGAGCAATTCCGAACGGCGATCTACCCCTCGTTCGTCCGGAGACGAGTCGAGGAGGTAAAGTCGAGCCGAGTGTTGGACTCCGAACCATCGGTTAAATAAGAGGGGAGAGAAACATGCAAACTCACAAATATAATAGAACTTTTCTTTATTGATATTTGACGGCGGACCGTTTTACATAGTGTAATTCATGGGACAGGTTACAAGTTAGAGGAGAGGAATGGTTCGACACCTCGGATTACTTAGAGAGGCGCCGGAGCGCTCTCTTGGTATTTCAGGAGGTGGTCGGCATTCCAGGTCCTCGGAAGCTCTTTGCCATCCATGTCTTCAAGTCGGTACGCTCCGGGCCGAACAACTTTTGTGATCCGGTACGGCCCTTCCCAATTCGGAGCTAGCTTGCTCCTCTGACCTGGGAGGGATATAGCTAGCTTTCTCAATACCAAATCTCCTTGCTTAAGGTTAGCGGGTCGGACCTTCTTGTTGTATGCTAGCTCGATCCTCCTTCTGTAATTCTGTTGCCGAATCGATGCCCTTTCCCTGAGTTCATCTATCAGGTCCAAGTTTCCTCTGAGGTCCCTGGCATTTTGCGCTTCGTCATAGGCTATGAGCCGAGGGGAAGGTATTCCGACCTCGAGGGGTATCACGGCCTCGGCCCCATAAGTAAGGCTGAAAGGGGACTCTCCGGTGGGCGTCCGCTGGCTTGTGCGGTAGTTCCACAACACATTAGGGAGTTGGTCGACCCATAATCCTTTGGATCACTTGTCCAACCTCTTCTTGATTCCCGCGAGGATCTGCTTGTTAGCGTTCTCGGCCTGTCCGTTCGACTGAGGGTGTGAGACGGACGAGAAGCGCTGTTGAATGACGAGGTCGTCGCATAGGGCTCGGAATGCTGTGCCAGTGAACTGAGTCCCGTTGTCCGTCACGAGGACGCGGGGGACGCCAAATCTGCATATGATGCTCTTCCAGAAGAACTGCACCACCTTGTTCTCGGTTATAGTGGCGAGGGGCTCGGCCTCGACCCACTTCGAGAAGTAGTCGATGGCTACGACTAAGAACCTGAGCTGACCCGGAGCTGGAGGGAAAGGCCCTAGTAAGTCCATTCCCCACATCGCGAAGGGGATAGGGCTCGATAGGGAGGTGAGGTTTGCCTGGGGGAGACGTCGGATGTTGGAGTGCCTCTGGCAGGAGCTGCATTGCCGAACATGTCGCTCGGCATCTCGAAGAAGGGATGGCCAGAAGTACCCATAGTTCAAAGCTTTCCGGGCCAAAGACCTGAATCCGGAGTGTGCCCCTCCGATGCCCTCATGAAGCTCTTGTAGGGCATATTCGGCCTGTTCCGGAGAGAGGCACCTTAGGTAAGGTCGGCCATCTATTTGAGAGAAGGAGCGCTTGTATAAGATGCCCTCGATCAGGACATAGCGCTCGGCCCGAGTTCTGACTCGGCGTGCTTCTTTGGGATCTGAGGGCAGAACTCCATCCCTTAAGAATTCTACCAGTGGCTTCATCCAATTGTCATGCAGCATGACCGGCAATGACTCCACCGAGCGAGGTGTTTCGTCTTCGATGCTCGGTTTAGAGAGGACTTCAATCAGTACGGTCTGTTCGAGACCTTGCAGAGAAGACGAGGCCAACTTGGAGAGAGCGTCAGCTTGTGAGTTCTCCTCCCGGGGGACCCGTTGGATGATGGCTTCTTCGAACCGGCCCATGAGGTCCCGGACCTTGGCGAGGTACTTCGCCATTCGCTCGTCCCTGGCCTCATATTCGCCCAAGACCTGGTTCACGACTAGTTGGGAGTCACTGTGAATCTGAAGGCGCTGCGCCCCAGCACTTCGTGCGAGTCCGAGGCCAGCTATGAGAGCCTCATACTCCGCCTCGTTGTTCGAGGCCTTGAAGTTCATGCGGATCGCATACTGCAGGACGAAGCTGTCAGGGCCGTTCAGGATAATGCCGGTGCCACTTCCTTCACTGCAAGAGGATCCGTCTACAAAGACTGTCCAAATGGGGGGCCCATTCGGGACGTGGCCGACCTCAGGGATGGTGGACTCTACAATGAAGTCGGCGAGAGCCTGTGCCTTAATCACCGTCCGAGGCTGATAGGAGATGTCGTACTGACTCAGCTCTATGGACCACTTCATCAGCCGGCCCGAGGTTTCGGACTTGTGGAGGACTTGCTTGAGGGGTTGATCGGTGAGGACGACGACCGAGTGAGATTGGAAGTAGGGCCGAAGCTTTCTTGCTGCCATGACCAGGGCGTAGGCTATCTTCTCTATCCTCGGATAGTGGAGCTCGGCGTCCCGAAGCACCTTGCTCACGTAGTAAATGGGCCTTTGGGTCCGGTCCTCTTCTCTTACCAAGACAGCGCTCAGGGTCTGCTCGGAAGCGGCCAAGTAGATGAAGAGGGGCTCGCCCGAGACTGGTTTACTGAGCAGAGGGGGGTTCACCAGATAGGCTTTCAGCTGGTCGAAAGATTCTTGCTGTGCTTGGCCCCATTCAAATCCTTTAGCCCCCCGGAGTGCTTTGAAGAAGGGGAGGCACTTTTCCCCTGACTTGGAGAGAAACCGGCCGATGGCTGCGAGCCGACCGGTGAGCTTCTACACCTCCTTGACGTTCCGAGGCGGGGCCATGTCTAATATGGCTTTAATCTTCTCGGGGTTAGCTTCAATTCCCCGCTGGCTCACCATGAAACCGAGGAACTTGCCAGAGGAGACTCCGAACGCACACTTGTTTGGGTTTAGCCGCATGTTGTACTTCCTCAACACGCCGAAGGCCTCCTGGAGGTCGGCTACGTGGTCGGTGCCGCGGGTGCTCTTGACGAGCATGTCATCAACGTACACCTCCATGTTTCGGCCGATCTGATGCTGGAAAACCTTGTTGACGAGGCGCTGGTAGGTGGCGCCTGCGTTCTTCAAACCGAACGGCATTACTCGGTAGCAGTAGAGGCCTTGGTCGGTGACGAAGGAGGTCTTCGGGATGTCCGGAGGAAACATCCGGATTTGATTGTACCCCGAGAAGGCATCCATGAAGCTGAGGAGCTCATGGCCCGAGGTGGCGTCGATTAGAGTGTCGATGTTCGGGAGAGGGAAGGGATCCTTCGGACACGCCTTGTTGAGGTCGGTGAAGTCGATGCATATCCTCCATGAGCCATTGGACTTCTTGACCATTACAACATTCGATAGCCACTCGGGATAATTCACCTCCTGGATGAACTTGGCCTTCAGCAGCTTATCCACTTCCTCCTTGATTGCCTGCTGTCGTTCGGGAGCGAACTTTCGCCTCTTTTGCTGAACCGGTTTGCACCCCGGTTCGACGCTTAGGCGGTGGACGAGCAAGTCCTCGGAGATGCCGGGCATATCCGCGGCCGACCAAGCAAATAGGTCGCGGTTATCCCGGATGCACCTCACCAAGTCGGAGAACAGCACGGTCGGTAAGGACTTGCTGACGAGGAATTTTCGGCTCGGATCCTCGTCGGAGAAGAGTACTTCTTCTAACTCGTCCGCCGGCTCGGACGTCGGACGGGACTTCGGCTCGGGGATCTCTAGTGTCTCGAGCGAGAGCACTGGTCCCCCGGTGGAAGTCATGTAGCACTTCCGAGCTGTTTCCTGGCTTCCCCTGACTTCTCCTACTCCCGAGCGAGTGGGGAATTTCATCTTCAAGTGGTATGCCGAGGGGACAGCCTCAAGAGCGGCTAGGCCGGGACGGCCTAGGATGACATTGTATGCTGCCGGGACGTCGACGACCATGAAGTCCATCGGCTCGGTCCGGGTAGTAGGGGTGCTTCGCGCAGTAACGTCTAGGGTTATCACCCCTTTGACGGTTACCGGGACCCCCGTGAACCCGTGGAGAGTATAACCGGCCGGCTTAAGACGGTCTCAGGACAGCTGCAGGCCTTGAAAGGCCGAGAGGAATAGGATGTTGACCGAACTCCCATTGTCCACCAAAATCCTCTGCACCTTGAAATTGGCCATGCGGAGGTCGATGACGAGGGCATCGCAATGGGGGGTTCGGACTCCTTCAAGGTCGGCATCGGAGAAAGACACAGGGACGCCGAGACCCTTCGGGGGAGGGGCACTGTGGACCGAGTTGACTTCCCGGACGAAGGCCTTTCGGGAGGAATTAGAGGAGCCCCCCATTGGGCCTCCGTGGATCAGGTGCAAAACCCGTTCTTCTTCGAACTCGGGTGTCTCCTCGCGCCGCTCGGAGCGCTTGTTAGCCCCCCGAGGGGGAGGTGAGTTCCGATCTGTTCGATCGTTAGCTTTCACGAACTTGGCCAACTGCCCCCTCCGAATGAGTGCTTCGATCTCATCTCTCAGAGCTCGGCAGTCATTTGTGTCGTGCCCATGGTCTCGGTGGTAACGACACCACTTATCTTTGTTCCTCCTCTTCGCCTGAGTGTGCATCCTCGGGGCCGGAGGGATGATTCCCTCCTTCTCTACCTCCATGAGGATAGTAGAGACATTAGTGGTGAGGGGAGTGAACTTCTCGAACCTGGGGGGAGGGCGGCGCTGACCGCCCATGTCCTTCTGAGCTTTCTTGGGCCCTTCTTCTCCCGTCGCCTTCCTCTTTGACCCCGCGGCGGTGCCCCCGAAGCTCGGAAGGGCTTCGTCCTCCTCCGCCCGGATGTACTTCTCGCACCTCAAGAGGAGGTCGGCGAAGTCATGCGGGGGCTTCTTGGCCAGGGATGATCGGAGGTTGGCATTAAGGACGTTCGACTGGAACGCCACGGTAGCCACGGACTGGTCCAAGGAAGCAATTGACCTGACTTCCGCGGTAAATCTTTTCACATAGTCCCGTAACTTTTCTTGCTTCTCCTACCGCAGGTTCAGCAAGGAAAGACTCGTCTTCTCGGCTCGTCGGCTACTCACGAAGTGAGTAATGAACAGTGTCTCAAACTGTTCGAATGAGAAGATGGACGAGGGTCGAGCCTAGAATACCATTCCCGAGCCGACCCCTGGAGGGTGGCAGGGAAGGTCCTGCAGAGCACTGCGTCGGAAGCTTGATGGATCAGCATCAGGGTCTTGAAGCTCTCGACGTGGTCGACTGGGTCGGACTCCCCAGAGTATGTTTCAAACTGTGGCGGTTTGAAGTTCCTCGGTATATGGGCCTCCATGATCGACCGCGAGAAGGGGGGTCGGCTGGGACGGAAGGTTCCGGCTCGGGACTCTTCCTCCCTGTCCATGCGGCCGATGCGCCTCTCCACCTCATGGATACGGCGGATGAGGGCATTGTCCCTCCGCTGGTAGTCGTACGACCCTCCGGACTCCTCTTCGTAGGAAGGGGAGCGTGGACTGCGGCGCCGGTACTCCTGGGAGCGCCGAGGACTCTGTTGCCGCTGCTGTCGGCTGGGAGCCGGGGAAGGACTCCGGGTTCGACGCCGGGGACTAGGATCCCTGGGGGGCGTCGGAACCCTCTGAGCATTCTGGGTGTTCTGTCGGAGATTGAGGGCCTGCAGGACGGTCTCTTGAAACTGGAGGAACTCGGCTCGGCTGATGGGCATATCTCGGTCCCTCGGATGGCGCCGATCCCTGGGGGACCGGGACCTCCTCCTTCGGCGCTCAGGGGACGCCGCTCGGCCTCTGCGTTCCGGGGACCTTCTGCCGTCCCGACGACGTGGCGACCGCTCACCTTGACGCTGGCGGGAGGCTCCCTCTCAGGCCCGCCTCTCGTCAAGATGGGTACGGAGGTCGTCGTCCTTATGGTGGTTTTGGAGTGTGATGCGGAGGTCGGGGTGATGAGAAGCCATCGAGTCCGAGGACCCATTATGGACCGAGACGTGGCCCGGATTGAGGGGCTGCTTCTCCTTCCGACCGTTGTGACCGGACGGACCGTTGTTGGGCTGCTGCTGAGGAGGAGGAGGAGGTGGGACCTGCTGGGTTAGCGGAGGGAGGTTGGACTGAAGGGTAGGATTGACCGGAGCTTCATTTGCCGGGTCGGTGGGGTTGCCCCCACGGTTCGACCCTCTGGATCTGTTCTTCTTCGGCGGCATGGCTGCTGATGTCGATGGAGAATGGGCTGAGACTGTTCGTGTGGTTTTCCCACAGGCGGCGCCAATCTGTTACCGCTGATTTCGGTGTGGGGGTAAACAGATAGAATTTGTGGATCCGAGGAAAACCTGAACAGCTGACTCGGCCTGCTTGCTCCTGCCGCAACCTGCAAGGAAGTGCGAGACACCGGGGTCGATTCCGGCGACGCACCCTCCGACGCTCTTGTCAGTAATCAGTAAAAGATTAAGAAAGAGCTTAAGTGGTGAAAAAGTGATTAACCTGGTCTTGGTGGTAGAGGGGTTGTATTTATAGTCGCCTTTGGAATGATCAGGATCCTGATTTCCTGGCTAATATTTAGGAGCAAAATCCTCCTATTCTGTTTTAGGAAAGTAGGCCTTGATTCCCTGGTGAGAGCAAATCAAGCTTATTGATTTGATCTGATCAAATCAGTGGCCTGATTCTCTCTTGGTGGACCGGGCTTGTATCAGGTCGGGACCCGCGCCCAGTTGGAGTGGATCTATTCGCAGGCGGTTGGTTTCGTGAGAAGGAGATCCAATACCCGTTTTGGATCCATCTGTATGTGAAATTACCTTTTTACCCCCGTGCTTCAAGATTCGTGCTCGATCTGGACGGTCCCGATTTAACCCCAATTTTAGCCATATCAGCGCAAGGCCCAAAATTGCATGAAACCTTACGCTGATAGGAAGAGATCAAAGAAGACATTTGTGGTCGGAGATTTTGTATACCTCAAGCTACTGCCCTATCGTCAGATCACTGTGTGGGTTGTAAGCGAATTCATAAGCTTTCACACTTGTATTATGGTCCATATCAGATAATTGACGCAATTGGGAAGGTTGCCTATAAGCTTTAGCTTCCATCAACAGCCAAACTTCACAATGTGTTCCACGTTTCTTAATTGCTGCAACACATCGGGTATAATAGCAAATTGACACCCACACACCCAGCCTATTTCCATGAAGAAGAGCTTCAACCCCTCCAGGTGTTGGATAAACAGATTCTTACGTAAAAGAGGTGTGGCAGTAACAGAGGTCTTGATCCAATGGTAGGGAAAGGCAGCGACTGTGATGATGTGGGAAGAATGTTGGGACATACACAATCGCTTCCCTCAATTTCACAACACTATGGAAGCTCCTTTTCGATTGGAGAGGAATGATACAATCCCATGAACTGTATCTTTCTGAAGGGAGAAGAGAAGGATATTTACGTATCCGTCCGAAGTCATCTATATCAGTCCCTTGCATATTACATTTCTTTCGGGGGCTTAAGTGAATTAAGTGAATAAGTGACATGTCTTTTGCCATAAAACCCCTACGAATAGGCTCTCATGGGTGAAGCGAGTGCCACACGTCCATCTATGAGTATAGGGTCTTATTTAGTGGGCTCTACTGAACAGTGAAATCAGTTGTGTTAGTTTCCTATTTCCTTTATTTTGTAATTCCCACGTGTTGCACATGCCACGTGTCAATACGCGTATGCAGGATCTACTGTATCTCTCTCTTCCTCCTCTTCTCTCTTTATATCAGAGTAGGCTGTAAGAAGGGATTATTATTGAATGAATTAAATATTTTCTCCTCTTATCTTCTTCCTTATCTCTTGTTCTATCTATATTCCCACTACCTCTTACAGGTAGCCATGGTGAACACCCGCTCAGGGCGTGAACCACCGCCACCACAGCTTCAAACGATGGGTCTACAGTTCGGGACCCTATGACCCTCCTTCTCCAAACCCAAACTCCAAAGCAGCCTCCCTTCTTTCCTTCTTCTTTGTTTGATTTGGAATTGGGTCTGTTTGTCAGACCCGATCTGAGCCCAACCTAACTACAAGTCCTCCTACGTGATGATGTTATTGTTGGGAGTTGGATTTGGTGTTTGGTTTATTTGATGTTTGGTTTTGGGGGCTGGTGTTTGGTTTGGTTTTTTGGTGATGGGGTGGTTGATGTTTGGTGTTTGATGATGGGTGTTTGGTGTTTGGTGTTTGGTGATGAGTGGTTGATGTTGGACCATATCCGAGTTGGATTAGATCCATACATGTTGGACTGGACCCAAATATGATTGGATTGGATCAAATCCAAAACTAAATATAAGTTCTTCACTTGCATATATTTTAATTCTTTGTTGCTAAGTGGTACAATTTAAATATATGTTAATCATTGTTTGTTTATGAATTCGATTACCTTGTTGTGTGCTAAAGTACAAATATTTGCAAACAATTGGTACAATAGGTTCTGATATTGGTAAAAATCGTAGCAAATTAGGGTCGTACGATTTCAGTACAGATCACAAAGCTCCTACAGGCAGATTAATCATAACGGGTCTTTTTAACAGGTTCGGACCTTCTCCAGGCTCCTCTGCAAGACACCAGTCTCTTTCAAGCCCATAAAAAGTGATAGATTAGGTCCACTGAGAGAGACCCAGCCCATGAAGGTTGTTAGTCAAATCTCTTATCTCCAAACAAGAGAGCTTATCTCTTGAGGGGGAGATTAAAATAGGAGATAAGGAATTCATAGTCGATCTAATGGATTCATCTCAATCTCCTGTACTGTTTCTCAGGCCTATAAATACCCTCCCCCCTCCCCAATCAGAAGATAATCAACAGTTTCTCTCTCAAACTCTCTTTCTCTGTTTGGTTCTAACTTGAGCATCGAATGGTTTGTCACCGAAGCAACCCCCAGTGTTTCAGGCTTTTTATAGGTCCATCGGATGCATCAGCAACCATCAGATCCAGATCATAATGTTCAATCAATGATCTAGATTCAATCTAAGAGCTCTAACCGCATTTCACGTCAAAGATAAAATGTCAGATTTTTAGTAGTTTCCATCAATTATTAATTCACTATCTGTTTGCTCCCACACCAAAATACGCAGCAACATATTGGTGTCGTCTGTGGGAAACTACACAAATCTGACTTACCACCATGCCACCAAGACTAAGAGGCAGAGCGGCGGCCTCAAGCCGTCGCACCAAATCTCATCGTCAACTAGCTCCTCCTGTGGAAGATTCGATTCCTCCTCAATAGCCGCCCCATCAACCTAGTCAAGCTCCTGTCAATGGAGAGGCACCAGGGGGCTCTTGACAAAGCCATCATGAATAGCTCCCTCTGCACGACCGTGTCTCAGTCCATAATGCTTCAACCGATTCAATGGCCTCGCTCCGGGAGGTCTACAGACCTCTGCCAATTCATCAGTGCCAAGCAACAAGAAACTGATCTACAAATCTATTTGGACGAGAGGCGTGCCTAAACTGAGGCCTCCCGCTCAGAATGTCAGGTAAATCGAAGAAGCAACTCTCCTAGACAGAGATCAAGGCATTCCTCCTCTCACAGGGGGCATACTGTAGTAAGAAGCCCCCTTCTTATGAAAGTCGAAAGCTTCTTGAGCGGAACAAAGGAAAAATGCCCCAGTTACTAGGACCTAATTGGAAAAATTCAAGCTTGACATCCTCTGAGCTATCCAAGGTAGCCAAGATCTGGGCCAGCCATCCAAAGAAGAATCCAGCAACTCGGCTGGATCCAAGGGGAAGGATGACCAAGTCCTTTGCCATATCCGAGAGGTGGAAGACCACTTGGAACAAATAAATAATGAGGGAAAATGCTCTAGCAGTGCCCACTGCCCCAGTCGACCTCATTTTAGCAAAACCATCCTTGATGCGCCCATCCCAAAGGACTCCAAAGCTCTTCAATTTGAATCATACGATGAGGAATCAGACCCGACTGACCATATCGAGAGTTTCAAGACCCTCATGATGGTTTACAATTCCACTGATGCGCTCATGTGTCGAACATTCTCCGTAACACTGAAAAGATCAGCAAGGGAATGGTACTCCCGCCCTACTCCGGAGTCAATATTCTCTTTTGACCAGCTTGAGGAGCTCTTCATAGTGCACATGTTACTTGCCAAAAGGCTAAAAAGACAAGTGCATCCCTGTTGGAACTGAAACAAAGGAAGGGGAATTGCTGAAAGACTTCGTCAAAAGATTCACGACCGAAGCAAGGTCGGTCTCCTCCTTGGACTCTTCAGTGGCGGCTGCAGCTTTCTGCCATAATGTCACGCATAAAGAACTAAAAGCTTCTCTCACGAAGAAGCCTCCTAAAGATTTTACTGAGCTCTTAGAAAAGAGTGACAAATACATCAGAGTCGAGAAAGCTCTCAATCTACAAGCTAAGAAAGAGTCGCCTCCCGGGAAAAAATGGAAGAATGCAAGCGAGGAAGCACCCAAGAAGTTCTAGAAAGACGACGCATGTCAACTTCTTCCTCCTCTAATGCCCCGCTTTGACAAGTTCACTCCCCTGAATGCAAGTGTGTTTACCATCCTCATGGCAGTTGAAAAAGAGGGGATAGTCTGTCCTCCTTCCAAGATGACAATGACCAACAAAAGAAGAGACAGAAACAAGTGGCGTGCATTTCACAAGGACCATGGACACACCACTGATCACTGCCGAGCCCTTAAAGAAGAACTGGAAGCCCTAATTTGTAGGGCTATCTCTCCAAATTCGTTCAAAAAGACAACAATGCCACACTGCCTCGGGGGGCTAATAAGCATCAAGAGAGGCCATCTGAATGGCATGACTCTGAACACATGGCCATTCTCCACACTATTCATGGGTGTCCAATGGGGGAGATTCCAACTCCTTCTGCAAAGCCTTCGCGAGGGAAGTTAATTTAGTACATAACGCTCCACCTACTAAGAATTTGGGCCTTACTATGTCATTCTCCATTAAAGATCTCGAGGGTGTCAAAACGCCTCATTGCGATGTACTGATTATCAATTTATGCATGAAAAATCATGAGGTGAGACGTATCCTGTAGATAATGACAGCTCCGAAAAATCCTCTCCATGGCCACTTTTGATGCTTTAAAGCTCGTACGAGATCGACTCAAGCCAGTCGGTTATACACTTCACACCTTCTCGGAAGCACCCATCCTGTAATGCCCCGATTTTTCATTTAATGAAAAATTATTTATTTTGCACGTAGTGTGCACATGCAATATTTTTGGTTGAATTAAGTGTTATGATTATTTTCATTATGATGGGTATAGATTTTTAAATAAGTGCTTGTAATTATTTTTATAAAGCCTTCTTTCAATTAGATGAAAAGCCTTTTCTTTTTAAGAGCCCAAAGTTAATTTAATTCATTATTTTTATAATAAGTATTTTGGCCCATAAACTAAAGCCCATGAATTAATTATTTTTTTTAATACAACTTGTAATGTGGGATACAACATAAAGATTATTTTTATACAAAATTTAATGTACAATTTTTGGACCTAGTTGCATGCACGTGTATTGCACGTACACGTGCAATATGCACTTCCTATTGTAGGCCGGATTGCTTCTTTTGGGAGGGAAACCAAAAATTTGAGTGGAGATCATGCTTGGTGGTTACTTGGTTGTGGGTAGTTAATGTAACTCCTACTTTCATCTTAGCCCTCCATCTTATAACCAATTACTTGATCCTAGCCCTCCATTCCATCAAGATTTTTGTATAAATACCCCCTCCATGGCTAGTTATCCTTGTGCTTATTACTTTCTACAAATCTATAGTCTAAAATACCTTATCTAGTAGTGATTGTGTGAGTTAAGAGATTGAGAGTGTGTGGGATTGTGCTTGCAACATCAAGGAGAAGAGGGGCCGGCTTGGAGTGCTCGGTTGGCTTGTGGAGGTGCTCGGATTTTTGCTAGTGTGCGCGCATCTAGGAGGAGGAGCAATTCGTCGCAAGGACATTCGTCTAGGAGGTTGCTAGTTGTATTTTTTTCTCTCCATACAAGGTGGGTAAATTTTCTATATTTCTAATTAGGGATGCATGCTAGATTAAATTGAATGAATGAAGCATGAAAAATATTAATAAGAGTACGCTTTTAATTGGAAAATTGACCTATGAATTAATTGGAATGTGGGTGTGCAATTGTATGTGATTTGATTAGTAAAAATCTAAGTTTGTATGGATTAATTATAACCATGGATTGTTGAAGAAAGTTCAGTTTCTACATCACAAATTATATGCACAAAGGTAGTAGATTGACAATGCTACTTCATGTGATTAAATGGATCGTTGTGTCATATTGAAATAAATGAATTAGGTTATAGATTTGTATGTATGATAAAAGGTTAAAAATAGAGAATGAATGTGTAGTTTGCTAATAAAGAGATTAGTGGCGTTAGTTGTTGAGAAATGTCGAAAAAGAAGAAGTGTGGTAGTGATAGTCCACCATTTCAATTAAATGTACGAAAAATGTGTTTTGATTATTGAAAAAGTTATTTTTATTATACTGGGATATAACTTATGATAATGTTAGTCGATCTGGAATTTTACAGTAGTTTTTATAAAAACAAAATGAAATGAGGCCTTGTTGAATATCGAATTGTCTTAATAACGGAGAGAATTGTAATAAAAAAAAGAATTTAAGTTGTACCTTGACAACCTGAGCACGTAGTTCAAGTGGTCAGAACGTGTGGTTGGGTTCCCTGTGGTGGCCGGTTCGAATCCCTGTGGCACCATATTTTGTTTCATAAATTTTTAAAAGTATAAGAATCAGCGGCCGAGAGTATTTAATACTCTCAGTGCCCCTTTATACCGCTGGCGCAAGTGAACTAGCGGCCTGTGCCTTCGGCTGTGTTCTCTGTGGTCCTGGGTTCGATCCTTGGCTTCGGCAGTTTAGAAAAAATATTTTTTTGGGTGTTTTGGTGATCCAAAAATTATGAAAAAAATATGGTTATTCTTCTAAAAATATATGGGACTTATTAAAAATAATTTGGGAATGAATTACATAAAGTAAAGTATAATTTGTGACTAAACGAATAAATAGAACTATAGTTCCACATGGATATTCTTTGTGAAATTATATCTTGCAAAAATGACTTGAAATGAAGGATTAGAAAATTAATGTGGCAAAAAGAAATTATATTGTGTGATGTGATGCAAATTATTCTCATTTGAGAATAGTGTGGAAATTATGAAGTGTAAATGTTCAGTTAGTGATGTGGGTTTTTATGTGAAAATGACATTTCATGAGTTACATGATGAATAGTTGAATTTCATGTATAATTATAGACTATTTGAACGAATTAGAAATCATGATTGGAAAAGAGAAATACTTTTGAGTATGATAACTCAACATGGGAATTTATGAGTTGAAAATGCTCAAATTGGAAATTGTAAATTGTAAATTGAAAATTGAAAAAAAAGAGTAACTAAGTCTCCCCCCGGTATTTGGAAATAAATGAAATGAAAATTGAAAAGAAAGACCAAGGTTGGTCATGTTTGAATGAATGAATAAGTCCGGTTTAGTGGAGAGGCTAACTCTAGAGCTTTGATTTTGTTCATGATTCTGATAAAAACTAAGGATTAGTACATAGTGGAGACGTGATGAAAGTAGGAGAAAAACATGAGTTGAGGGCCATCGGATTGGCGGCGTGAGAGTATTTCACAGGCTGTCTTCACGATGCGTCGTAACATGACGTGGATACTGCTCCAGAGTACCGTCCCGGTGGTGGCGCTTGTGGGATGTTTGGTGACTGCATGAGGATCGTGTGCCATGAAGGAGGCTGAATTGCCACAGGCTGTCTTCACGATGCGTCGTGACATGACGTGGGATTCCCCTCTAGGTTTTCTGTACACGTGCTTGCACTCATAGATCATCTAAGATACCTACCGTAATTACAGTAGTAGATTAAGTCATGGCGAGGGATTGAACCCTACAAAGATGAAGAACGATTAAGGGCTTGCCCTCGGACCTATGTAGTATGGGATGCATAGAATCCGAATAAGTGCGCATTAGTGTCATGCAACATAAATAACTGCATTAAGGACTAAGTGCACAATCACAACACGACATCAATAGGGTAGTCCCTTTAGTTTGAAATGTGACAAGTTTGTGTTTGCTAAATATGGAAAATAAGTTATACTATTTCCGGCATAGAGAGGATGGTCGTGTATAATGTTCGTCGGTTGAATAAACTGACGTACCCACAGTTTTATATGCAGGTAAGTGACATGATAAAGATTAAAGAGGAACAGATGCTTAAGGATTATTCAATGTCGTTGTACATTTATTCAATTGTTGTAAATTTTATTTCCGCTGTGCAATGTAAAGTGTAAAGTTTTATGTAAACTCTGATGTAAAGTGAAAAGTTTAAATTTCCTTATAAAATTGTACTAAAGGAAGTGAAAAGATCCTGTAGAACATCTCGAATTCAGTTGTATTTGGGATTCGGGGCGTTACAGAGTGGAATCAGAGCCACGCTTTCACACTTGTACAAATTTATAAGGAACGACACCCTAGTAGTGGATATTAGAGTGTATGTTTGAGTCTAGAAATTTAAATGTAAGTGACTTACATTTGTGTTGCTCTATGACTTATGCTTCTTGCTCTCTATTTCTAAGATGGCTGATCACTTCGACCCTGCTGGAAACGACGACTGGCATATCATCGAGAAAGAGTACCATCCTGGACAAGCAGATTCCGAGGAAGTGTACTACCCAGGGCAAGCAGATTCTGACGGAGAAGAATGGCCTGAATCCCGAGAGATCACCCCACCTCCGAATTCATCTGATGACTCTTCTGACGAAGAAGAAGAACCAGTTCTAAATAGTCTTGTGACTTCTCTTCAGAGGCAGGTAGAGATACTGCGAGAGATAGTCAGATTATTGGAGGCTCAGCTGGCAAAGCGTAAGGACAACTTTTCAGTTGTCAGTCATCGTGTATGGGAACTCGAGAAGAGGAAGAATCTGACCGATGTGCTGAAGGATGAAGTTGATGAACTACGGGGAGAACTTCGAGAAGCGAAGAGGAATCGTAGGAGTTAGACTGTTGTAGCTTCTACTATTTTTCATTCTGATGTCAAGAAATGTTTTCCAATTCGAATGTATAAAGTTTGGAATTCAATGAAATGCAAGTTGATTTAAAATTCATGTCTTATACTTCGAATTTAATGGACCTTTTGCATAAGAATATGTCGAGAAGAGGAGCTAGAAACAGGGAAGGTCTGGATTTGGAAACAGAACTTGCGAGGGTCTATCAGACGCTCAACGCCGTGTCTATGAATCAGAACCAAGGAAGGGGGCCTGTGAATCCAGTGCCCGAAGCGATCAAACTGGTGGAATCCTTCAAACGAATGAAACCACCTGTATTCGAGGGAAAGTCAGACCCTGATGCGGCTGACAACTGGATTCTTCAAGTGGAAACAATCTTTGAAGTGTTGGAGACCCCTGAAGGCAGTAAGGTGAAGTTGGCGACTCTGCAACTTGAGAAGGATGCGGCTGTTTGGTGGCAGTCGATGAAGAGGACAATGGGAGGCATAGTGCTTGGCTGGGAGGAATTTCTGGAAGAATTCCGCAGTCACTATTTTCCCTCCGACGTTCAAGAGAAGAAGGCTATGGAGTTTCTGTCACTACAGCAAGGCGGCATGTCAGTGAGAGAGTACGAGACCAAGTTTACTCTGCTCTCTAGGTATGCTCTGGAACTAGTGATGGATGAGGCTAAGAAGGCTCGTAAGTTCAAGCATGGATTGATGCCGAGCTTGAGGTCCCGGATGATACCTCTTGGTATCAGGAGATTTGACAAGTTGGTCAAGAGAGCAGCAGCCACGGAAGCAGACATGAAGCAGTTTCATGTTGTTCATAACCGGAGGAACAACTGGCAGCCTGGGAAGAGGCTTGCACATTCTGGGAGTTTCAAGGGACAACCATCTGCATAAAGGTTCAAACCGACAGGGGCGAACGCTATTAGTGTGGCTGGAGGACCTGGAAACAATGTGGTGATACCTCCTGCAGTGACTTGCTTCAACTGTGGCGAGATGGGACACTTCATGTCTCAATGCTCCAAGCCACGAAATGTCATCCGTGGGGGATCAACTCAGCAGAATGGGAAGAGACCGTACCAACCAGGGCGAGTATTTGCCTTGACGGAAGCTGATGCCGATGAGGTTGATCATGTCATCACTGGTACGAGGGCAGATGTTTAGTGGTTTATGTCATTTTTTTTTCCGTTTATTAAGTGAACTGTTACGTAATGAGTGTGCATTATGTAACAGGAGAACTTTATCTTAATGGAATGAAAGCTGTTGTGTTGTTCGATACTGGATCCTCTCATACTTTTGTGTCTCCTAAATTTGCTAAAATGTTGGGAGTTGAACCGAAGATTTTTCTAGGCAAGATCTTAGTAGTAGCTACTCCATCAGGGGAAACTTTAACCACTGATCGGTATTATGCTGATTGTGAGATCGTGATTGGAGAAAGAATCTTTGGGATTTATCTGATCGAGCTGACTATCTTGGGAGTCGATGTTATCATTGGCATTGATTGGATGTCGGTGTACAGTGCAAGCATCGAGTGTAAAACCAAGACGGTAACAGTGAAGGCTCCAGATGGACCTGAAGTCACTTTCCAAGGGAAGAAGAAGTGTTCTAAGCTGGTGACAGCTATCTGCAAGGAAGAGACTCCTGTGGAAGTGCAAGGGATTCCTGTGGTTCGGGACTATCCGACTGTGTTCTTGGAAGAATTTTCTGGGTTACCCCCGCATCGTGATGTAGAGTTCAGCATCACTGTTCAACCGGGAAGTGCACCCATTTCTAAGGCACCGTATAGGATGGCTCCAGCAGAACAGGATGAGGTGAAACGACAGATTGAGGAACTGTTGGAGAAAGGCTTTATTCAACCTAGTGCGTCACCTTGAGGAGCACCAGTGCTTTTGGTAAAGAAGAAGGATGGATTGATGAGAATGTGTATCGATTACTGGGAGCTGAATAAGGTCACTGTTCAGAATAAGTATCCTATTCCTCGAATTGATGACTTGTTCGATCGTCTACAAGGAGCAGCTATTTTCTCCAAAATAGATTTTCGATCAGGATATCACCAAGTTCGAGTGAAAGCTGAAGATGTGCACAAAACTGCATTTAGAACTCGACATGAGCATTACGAGATCTTAGTTATGCCATTCGGAGTGACGAATGCACCCGCAATCTTCATGGATTTGATGAATAGAGTTCTGAGGCCGTTCATTGATTCTTTCATCGTGGTGTTTATCGACGATATCCTCGTGTACTCCAAGTCAGAAGAGGAGCACACCGAGCATCTGGCAGCAGTTTTGAAGAAGCTGGAAGAGTAGGAGTTGTATGCCAAGTTATCCAAGTGTGATTTCTGGAAATCTGAAGTGGCATTCCTAGGTCACATCCTTTCTAAGGAGGGAGTGGCAACTGACCCTCATAAGATAGAGGCAGTGAGAGATTGGGCTAGGCCTACTACAGTAAAGGAAGTCAGGAGTTTTCTTGGAATGACTGGATACTACAGGAGATTCATTCAAGGTTATGCTCAGATAGCCGTGCCACTAACTGGACTGACCAAGAAGAATGTGAACTTCAAGTGGACTGAGCAATGTGAGGCGAGCTTTCAGGATTTTAAAGAAAAGCTGACTATTGCACCTATTTTGGCTTTGCCTAGAGCAGGTGTTGAGTATGATGTTTATAACGATGCTTCACATCGTGGGCTTGGTTGTGTCTTAATGTAAGAAGGAAGAGTAATCGCTTATGGGTCTAGGCAACTACGACCACATGAGAAGAATTACCCGACTCATGATCTGGAGTTGGCTGCGATTATCTTTGCCCTGAAGCAGTGGAGGCACTACGTGTACGGTGAGAAATTGAACATGTACACGGACCACGAGAGTTTGAAGTACATATATCAACAGAAGGATCTGAATTTGAGGCAGCGGAGATGGTTGGAAGTGCTTGAGGACATGCGACCTGAGATCAAATATCATCCTGGGAAAGCTAATGTTGTTGCTGATGCACTTAGTCGCAAGAGTAGCATAGCTAGTTTGATTATAACTCAGAAGCATCTGATTGAGGAATTGGATCGAGCAGGTATTGAAGTTGTCTTACAAGGATTGGGAGCATCTTTAGCTCAGTTGAGGCTTCAGCCTACACTAAATGGAAGGATCATTACAAGTCAGGAGGTTGATGCTGATATCTTGGAGATGAAGGAGCAGGTAGGTGCTGGCAGGTTGCCCGGATTTCAAATCAAGGATGGAGTGTTGTGGTTTGGAGAGAGACTATGTGTTCCGAATCAGACGGACCTGAAAGAGAGTATTCTTCAGGAGGCACATGCTACTCTTTTGTCGGTACATCCTAGGAGTACTAAGATGTACAAAGATATCAAACAGCATTTCTGGTGGTCAGGTTTGAAGCGAGATGTGGCTGAGTTTGTGGCGAAGTGTGAGGTTTGTCAGCAAGTCAAAGCCGAAAATCAGAGACCCGGAGATCTATTACAGCCGTTACCTATTCCGGAATGGAAGTGGGATAACATCAGTATGGATTTCATTACGGGATTGCCTAAGAGTCCTAAAGGTAATGATGCGATTTGGGTTATAGTCGATCGACTAACCAAGTCCGCTCACTTTTTGGCGATGAAACTCACCGCTTCGATGGACAAGTTGGCTGAGTTGTATGTTGGCGAGATCGTCCGGCTTCATGGTGTTCCATCAACTATTGTGTCTGATCGAGATGTGCGGTTTACTTTGCATTTCTGGAGGAGTCTTCAGACAGCCTTGGGTACCAAGATGGATTTCAGCACTGCTTTTCATCCGCAAACCGATGGGCAGACCGAGAGAGTCAACCGTATTCTTGAGGATATGCTTCGGTGTTGTATACTAGACTTTGGAGGCAGTTGGGAAAGGCATTTACCTTTGGTAGAGTTTGCTTACAACAACAGTTTTCAGACTAGCATCGGGATGGCGCCATACGAAGCTTTGTATGGCAGGAAGTGCAGGACACCTGTTTGTTGGTTTGAAGTTGGGGAGCGTCAGTTGTTTGGTCCTGAGCTTGTACAGCAAACTTCTGAGAAGATTGATCTGATCAGAAAAAGGTTGGTAGAAGCTCAGAGCAGGCAGAAAAGCTATGCAGACAACCGGAGAAGAGACCTTGAGTTTGAGGTTGGTGACTTCGTCTTTCTGAAAGTATCGCCCAATAAAGGTGTGGTTCGATTTGGCAAAGGCGGGAAGTTAGCCCCGAGGTTTATAGGCCTGTACAAGATATTGAAAAGGATCGGGAAAACTGCTTACCGGCTTGAATTACCGGAAGAGTTATCTCAGGTGCACAATGTCTTCCATGTGTCTATGCTGAGAGGTTATATTCCAGGTCCGAGTCATCATTTGCCTGAAGTGCCGGAAGGTTTGCAGTTGGATCTGAATTACATCGAGTCTCCTGTCGAGATTGTTGATCGTCGAGAGAAAGTCTTGAGGAATAAGACGATACTGATGGTCAAGGTAGTCTGGAGGAACCATTTGGTTGAAGAGGCTACTTGGGAGTCTGAGGAGAGGATGTTGAAGGATTATCCTGAGCTTTTTGCTTGATTTGTATCTTTGTATCTTTTTGTTCTTGTTGTGAGTGTTGTATTTTTGTTTCTCACTCTTGACTGTAGTTCCGGGGACGGAACTATTCTAAGGAGGGAGTGTTGTAATGCCCCAATTTTTCATTTAATGAAAAATTATTTATTTTGCACGTAGTGTGCACGTGCAATATTTTTGGTTGAATTAAGTGTTATGATTATTTTCATTATGATGGGTATAGATTTTTAAATAAGTGCTTGTAATTATTTTTATAAAGCCTTCTTTCAATTAGATGAAAAGCCTTTTCTTTTTAAGAGCCCAAAGTTAATTTAATTCATTATTTTTATAATAAGTATTTTGGCCCATAAACTAGAGCCCATGAATTAATTTTTTTTTAATACAACTTGTAATGTGGGATACAACTTAAAGATTATTTTTATACAAAATTTAATGTACAATTTTTGGACCTAGTTGCATGCACGTGTATTGCATGTACACGTGCAATATGCACTTCCTATCGTAGGCCGGATTGCTTCTTTTGGGAGGGAAACCAAAAATTTGAGTGGAGATCATGCTTGGTGGTTACTTGGTTGTGGGTAGTTAATGTAACTCCTACTTTCATCTTAGCTCTCCATCTTATAACCAATTACTTGACCCTAGCCCTCCATTCCATCAAGATTTTAGTATAAATACCCCCTCCATGGCTAGTTATCCTTGTGCTTATTACTTTCTACAAATCTATAGTCTAAAATACCTTATCTAGTAGTGATTGTGTGAGTTAAAAGATTGAGAGTGTGTGGGATTGTGCTTGCAACATCAAGGAGAAGAGGGGCCGGCTTGGAGTGCTCGGTTGGCTTGTGGAGGTGCTCGGATTTTTACTAGTGTGCGCGCATCTAGGAGGAGGAGCAATTCGTCGCAAGGACATTCGTCAAGGAGGTTGCTAGTTGTATTTTTTTCTCTCCATACAAGGTGGGTAAATTTTTTATATTTCTAATTAGGGATGCATGCTAGATTAAATTGAATGAATGAACCATGAAAAATATTAATAAGAGTACGCTTTGAAAATTGACCTATGAATTAATTGGAATGTGGGTGTGCAATTGTATGTGATTTGATTAGTAAAAATCTAAGTTTGTATGGATTAATTATAACCATGAATTGTTGAAGAAAATTCAGTTTCTACATTACAAATTATATGCACAAAGGTAGTAGATTGACAATGCTACTTCATGTGATTAAATGGATCGTTGTGTCATATTGAAATAAATGAATTAAGTTATAGATTTGTATGTATGATAAAAGGTTAAATATAGAGAATAAATGTGTAGTTTGCTAATAAAGAGATTAGTGGCGTTAGTTGTTGAGAAATGTCGAAAAAGAAGAAGTGTGGTAGTGATAGTCCACCATTTCAATTAAATGTACGAAAAATGTGTTTTGATTATTGAAAAAGTTATTTTTATTATACTGGGATATAACTTATGATAATGTTAGTCAATCTGGAATTTTACAGTAGTTTTTATAAAAACAAAATGAAATGAGGCCTTGTTGAATATCGAATTGTCTTAATAATGGAGAGAATTGTAATAAAAAAAAGAATTTAAGTTGTACCTTGACAACCTGAGCACGTAGTTCAAGTGGTCAGAACGTGTGGTTGGGTTCCCTGTGGTGGCCGGTTCGAATCCCTGTGGCACCATATTTTGTTTCATAAATTTTTAAAAGTATAAGAATCAGCGGCCGAGAGTATTTAATACTCTCAGCGCCCCTTTATACCGCTGGCGCAAGTGAACTAGCGGCCTGTGCCTTCGGCTGTGTTCTCTGTGGTCCTGGGTTCGATCCTTGGCTTCGGCAGTTTAGAAAAAATATTTTTTTGGGTGTTTTGGTGATCCAAAAATTATGAAAAAAATATGGTTATTCTTCTAAAAATATATGGGACTTATTAAAAATAATTTGGGAATGAATTACATAAAGTAAAGTATAATTTGTGACTAAACGAATAAATAGAACTATAGTTCCACATGGATATTCTTTGTGAAATTATATCTTGCAAAAATGACTTGAAATGAAGGATTAGAAAATTAATGTGGCAAAAAGAAATTATATTGTGTGATGTGATGCAAATTATTCTCATTTGAGAATAGTGTGGAAATTATGAAGTGTAAATGTTCACCTTTGATTGAATAATTAGTGATGTGGGTTTTTATGTGAAAATAACATTTCATGAGTTACATGATGAATAGTTGAATTTCATGTATAATTATGGACTATTTGAACGAATTAGAAATCATGATTGGAAAAGAGAAATACTTTTGAGTATGATAACTCAACATGGGAATTTATGAGTTGGAAATGCTCAAATTGGAAATTGTGAATTGAAAATTGAAACAAAAAGAGTAGCTAAGTCTCCCCCCGGCATTTGGAAATAAATGAAATGAAAATTGAAAAGAAAGACCAAGGTTGGTCATGTTTGAATGAATGAATAAGTCCGGTTTAGTGAGGCTAACTCTAGATCTTTGATTTTTTTCATGATTCTGATAAAAACTAAGGATTAGTACATAGTGGAGACATGATGAAAGTAGGAGAAAAACATGAGTTGAGGGCCATCGGATTGGCGGCGTGAGAGTATTTCACAGGCTGTCTTCACGATGTGTCGTGACATGACGTGGATACTGCTCCAGAGTACCGTCCCGGTGGTGGCGCTTGTAGGATGTTTGGTGACTGCATGAGGATCGTGTGCCATGAAGGAGGCTAAATTGCCACAGGCTGTCTTCACGATGCGTCGTGACATGACGTGGGATTCCCCTCCAGGTTTTCTATACACGTGCTTGCACTCATAGATCATCTAAGATACCTACCGTAATTACAGTAGTTGATTAAGTCATGGCGAGGGATTGAACCCTTACAAAGATGAAGAACGATTAAGGGCTTGCCCTCGGACCTATGTAGTATGGGATGCATAGAATCCGAACAAGTGCGCATTGGTGTCATGCAACATAAATAACTGCATTAAGGACTAAGTGCACAATCACAACACGACATCAATAGGGTAGTCCCTTTAGTTTAAAATATGACCAGTTTGTGTTTGCTAAATATGGAAAATAAGTTATACTATTTCCGGCATAGAGAGGATGGCCGTGTATAATGTTCGTTGGTTGAATAAACTGACGTACCCATAGTTTTATATGTAGGTAAGTGACATTATAAAGATTAAAGAGGAACAGATGCTTAAGGGTGTGTCTGGTTGGAGGGAAATAGAGGGGAGCGGAGGTTTTTTTTAAATATTTCTTGTTTGGTTCAGTTTTTTAGGAGGGGAGGGGAAGGGAATGGAGGGTTGCAGAATCCCTCTTGAGCCACTTTTGGCTCTCCTCCAATATTGGGGATTTGGAGGGGAGGGAAATTGGTCTAAGTGATTGGACAAAATTGTCCTTTTTATACCCCCTATAAATTATATTTAGTGCATGGTTTATTTATTCACTTATATCAATTTTAATATCAGAGTTTTAAAACCTTTTTCTTTTTCTCTTCTATCAGAATTAGAGCAGGCAGAACAAGACCCCGATATTATCTTGCTGTCTCGCCAATTTAAAGCTACTGCCATGGAGCTGATTTCTGTCCTTGAGCAGGTAGAACACGACCCATGCTTACATTATTTGAATAATATCTTTAATTTGTTGAAAGCTTACATGAAGCATGAAAGGAACACAAAAAGAAAAAAGAAAAAGAAAGTGTATTAACTACCAGGTGTCATTTTTTGAAAAGTTGCTTCTTTGAGTTACCCCTTTGTATTTAAATGTAGGCTTTTCTAATTTCAGATGCTGTTTCTCTCTCATGCTAAGTCTTGGTAATATGCAGATGCGAGCTATAAAAGAGGAGCTTGGTGATAATGACGATGATGAGGATGACATTGTTGCTCTTGAAAGAAAGATGTAGTCTGCAGGGATGCCTTAAAATATTTGGAAACATGCTCAGCAAGAACTGCAGTCAGCCTGAAATATTTTTAGCGAATTATAACAAGCAAATTTAAATTGATAACCTTCCGGAAAAACTCTTGGTTTATCACATCAATTTGCTAATATATATATATATATATATATATATATATATATATATATATATATATATATATATATATATATATATATATATATATATATATATATATATGGAAAAAGGGGTTTGAATACCTCGGTGATAGAATTAGAAGAATACTACGTATAAAGTTTTATGTGGTTGAGTTTTGTTATAAAATGTAAAAGGATATAAAAGTAATTTTATTTAAAAATCCCTTACCTCCCCTTGTAAACCAAACAAGAGGATAGTTATTTTCCCTCCCCTCCCCTCCTTTGAACCAAACAGAGTCTTGATTAAAATCCCTCCCCTCCCTTTTCCTCCCTTCCCCTCCCTTCCCCTCCCCTCCATTAAAATCCCTCCCTTCCCCTCCCCTCCTTTGAACCAAACAGACCCTAAAGATTATTCAATGTCGTTGTACATTTATTCAATTGTTGTAAATTTTATTTCCGCTGTGCAATGTAAAGTGTAAAGTTTTATGTAAACTCTGATGTAAAGTGAAAAGTTTAAATTTCCTTGTAAAATTGTACTAAAGGAAGTGGAAATATCCTGTAGAACATCTCGAATTCAGTTGTATTTGGGATTCGGGGCGTTACACATCCATGTTGAGGGAATCATCACGCTTGACGTGGCGGAAGGAAAAGCCCCAGCAACTCAAACGGAGGCATTAGTGTAACACCCCGCAAAATTGAGTTATGACAATTTTGTCCACGGATGTTACGCACATGTACTTTGTACCGTTACGGGTAATTTTGTAACGTATTTTAATATAAACATCATACGTATTTCATATTTCGACTATTTATACATTTTCCGTCTTCCCAAATTTTTTTTATCCTATTTGAGCCAAATCAAATATTAAATTTTATGCTCGTGTTTTTATGTGTATTGCACGTGTTTTCAATACATGTGACGACCTCGTATATTGCACCGTTACGGGTAATGTTTTTCAACTATTTATTTTTATAACTTATTCGAATTCATTTTATAGATTGAAATTCATCTTTCAACTATTTTTGATACAGATATATTTTTATACGTGCATTGCACCTAATTTTTTTATGCACATGTTTATTTTAAATTTTCTAAAGGTTATGCACACATTTCTTCTCTTTTATTTCTCACATTTGTATTATTTATTTTCAATTAAAACGCATAGGCCTAAAATCTATTTTAAAGCCCACTAGAAAATCAATTTAAAAGAGAAGCCATGATTAATTAATTTTTAAGATGAACACTTTTTAATCCTACACATTTGTCATGTGTAACACCCCCCACACACATTTTAAACAATTATTTAAAATATGTGAAGTGTACACATAGCACGTGCACACGTGCCATGTGCACACTCCGAGAATTGGTCGGCTGCACTTAATGGGGGAATCAAGAGAGAGAGTGGAGTAGTGGGTAGTTAATTGTTTTAGTGGGTTAATTAAATTAACCTCTAATAATAGATTAATCTTTCCCTTATAAACACCCCCCCCCCTCCCCCCTCTTTGACCTTCATCAGAAAAATTAAACAAAATCAAAATGGATGGTGTTGTGCTGCCGAAGCATGCTTTGGTTGTGGTTCTTTTGGGGCACGGTTTTCGAGGGGAAGTGGAAGGCATTTTAGGAGTTGTATTTGCTTGAAAAATTCTTTAATTAGGTGGGTGTCTCTTTTGCTTTCTAAATTAAAATAGAATGCATGTGTAGGTAATTTGATTGATAATTGCTATGAGTTCTTCATTTTATTTTGGTTATGCATGTGGTGTTGTTATTTAGAATATTTGGTAGTAATGAAATATGTGAATTGTTGCATGCTAAATGAAAGTTACATCATGAAATAATTAGGGTGTTGAATTAAAATTCCATTTCATTAGTATGTTGAAGTGGTCAGACACAAATATTATGTTGTGGTTGGATTATAGGAAGTGTGCATTTATATGTATAAAAGTTGTTAATTAGGCACAAGAATTTGTGTAATTGTTAGAGGAAAATTATAAAATCAATGGGGTTGAACATTTCTAAAAGAAAGTATATACATTCATGTTAATAGTTAGATTCTTCTAATTGCAATAGATGTATACTAGATTTCTAAAAAAATAATTATTTGAGTTAATTTGTGAACAAACCTTATGCTAATGTGGGTAAAATCAGTAAAGAAGTAATTCTGGAAGTTAGTAATATAAAGTAATATTAATTTGGAAAAAAAGATTAGAAATCAAAATTAGTTGAAAGTGTTCAAAATGAGATTAATCAGATAGCAGAGTCATATGAATTTAAACCCTTTTATGATCAGTAATGGCATTTGGGCTTGGTGGAGGCGCTGGCATGTGGCACCTGGGTTGGCTTTGTTCTTTTCTTTTATTTTTTAATTAAATTAAAGAGTGTTTTGGGGTTATAAAAACAATTCAGTAAGCTTATTAACAAATTAGTGAGTTGGCTTTTATTTTTGAAATTAAATCAAAGAGTGTTTTGGCGTTATAAAAACAATTTAGGAAGCTTATTAATAAATTAGTGAGTTGACCTGTTGGTTGGCTTGCGGGTTGGCTGGCCTTAGGTCTCGGGTTCGAGTCTAGCCATACACATATTTTGTTTTATTTATTTTTTGGGGTTTTTCATGATTATAAAATTTGGGAAAAGTTCTAATATCGTTCTAAAATATTATTTAAGCTCTAAGAATTATTTCTACAATATTTATGCTATATTTGTGAGAATTAGAAGTGGTATTTCACACTAAATAATGTGTTGGAGAACTTTGAATACAAATTAAAAGAGTGATTTTTTGTATGATTAGAGAAGATTAAAAGTATAATACAATTTGGATTCATCTTGGTGATATTTCATGATTTTTAATCCATTTGATTATGTGAATAGTTGGGTTTGCCTACAAAGCTTTAATTAATTCAATCGATGATGAGAGTGAGATTGTTCACTTCATGGTTTTTGAATACAAAGAAATGAATATGAAGAATTTATGAATAAAGAATTGGGTTATCTATGTTGAGGTTAGATGTAACCTATGTGGTCTCTGTTGAGACAGTTGTTGTTCTAGAGTGAGCGAGGCCCAGATTATCGGCAGTTGGAATATATGGATTTTTAAGAAGCAACTAGTGTGGGTTGACTTTCTCTTGAGAAGTGGCCAATGTGGCTAACTGTCTCAGTGATTTTGTTTAAGCCCGGTGTGTAAGCTAGACTCTAGGTCATAATAACTATAACTTAAACTTAAGTATAGGAACTAGTTGGTGACATGATGAAATAAGAGCAAATGTGAGTTATGGACTCCAGAATGATCCATGGAGCGAAAATGATCTCCAGTATTCCGGGACAAGAGCGACGCTCATGGGGCATTTGTGCGATGAGGGTTGCAGAATGTCTCACGGATTGGGACAATTCCCAGTATTCTAGGACGATGGATGTAAAGGACACATAATGATCCACGGAGAGGAATTGATCTCCAGTATTCCGGGGCGAGAACCAATACTCGCAGAGTGTCTAAATCTTGCAGTAGTCATAGTAGTAGGTTGCATGGCGAGGGATTTAACCCGATAATGTAGAATACATAGGTTCTTGCCCTCAGACCTAAGTAGAATGGGATGCATAGAATCCGAACAAGTATGCATTAATGTCATCGTAGTCTGAACATCTACATTAGGCATTAAGTCATTGCATACACTGACATATTTCGGATAGCCACTTTTTATATTTTATTGTGCATTCAAGTTTGTGTTTGCTAAAGTAATGGAATCGTTGTTTTATAGTATTGCGTCAGTTGTATGAAACTGACGTGCCCACAGTTTTCAAGTGCAGGACTTGGATTTGGCATAAAGATGAATTGATGCTGATGATTATTTAAATGTTCAAGTTGTTACAGTTGTATCTATTTTGATGTATTCATTTAAATTCCGCCGAGTTAATGTAAAAGAACATGTTGTATGAATAAAAGTTTTAAATTCCTTGTAAAATTGTACGAATTTAAAGTAAAAGATCTTGTTGTACTACGAATTACATGTTAATGAAATTCGGAGCGTTACAGATTGGTATCAGAGCCTACTTCAAAAAGCAGTATAAAATTACAAGGACGACACATTATGGTGGATATTAGAAGCGTGAGTGTCAGTTTTGAGTCATGAATGATGAAGTTATTGAACTTGCATTAATGATACTCTCCTCGTAAATATTGATGTGATATTGTATGCGAGTATGTTCCTTGGTATTAGAGTGGCGCAGCAGAAGCGTGGTGGGTTTGAACCCACATTCATGATACCTTAGACATAGACACACTTCCCTCTTTAACTTTTCTTCGTGGATTTTCATCGTAATACTTTTTCATTCTTAAAGTTAATATTTTTCTTTAAAGAATTATTTTCTTATACTATTAATTCACTTGGATATTGATTATTCTATCTATCTTTCTTAGTCTTAAATCTTTTAAGTTTTACTTACTCGTTTTCTTTCACGATGTTTTATCCTCCTTAGTTTTATGCGCTTTTACGTCACTTATTTTTTCTATTACTTGTACATATTCTAGTAAGTTTTGAATTACTAAATTATTATTAGAAATATCATTTTCTTTTGCTATTATTTCTATTAGATTTAGATTTAGATTTTTTTTGTTTACATTCACTTTACAAACACTTTGATTTCACGATACTATATTTTTTCATTATTTTTGTCTTATTTATTTCAGTATATTTCAACATGATTGTAATATTTTACTTACATAAATATAATATACCTCATTAAGATTTTCTTTTAGTACCAATTTTATTTTACATCTTACAATCAATGATATTATTATATTCTTATTATTTACTACTTTCGTTAGATATACTTTTACTACCAATAGATACTTATTAATTTTGTAGCTTTATACTTCTCTAATATAATACATACACTCACTATTTATATTTTATCCTTATTGCAATTTTTATTATCTTGACATTCTTGGCTACTACATACACTTTCCACTGATTCCCATATATATATCTTGTATTTCAACATACTTACTATACATGTCATTTTACACTTATATAATTATTTATGTTTATTATCTTAATTTACTACACTACATAATCAGTGTTTTCATTTGTATTTTCAGCTCTTGCATACATTTTATTATATTTTTGTCTTAATGTTATAAATCCTTTTCATTACCACTAATTTTATATATTCGATATTTATAATCTATATTTCTACTATAATATTACATCATTGTAATTTTCTATTTCTACTATCATTACTTTTACTTCTATTTTTATATCCCAAATTTCAAAATATAACATCATACTTAAAGTTAAACATCTAATATCCAAGTACATATGGAAGATTACATCATTCAATTCATCGTTTTGGTGCAACCAGATGTCGAGAGGGCAAATCTGCTACTAGACATCAATGGAGGCAAACTGTAACTGGATGTCGGAGAGGCAAAGTCTGCAACCGAATTTTCAGAAGACAAACTGCAATCGGATGTCTTAGAAGTAATTCTGTAACTTGAGGTCAAGGAAGCAAGCCTGCAGTTGGATACCAACGAGGCGAACCCACAACAAAGAAGATTTTCTACTTTAATAAACCCCACTTTTATTTCTATTTTCACATATATATTACCAATATACAATTTTATAATATTTTACAACTTAGCCTATACTACTTCAACTTTATAATACAGATATACTTCTATACACATTTATTTATTTACCCTACTATTTTGTTACTATATCTATCATATATGTTATTATTATTTTTCAATCTATATTACTGGTTACTCTTACTTTGTTTCTCCGATTGCTTATAGATTTCACATTTATAATATTGTTGCCTTTACGATTGATTATGATAATGTATGCTAATTTCTTTCTCTACTTGAAAATTTGAAAATATTTGTATATATACCAACCAGTATTCTATATCTTTAATTTTTAAAATCGTATATATAATTATTGTATTTAGTTTACAAATTATTTTATGATATTAACTTGTTATACAGAATTATTTTTATCTTATATTGTCTATACTTTTAACTAAATTTCGTGATCATATATTTTTCAAACTTTTATCCAATATTCTTCTAAATTTCTAACTCAATATAGTACTAGTTTAGTTTGCGATTTTAATCATTCTACCGCTTATTACTTTGACAAATTTTTTATTACTAAGCCTATTAATAATTTATTTGAGTATCTATTGACTATGATTCTCTTTATTCTTTCCAATTGCTTTATTTTCCAAACTTTTTCAAATTAACGACTTAATTTATATTTTCGTTTCATCTAACACTTTACATAATATTATTTTTTGTACGAAAATTTCTTTCAATCTATACTGTTTTTTTTGTGTGTTAAAGGTAGGGTAAGCCCCTACCTCACAATAACTATATTAATAAAGAGTAATTACAGTTCCGTAGTACAAAATGTTATCAAGTAGATTCAGCTCACAGCTGCCGACCAACTTGATCAGAAGGAGAAGTCACAATATCAGTCTGAGCAATGGATGGACTTGTAACTGCGTCCCAAAAAAACATACATCTTGCATACCAAAAATAAGAAAAACCTCCCCACGGAAGTCTCAGCCAGAGTAGCTGCCTTCTCCACTCACAGCTTGGTCAATACGCATCAGTGCCTGCTTGAGTAAGATATCCTGCACATCGGCCTGCACAATTTCCCTTAACAGTGCCTGCTTCTTCTTCTTGTCATCAACTTCATCTAGCTAGGATCGAAACCAAAACAATGCATTAAAAATAATTTGTTGCAGTGTGAGGGATTTAGCAGAAAAAACACACTCATTTCTAGCAAACCAGATACTCCAGCAAATTGAAATAGTGAGGAGATGCCAAGTGTGTCTTTATGCATGTGTACCAAAGCACCAAGAAGTAAAGCATTCATGCAGGTCATTGGACAGTGAGCGTATGGTGGTAGTGGCCATAGGGCATGCAAAGAAAATGTGGTAGGCAGTTTCGACAGGACACGAACAAGCTGTGCATGTTGTGTCTCCTGGCCATCCTTTAGAGTGGAGAAAGTCTTTGGAATTGAGTCTGCCCCAACTCAATATTTTTTTGTATGAAAATTTCTTTCAATCTATACTGTCTTTTATAGTCACATTTCTTTTCTTATGCTATTTTCCTAGTTTTCTTGTTTCGTTCCTAAAAAATTATGATACTCATAGTTTTGTTGTATAAGTTTACCATGTTTTTCCACATTACATATTTTTAAACTACATTTTTTTTTGATATTTGAAGTTTTTTTATATACAATAATGATTTTTTTCTTGGGTGTGTACAAGAAACAACTTTTACCCTAGTAAGTTCTAAGGACAGAACTGTTCTAAGAGGGGGGTGGGGGGTGGGATGTAACATCCCACAAAATTGAGTTATAACAATTTTGCCCACGGTTGTTACGCACATATATTTTGTACTGTTAAGGGTAATATTCGTAACTAATTTTAATATAGACATCATACGTATTTCATATTTCGACTACTTATACATTTTCCGTCTTCCCAAAATTCATTTTTTATCCTATTTGAGCCAATTCAAATATTCAATTTTATCCTCGTATTTTTACATGTATTGCACGTGTTTTCAATACACGTGATGACCACATATATTGCACCGTTACGGGTAATGTTTTTCAACTATTTATTTTTATAACTTGTTCGAATTCATTTTATCGATTAAATTCATCTTTCTCCTATTTTTGACTCAGAAATATTTTGATACGTGCATTGCACATAAAACTTTATGCACATGTTTAATTTAAATTTTCTAAAGGTTATGCACACTTTTCTTCTCTTTTATTTGTCACATTTGTATTATTTCTTTTCAATTAGAATCCATAGGCCTAAAGTCTATTTTAAAGCCCAATAGAAAATTAATTAAAAAGAAAAGCCCATGATTAATTAATTTTTAAGATGAACACTTTTTAATCCTACACATTTGTCATGTGTAACACCCCCCCCCCACACACACACACACACATTTTAAACAAATAATTAAAATATGTGAAGTGCAATGCACGTATAGCACGTGCACACGTGCCATGTGCACACTCCAAGAATTGGTTGGCTGCACTTCATGGGGGAATGGAGAGAGAGAGTGGAGTAGTGGGTTAATTAGTGGGTAGTTAATTGTTTTAGTGGGTTAATTAGTGGATAGTTAATTGTTTTAGTGGGTTGATTAAATTAACCTTTAATAATAGATTAATCTTTCCCTTATAACCCCCCCCCCCCCCCCCCCCCCCCCCGACCTTCATCAGAATAATTAAACAAAATCAAAATGGATGGTGTTGTGCTGCCGAATCATGCTTTGGTTGTGGTTCTTTTGGGGGCACGGTTTTCGAGGGAAAGTGGAAGGCATTTTAGGAGTTGTATTTTCTTGAAAAATTCTTCAATTAGGTGGTTATCTCTTTTGCTTTCTAAATTAAAATAGAATGCATGTGTAGGTAATTTGATTGATAATTGCTATGAGTTCTTCATTTTATTTTGGTGATGCATGTGGTGTTGTTATTTAGAATGTTTGGTAGTAATGAAATATGTGAATTGTTACATGCTAAAAGAAAGTTACATCATGAAATAATTAGGGTGTTGAATTAAAATTCCATTTCATTAGTATGTTGAAGTGGTCAGGCACAAATATTATGCCATGGTTGGATTATAGGAAGTGTGCATTTATATGTGCAAAAGTTGTTAATTAGGCACAAGAATTTGTGTAATTGTTAGAGGAAAATTATAAAATCAATGGGGTTGAAATTTTCTAAAAGAAAGTATATGCATTCATGTTAATAGTTAGATTCTTCTAATTGCAATAGATGTATACTAGATTTCTAAAAAACTAATTACTTGAGTTAATTTGTGAACAAACCTTATGCTAATGTGGGTAAAATCAGTAAAGAAATAATTCTGGAAGTTAGTAATATAATTTGGTAATATTAATTTGGGATAAAAGATTAGAAATTAAAAATAGTTGAAAGTGTTCAAAATGAGATTAATCAGAGAGCTGAGTCATATGAATTTAAACTCCTTTATGATCAGTAGTGGTATTTGGGCTTGGTGGCTAGCGCAGGTACCAGTGCGCAGGCACCAGTGCTCAGGCGCTGCCACGTGGCACCTTGGGGGGGGGGGGGGAGGGGGGTTCTCTGGTCACGGACTCAAGCCTGGGTTGGCTCTGTTCTTTTCTTTTATTTTTGAAATTAAATCAAAGAGTATTTTGGGGTTTTAAAAATAATTTAGGAAGCTTATTAACAAATTAGTGAGTTGGCTTTTAATTTTGAAATTAAATCAAAGAGTGTTTTGGGGTTATAAAAACAATTCAGGAAGCTTATTAACAAATTAGTGAGTCGGCCTCCTTGTTGGCTTGCGGGTTGGCTGGCCTTGGGTCTCGGGTTCGAGTCTAGCCATACACATATTTTGTTTTATTTATTTTTTGGGGTTTCTCATGATTATAAAATTGAGAAAAGTTCTAATATCATTCTAAAATATTATTTAAGCTCTAAGAATTATTTCTAAAATATTTATGATATATTTGTGAAAATTAGAAGTGGTATTTCACACTAAATAATGTGTTGGAGAACTCTGAATACAAATTAAAAGGGAGATTTTTGAATGATTAGAGAAGATTAAAAGTATAATACAATTTGGATTCATCTTGGTGAAATTTCATGATTTTTTATCTATTTGATTAAGATGATAGTTGGGTTTGCCTAGAAAGCTTTAATTAATTCAATCAATGATGAAAGTGTGATTGGTCACTTCATGGTTTATGAATACAAAGAAATGAATATGAAAATTTTATGAATAAAGAATTGAGTTATCTATGTTGAGGTTAGATGTAACCTATGTGATCTTTGTTGAGACAGTTGTTGTTCTAGAGTGAGCGAGGCCCAGATTACCGGCAGTTGGAATATATGGATTTTTAAGAAGCAACCAGTGTGGGTTGACTTTCTCTTGAGAAGTGGCCAGTGTGGCTAACTATCTCAGTGATTTTGTTTAAGCCCGGTGGGTAAGCTAGATTGTAGGTCTTAATAACTATAACTTAAACTTAAGGACAGGCACTAGTTGGTGACATGGTGAAATAAGAGCAAATATGAGTTATGGACTCCAAAATGATCATTGGAGGGAGACAGTCCTTAGTATTCCAGGACGATGGATGTAAAGGCCATAGAATGATCCACAGAGCGGGAATGATCTCCAGTATTCCTGGACAAGAGCGATGCTCATGGAGTATTTATGCGATCAGGGTTCCAGAATGACTCGCGGAGTGAGACAATCCCCAGTATCACGGGATGATGGATGTAAATGCCACAGAATGATCCACGGAGAGAGTCTGATCTTCAGTATTCCGGGGCGAGAACCAATACTCGCAGTGTCTAAATCTTATAGTAGTCATAGTAGTAGGTTGCATGGCGAGGGATTTAACCATATAATGTAGAGTACGTAGGTGCTTTCCCTCAGACCTATGTAGAATGGGATGCATAGAATCTGGAACAAGTATGCATTAGTGTCATCGTTGTCTGAACATCTGCATTAGGCATTAATTCATTGCATACACTGACATATTTAGGATAGTCACTTTTTACACTTTATTGTGCATTCATGTTTGTGTTTGCTAAAGTAAGAGAATTGTTGTTTTATAGCATTGCGTCAGTTGTATGTAACTGAAGTGCCCACAGTTTTCAAGTGTAGGACTTGGATTTGCAAGAGGGAATAAAGATAAATTGATGCTGATGATTATTTAAATGTTCAAGTTGTTACAGTTGTATATATTTTGATGTATTCATTTAAATTCCACTACGTTAATGTAAAAGAAGTTGTTGTATAAATAAAAGTTTTAAATTATTGGTAAAATTGTACGAATTTGAAGTAAAAGATCTTGTTGTGCTACGAATTACATGTAAATGGAATTCGGGTGTTACAATTAGACTTCCTGTTATCGACATCAAAGCCGCGTACAATGCTATATTTAGCTGCTCAGGCCTAGCAGCTTTCCATGCGGTTGCCTCCACATTTCACATTAAAAGGAAGTTTCCAACAATAGCAGGCATAGGCCACATAGTGGAAAACCAAGAGGCAGCGCGAGCATGTTACACTGCCCCTGTGGGGGGCTCATTTCTTCCACTTGATACCATCGAACCCCCTCCAGACAGTAGTCATGCAAACTCAGAGCCCGTTGATGAATTAGAAGAGATCCCTTTTTCTTAAGAGGATCAGAGCAATAGTTTTTGCGTCAGCAAGACCCTTCCTCTCCAGCTCATGGAGCATCTCATCGCATGTGTAAGAGAAAATCAAGACTCTTTTGCCTGGACCGCAGCTGACATGACAAGAAATCTCGGAGACCTAATCATGCGTCATCTTAGTGTGAGTCCGAATGCCAAGCCCACTCAGGAACGATATCGCAAATTTGCTCCAGATAGGCTCCTGGCGGTCAAAGAAGAAGTCGACAAACTCCTAGCCGCACGCTTCATCTAAGAAGTTAATTACCTAGAGTGATTAGCAAACGTGGAGATGGTTCAGAAAGATAACGGTAACCAGAGAATGTGCATAGACTTTATAGATCCTAACAAGGCTTGTCCGAAAGACCCGTTGCTTCTCCCCAGCATAGACGCACTAATCGATGCCACGTCGGGTCATGTACTCCTAACTTTCATGGATGCATTTTCTGGGTATAATCATATCTAAATGTACTGCTATCGAGTTATACCTTTTGGCCAGAAAAATGCCAACGCTACTTATTAACGTCTTGTAAATAAGGTCTTCAAGAATCAAATCGGCAGGAACATGAAAGTATACGTGGATGATATGTTAGTCAAAAACGTCCAAAAGGAAGACCACGTCATCGACCTCCAGGAAGCAATCGAATAATTGCACAAGTATAACATGCATCTAAATCCTACAAAATGCGCTTTCGGAGTATCCTCTGATAAATTCCTGGGCTTTAAGGCTAGTCAAAGGGGAATCAAAACCAATCCAGAGAAAATCCAGGCAATTCACAACATGTCTCCCCCAACTACGATCAAAGAAGTGCATAAATTAACTGGTCGCTTGGCCACCATTAGCTGATTCCTCTCTAAGTCTGGGGAGAAATGTTTTCCATTTTTCAAAATTCTACGGGGCTCGAAAGGTTTCGAGTGGGGGGAGGAACAACAGATCGCCTTCGAACAACTCAGAGCATACTTTATCAACCCTCTGCTCCTGAGCAAGCCCGAGCCAGGTGAAATCCTTTACCTTTACTTAGCCACCTCCGACCAGACTCTTAGTGTAATCCTAGTCAGAGAAGAAGACAGGGTTCATAAACCAATCTACTATGTGAGCAAGGTACTCCATAATGCAAAACTCCGTTACTTGAAGATGGAAAAGATGTCCTCTGCACTGGTCATGGTAGCTCGAAAACTTTGCCCCTATTTCCAAGCGCATTCCATATTTGTCCTTACCGATCAGCCGCTCAAGCAAGTGCTCCTCAAACCGGAAAGTTCCGGAAGATTGATGAAGTGGTCCATTGAACTGAGTCAACACGACATCGGCTACTGATCGAGAACAGCCATCAATGCCCTGGCCTTGGCCAAATTTATTGTGGAAACCACCATCACCGAAAACCCCCTACTTTGAAAAGTGTATATAGATGGGTCTTCTGACCTCGAAGGAAGCGGAGAAGGAGTTATTTTGCTTGGGCCCGATAAGTTTTGTCACGCCCCGCTTCCCAAAAATATGAAATACGAATACATGACATTGGCCCAGCGAATGACTAACGTCATCCATAAGCTGTTTATCCGAGTAACTTAACAATATAATCAATACAAAACAATTGCGCAGGCAATATTAATAATCTCATGAACAATAATACTTGAAATGAAGCAATATAAAATATCCAAGTAAAATAATAATCCAACATCTGGAAATAAATAATAACAATATTCGGGTCAAAAGCCCACAATACAATGAAATAACAAAAGTTCAATAATTAAGTCTTCATAACAAAGCAATAATTATTTATTAAGAAGCGATGCAATCAATTCCTTCACGAATATTATTCTCCCAATCCATCAGGCAATTCTCCATCAATACTTGTAAACACTTCATCTAAAAAGAGAGAAAAAATTGTCCTTGGAGCAAGTCATGGACAGCAAGTAGAGAAAGCAGGGAACAATGAATTAACGATATTACAATGAAGTCAATGGATCAATAGGAGTCAATAACATGGCACGACAGCAATAATCAATAACATGGTAATCGATGCAATAGTTCGGTATCAATAACACTTAGACAATAATCGATATCAATAGGAACAATGATGAACAAAATGCAATGTCGATGTGATGCAAACCCTTAAGTCTATTATTCATTTTAATCCTAACTAATGCACATACTACTGCATCCCATACTACAGGTTCGATGCATACAACCAATTTCGTTTAGACATAAGTGGAAGATTCTATAGATCATGTACTCGGCAACGATAATCAATATTCACCTTTCGGTGCACAGTACGGTCATCGGCAATGATACAATACACGATATATTGGGTTACCATCGTAACCACAATCACACGATAAAACAATAGCCGGAACAATACGATCATCGGCAACGATACAATACATGATAGATTGTGTTACCGTCATAACCACAGTCACACGATAAAACAATAGCTGGGACAATATTTAGGGAAACACGGTCCCCTCCTCCGAGTACAGTCACTACGTCATCACCTACTCCATTCAATCCCTTAAAACTCTGGGTTATTTAATTATTTTATCAATACAACAATACAATATGAAATCTAGATATTTAATGGACGATGGTAACAATATGGAAACAATAGGATGATAACATGGATATGATGATTAGAATCGTGACAATAACTCATTGGGATCATTCAATGCAACATAAATTCATTAATTCATGCAATAGTATGATATATGAATAATTAATCTAATAAAATATGGAATATTAAATTCTGGACAGCAAGAGTAGTCTGTACAAAAATACAGTTTTCCGTTGTTTCAGAAATCGAAAAGTGAATCCGTCAGAAATTCTAGAAATTAGACTTCCTCATGGTTCCAACGCATATTTAAAGTTCAAAATCCGACAATAGTAGCTAGGTTAAACACATGGTTCTTTACAGATTTTATGTTCAGGTAGAAACTCAACATCATGTTTTTATAATTTTAGAAATAGCGAAAACTCAAGATAAAATTCATTAAAAATATTTTCTAGACTCCTAAACATGTTAAGAAACAATTTGGAAATTTTTAAAGTTAAATTTTATCATTTGATCAGCCTTTTTACTGTATAGGTATGCAAGATACAAGAATCTGAAAATCTGAAAGTAAAAACACAGCTATAGTAAAACGGGCATAACTTTTGCTACACAACTCGGAATTTAGAAATTCAAGATGTTTTGGAAACTAGAAAGATAAGGCTACAATTCATATTCAGAAAGTAATTCATTTTAATATCATTTACTAGTTCAAAAAAGGAGTCAACATACAGGTCAGCAAGCAATATACAGGTTTTGTGTAGTTTCATGAAATAAATTAATTAAACATGATGGGTATCAATTTTATTAATCGATCAACTATATAATCAACATGACGAGTATAAAAAAATGGTGAATAAAATTAGAACACACTCATACATCAATTTATCATCAATCAACCATCAATCGATCAAACAACATACAACCTAGCAATTCTCTTTACAATCATTAATCGTGTCATGATTATACGATTACCCTATTATCAATTCTACATGAATGCATGAAAGATCCAATCTTTAGAGTCAAAAGTGGCACGAAGTCAAGAATATTGGGGTTAGCTCGTGTAAACCCTCAATAGACCCAACGAAGATAATCAATACAATGATAGGATAACAAATAGGATCTACTTGCAGGAATTTCAACAAAACTTAAATTTGATACAATTAACAATTCATGAGAACGGTGACTTGCCAGTTAGAAGGTAAATACGAATACCAAGAATAACGGGATAAGAATTCTGAAGCAACGAACCCACGAACTAGCAATTCACCAATAGCACGTGCAATACATGTGCAATAAAAGAGATCCAAAGCACACACAGTGGCCAGGGACAGCGATACAAAGAGAGACAACAGCCAATAGCGACAGCGGCAACAGTGGCCAGGGGCAGCGGTGCTGGTGTCGACGGCAAGGGGTTAAGGGTGAGGCATCGGGGTTGACGTCGACGGAGTGGGTCGACGGATTAGGGGGGATGGGATTTGGGGTTTGATGGGTTCTGGCGCCGTTAATGTCAAGGACAGGAAAAATAAGGAGGTGCAGGGGGGTTTCGATGTGGTGGCGGCATCGTGGAGAGGCAGAACCGACAAGGGGAGTAGGGCGGCGACGGGGTATGGTCACCGGAGTACGGGGGTGGCCGGAGCTGGCCGGGGAAGACGACGGAATAGGGTTCTTGGGTTTTGGCGGAAAAAAAAAACACACACACACGCACAGAGGAAAGAGAATAGGCGGCTGGGATTTTGATTGTGTGCAATTTTTAGTGTTTACAGTAGAGTTGTATTTATAGGGTACTGGGTTGGTGAAATAAGATCCAATAATAGCAGATTTGGGGGTTACAAGTTTACTTTACAATACTCATTGCACCTTAATTTCCCTGCATCCAATAACGGAGCTTAATATGAACCATTGATTCCTTGTCTCCGATTAGCACGAGAAGCGGGCGCACATAGAATCGAGATGTTTAGCGACTTCCAGTTAGTCGTCAACCAAGTCCAAGGCAAGTATGATGCCAGGGACGATCGCATGGACAAGTACTTGTCACAAGTGAAGAAACTCCTGACAACAGTCAGAGAAGCTAATGTCACACATTCCTCACGAGCAAAATGGGCAAGCAGATGCCTTCTCCAAGTTAGCTTCCTCATCTCTCAATGGGCTTGATCGCATGGTCCTCATTGAAGTCCATCTCAAGTCGAGCATCGAGGAGGATGTGTTAAAGCTTATGGCCGCCACACCCCAAATGTCTGAAGATTGTTGGATGAAACCCCTGGTCGATTTCCTCGATAAGGGAATCCTCCCTAGAGATCACAAAGCAAGGAAGATTTAGACAAGGGTAGAGAGATACACTCTCGTGGAATGACTCCAATACAAATGCTTATACACCATAGTTGATGGCAGACCCTATCTTAGATGTCTCACTCCAAAGGAAGCGCAGTACGCCCTCAAAGAACAACATGAAGGAATTGGTAGCTGCCATCAAGGGGCAAGATCCCTCGCACGAACGATACTTAATCATGGGTACTATTGGCCCATGTTGCTCAGTGACACGCAAGAATATATTCGACAGTATGACCCCTATCAGAAGCATCCAGCGATCAAGCATGGACCTCAAGCAATCCTCAACTCTATGTCTGGCCACATCCCCTTTGCCATGTGGGGAATAGACTTGCTTGGACCATTTCTGCCAGCAGCTGGCCAAAGAATTTTCCTAGTGGTTACCATCGACTACTTCACAAAGTGGGTTGAAGTAGAGTCGCTAGCCACTATCACAAAGCAGAAAAGCCAACAGTTCTTTTGGAGGAACATTGTATGCAGATTTTGGATCCCCTGAATACTCGTCTCCTATAATGGCACACAATTCACTGACAAATATTTTTCCAGTTCTGCACAGATTTGAGAATCACTCAGTGCTTCACCTCATCCCCAAACTAATAGCCAAGTTAAAAATGCAAATCGATAGATTCTAGATGGCCTTAAGAAGAGACTGGTAGAAGCCACGAAAGGTCTATGGGTTGAAGAGCTGCCAAGTGTGTTGTAGTCTTACAGAACCACAAAGCAGACGCTAACGGAGAAGCACCATTCAACCTCGCCTACGGCTCGGAAGCTCTTATCCCCTTGGAAGTTGGATTTCCCTCTCCCCGTCTTCTTTCTTTCAATGAAAAGCAAAATTCCAACAATCTACGAGCCAATCTCGACATTGTTGAAGAGGTACGAAAAAGGTCGGCTATACGGAGAAATATTTATCAGCAAAGGGTCGAGAAGTTTTATAACAAGAAAGTCTACCCCACCAATCTGAAAGAGGGAGACCTCGTCTTGTGTAAACTCGAAATCTCAGACCCATGAAGAAAAGGAAAGATCTCTCCGGGTCATACAAGGTCTCTCAAGTGATTCACCCGGGGTCATATCGACTTGAAGACTTGGGGGAGGGGGGAGGAGAAAATATCCAGAACATGGAATGCCAAGCACCTCATGAAGTACAACGAGAGTGTATGAAATGCCCTATTTTAACAGTGGAACTTTTAAAATTTGTAATAAAGGCCAGCCACTAGAGCAGCCATTTGGTTTATTTTTTCTTTCAATAAAGACCGCTTTCACTACCGGCCAACACATGTAATAAAGGTCAGCCATTAGAGCAGCCCCTTAGTTCATTTCTCAATAATATTATCTAGTTTATTTCTAGAAATTTGGTTCAATTTTATTAAAGCAAACAACGAGTTAAACGCTCAACTTACATCTAAAAACGGCACTAAAAAATTGTTAAAAGCTTTCTACAAGAAGGATTCGGAGTCCATACCCATGGCTCGAAGTTACTCTAGCAATTTGCAATAAAACAAATTCAGAGTTTGCTTCACCATTCGATCTGCTCCTGCAACCTGTTAATACTAAAACTAACAAGTGTAGAATCCATACTCATGGCTCGAAGTTACTTAAGCAATTTGCACTGAAGCAAATTAAGAGTTCGCTTCGTCATTCGATCTGTTCCTGAAACTAGTTAAAATTCCTTAAAGACAGATTAGAGGTCCAAAATCGTGGATTTACTCCAGTAAAATTTGCAAAGCAACACTTAGAGTTCAACTCGCAACTCGATGTGACTCTCACAATTTGTTGGAGGACCCATACAGCAAGCTTGGAAAACAACTCTCCCTCAGAGTTGCTCCTACAACTAGTTGAGTACAAGTTGGATGAGTTCTAAACTCTGTCCCACATCATCGACAGTTCGCTAGCTATACACAACAAACTTGAGGCCCTGTTATTTAGCTACAAAGAACTCAGTTGATAGCTCATCAATCTCAACGACAAGGTGCACAACAAGAATTAGACAGATGTAAAGATTTATCCAAATCAAAAGAACTATCGCGAACCCATATGTTTAGATCCAGTACCACTACAAGTATTTACAAATACAAAACTATAGATCGTTTACAGTGAACCACAAAAAGTCATCAAGTGAAAAAATCAATACAACGGCACACCAAAACATTAGGCAGCTTGTGAACCCTACAATGCAATCTACAAACCATCCTTTTAGGTCCATGGGCAAGGAACGTTATTCCTAAGAGATACAAGTCTCCTTGCGGGTTTCTTGACGGGCACCATTTTTCCTTAATCGCTGGCATCTTTGGCAAAGAACGTCGTGTTAGGAATTGTGGCCTCAAATACACGTAGGCACGGGGTACTTGAAGTTGGAGAAGAAGAGGAGGAGACAAAGAAGCAAGGGAAGACAAGCAGCAAGAAGAAGAAGTGAAGTCTGGAGGGTTGCGGTCGACCGGTCGGGGGTGCGGTCGACCGACCCAGTCGATTGGGGGTTCTTTGAGTGCAGGCATCCAACAGAGGAGGGGACGGTCGACTGACACTAGGGATGCGATCGACCGGTCAGCCCTCTGGATTGATGTTGCATGATGCGGTCGACCGGCCTGGGGGGCAGTCGACCGACACCGACGCTGATTGTCTCTTTTGGGCTTACAGGAGAAAGGTCCAATTTGCTATATTTGTGTTTATCTTTTAGGGTTTGCTTGGGGGCTATATATATGGCCGTAAACTCTAGGGTTTATTAATCTAGTGTCGTGATCATTATTCAACTTCAAGAGAGATTGTGCCAAGTGTTTCAAAGGTGAGAGAGAGAGATTGAGAGTTGTAATCTCTTTTGTAATCTTTGTATTTCTTTGGGAATAAGAAGTATTGGTTATCTCTGCATATTGGTTGTGTTCTTGTGAGATCCATATATTGTGGTGGCTTGTTCTTGGTTCATCTATTTCTTAGAAGTTTCTATTGCGTGTGGTGCACTTTTGCTATTAGCACTACGAGTTGGGAGAAGATTTCTCCGACAAGTGGTATCAGAGCAGTTGGTTTGAGATGGCCGATAACAAGATGAAGATCGAGAGATTCGATGGGAGTGACTTTGCGATGTGGAAGATTCAGATGATAGCATATCTTCGTCAGAAAGATCTTGATGGTCCGTTGTTTGATGAGAAGCCGGTAGGTGCAGACAAGGATGCGAAGGTCTTGGTAGAGTGGAATCATTTGGATCAGAAGGCACTGGGGTAGATTCAGTTTGGGCCGAGTAGGAAGGCGTTATTTCATATCTCGAAGGCAAAGACCACAAAGGAGGCTATAGAGATTCTCATGGATATGTATAAGAAACCGTCGACATCTAATCAAATTCTTCATCTGAAGAAATTGGTTAATATGAAGTTGAAGGAAGGGGATTTAGTAGCAGAGCATGTGAACAATTACTGTATGGTTTACAATCAGATGGAAACTGCAGGTTTAAAGTTTTCAGAGAGGGGGCAGTCATTGTTACTTCTATCTACTTTACCCGATAGTTATGGTACAGTGGAACAGACTATTACAGGCACTATAACAGATTCGAAGACTCTACAGGATGTGGTGAGTAGCATTCTAATCGAGGAGGTGAGAAGGATGAGAAACGGGGGATATCCATCATCATCTTCTAGAAATTCTGCCATGTACGTTGAGAAGAGACGTGGGAGATCTAAGAGTAGTCGAAGAAGAAAGGATCAGAGTAGTTCATCTGAGAGTGGGTCTGATGACAGCAATGGAGGACATGGACCTGAGTGCTGGTATTGTCACAAGAAGGGTCACATGATGCGCAGTTGCAAGGATTATATGAAGAAGAAGCAGGAGAAACCGAAGAGAGATACTCCAAAGGAAGCTCAAGTAGGGCTTGTTGAGAATCTATTCTTATCAGCTCGGGAGGAGTTGGGCACTCAAGATTGGTGTATTTATTAGGAAGCTTCTTTTCATTGCACTCTGAGGAGAGTGGTATTTGATGACTACGAGGAGGGTTCTTTTGGAGATGTGATCGTGGGGAATGGTCACCGGTGTCTTGTACGTGGGGTTGTTACTGTTCGCGTGCATACCATTGATGATCAAAGTGTTGTCTTGCGGAAGACAAGGCATGTTCCAGACTTGAAGGAAAATCTTATCTCGATTGGAAGGCTAGACAAGGAGGGGTTGTCTACTATAGTTGGTAGTAGGGAGTGGTGCATAGCTACAGGTTCAAGGGTGATTGCAAAAGGAAAGCGTGAGGGAATGCTGTATTTGCTTAGAGACGTGAGGGGCGTTTCTCCTGTAGTTGACTCTCAGTCAGAATCGAGTAGTAGGTTATGTGGGGTGCAACTGGAAGGGAGGTTACTAATTTAGTGGGAGCTGCTGACCATGGAAGTGATCCTAGTGGGAAAGACGTTGCTGCGGAAAGGGTACTTTGCGAATTGGCAGTGGAACCTTCAAGTCGCTCTTGTGAGATAGAGAGCACTGATATCGATATGCGGGGTGATATCGATGAGGGTAACCGAATTGGGACTGTAGGGGTTAAACAGTTTGCGGAGTTTGTGGAGGTGTCGTCCACGGAGGTTTCTAGTGCATAGGGTGCATTGAGAGGCTTCGAACCATATCCGGTGTTGATGGAGATCTTGCGAGGTGGGGAGTCTCATAACACGGAATCTGACATGGGAGGTTGTTTCTCCGGTATTCATGCTCTATGCGATTGGTGGAGCACATCCTTCATAAGACGATAAGGGGTGGTTGGTGCACTCCACGTGGTGGAGTGGCGGAGGTGCTCTTCATGAGAGTGGGGAGTACTTGGGTCTTCCATGAAAGTGGGAGATGGCAGAGATAATGCGAGGAAAGATTGCAATAACTTTGAAGCGTGGTGTATTTAGTCCAAGTGGGAGATTGTTAGGAATTGTGGCCTCAAATACACGTAGGCACGAGGAACTTGAAGTTGGAGAAGAAGAGGAGGAAACAAAGAAGCAAGGGAAGACAAGCAGCAAGAAGAAGAAGTGAAGTCTGGAGGGTTTGCGGTCGACCGGTCAGGGGTGCGATCGACCGACCCAGTCGACTAGGGGTTCTTCGAGTGCAGGCATCCAACAGAGGAGGGGACGGTCAACCGACACTAGGGGTGCAGTTGACCAGTCAGCCCTCTAGATTGATGTTGCACGATGCGGTCGACCGGCCGGGGGGGCAGTCGACCGACACCGACGCTGATTGTCTCTTTTGGGCTTACGAGAGAAAGGCCCAACTTTCTATATTTGTGTTTATCTTTTAGGGTTTGCTTGGGGGCTATATATATGGCCTTAAACTCTAGGGTTTATTAATCTAGTGTCGTGATCATTATTCAACTTCAAGAGAGATTGTGCCGAGTATTTCAAAGGTGAGAGAGAGAGAATGAGAGTTGTAATCTCTTTTGTAATCTTTGTATTTCTTTGGGAATAAGAAGTATTGGTTATCTCTGCATATTGGTTGTGTTCTTGTGAGATCCATATATTGTGCTGCCTTGTTCTTGGTTCATCTATTTCTTGGGAGTTTCTATTGCTTATGGTGCACTTTCGCTATTAGCACTATGAGTTGGGAGTAGATTTCTCCGACACGTCGACCCCGTGGATTGAGTATCCGGGCCAGCACCCGATGAACGAGATTCTCCACGGACCGAAGCTAAACTCGACAAGGCAGACACCCCTCTCAGAGCATCACCCAGATGACGAGGGGGCACCTGCACCGTTAAGTCGCTTCCCCGACGGTTGACCCAGCTCCACCAGCCATTGAGCTCCTTTAATTTCCATATTATCCATGATGTCCTTCTTCACATCAACCATTGCTCCCTTCTTCGCACCAAAAACGTGCAAAGTGCTAGCCGTTCGCAACCCACCAAGCCTCGCTTGGAGACCATACAACTCCAAGTCTTTCTCAACAACCACTTCCTTAAGTATAGCACACTCTCCAATACTGTCTTTTGTCACCTTCGGAGGCAGTAGCATGTTGGCAAGATGATCAGCATGCATGAGGGCTAACTCACAGTCCCTCTCGATAAGTGCCGACTTGAGGCAAACACTTTCCAACCACTCGTCGTCCGACTGAACACGCACATGGTCTATATTTAGTTCCTTTTAGTCGTCTACGAAGATGCTCAACTTCATCAGTGCAGGGATTCTCCCCCGTCCCCACAGTTATATGTCAATAAAGTCGAAGAACATCGCCACACAAGAGAAATAAGTGCCACATTTAAAAGTCATCACAAAACACGGTCGACACTTGGATAAAGGCAATGATAACGCAGGAAAATAGTCATTCATCCACTAAAATGAAGATATAGAAGTGCGGTGGTCAGTCCACAATTAGGCATCATACAATCACTAAATCAAATGCAACTGCAGATTAAACCAGAAACGACTAAAGAAAGTACGAAACATGGAAGGGTGAATCAAGCATACACTTGTCTCCACGGAATCAAGGAGCTCCCAGCGGCCTTCTTTCCTTTCCTTTTCTTCCCCGAACCACTCCTCACGCCCCTCGCGGGGGTATCACCCTCACCACCGTCCTCCTTGCCCGTATCAAGGGCCTCCCCGAAGCGAAGCAGTATATGGTAGTCTTTCCCATCAAAACCAGGAACACTCTACCACGTGCGAAATTACCGCAGCATAAGATTTAACCATCATCCCCTGTGCTTAGACTTGGCCTTTTCCTCAACCTTGGCCACCCCAGCCTTCAGCTCCGCGGCCGCATCAGCGCGGGCCTTCTCCAACTCCAACAAGAGCTCGGCCACCCTTTTCTCCGACTCCTCCCTTTTCTTCGATGCCTCCAGCTTGAGGCGCTCTCACCCTCTCTTTTCGCCAACACCTCCATCTCGAGGCGAGCCTTTCCCTCCTTCCACTTCAGCATCTCCAACTCATCCTTCACCTCCTTCAAGACCTTCTTCTTTTCCCTCTCAGCGTGGGAGATCTGTGCTCTAAAGTTCTTCTTTTCAGCGGCATAGAAGTCCACTAGATGACCAAAGTGACACATTACCTGAAATATAGTTAAAACAATTAAGAAATCATTTTTGCAAACGAGAAGAATGGAAGCCAAAAGTCAAAGAAGAATATATCATATCGTCATGTGCGCCCATGCAATCTCCAAGACCGACTGCTCGGGGGGCTCCATCTTCAGCCTCTCTCAGTCAGCAGGAGTAGGGAGGTGGCAGCTAGCATCAAGGCAGGCGGTAGAGTTCCCCAAGAAGCCCTCCTGTGGCTTCACATTCCAGTTTAGAGTGTAAACCGTCTCTCTCTCTCGTCAACAAGGATCGCCGCGACATCGGCAATCAGTGGAATAGGCATGGCATTTTCCACAATCACAGCCGAGGAAGAGCCCACTACAGCAGCAAGCGATGCCCTCAAAGCTGGCTCAGTCAGTACGGTAGGGGCTGGGGGCAATGGGTCCTGGGAAGGAGGAGGATGGCTCGGCTCGTCAGCCCTCTTATTACGTAATGCATCCATGTCCGCCAACAAGTCCTCGTACTCCATGTTAGTTTTTCTTGCAAGATGAAACACAAAAAAGTTAGAACTCGTGATGCAAAATAAAAAGAATACAGAAATAACAAAAACATGAATGAAAGCAACATGATATGCAAGTAAACGGAAGCGGCAAGCCATACTAGAAACAGTCGGGCCAAGACCACCTTCGAAGAGTACTTCGTCGATAATATCTTGACACACCAACACTTTCAACACGAGAAGAGCATCTCTAACACTCTTCTCCACCGCAGTCACCACCAATTCTGCCCTCAATGCCAATGGAACCGTTCATCTCCATGTCATGGGAATCCCCCACAACTCAGCACTTCGAACTACTAAAAATTTTTCTTTCCACTTGATCAAGCTGGGAACGTCAATCACCCCCCCCCCCCCCCCCCCCCCCGCATTGATTATTGCGTGGGCTGAGATACCAATGCTCCTCCCCTTTGCCCAGCTGAACAATCATAAAGTGCCATCTGAACACGGTAAGGCTTGGTTCAGCCCCGAGCCTATGAAATTGTAGGATGAATCCCACAACATGCCTCCACGCATTTGGCATCAACTACATCGGGCATAACTAATACTAGTTTAACACCACTCGAGTGAAGGGGTGAAGGGGCAAGCATAGCCCCGCGAAAAAGGCATCGCATGGGAAGAAACAAAACTCCTCAGATAACGTATAGCATACCCTAACTCCGGGGCCTGACAAAAGTAGTCCATACTCGGAAGGAATCCCGAAGCCTGTCCTAATCACAGCGAGTTCCTACCGTGTAAGGATGGTGATGGCATAATCAGCCTCAGTAGTGTAGACAGGTTCCGGCTCATCATACTTCATGCCACCTGTAAGAAAGTCTCAGTCAACTACAGGGTGCTCCCTAATTAGTTCGAGGACTAAGAACAATGGGGTCTTAAGTGCACATCCCCTATGTCTTTCTGGCTTTATGATCATCTCCATAATAGTGGAATGATCGGCTACATCACTCTCTTTCTCCTCTCCAATGAAGTGGTCAAACTCAACACCATCGTCTACATCTAGACTAACCGATGGGGAAGAAGCACAAGTCGATGAAATGCTAGACATAATGAACAGCGATCGTAAGAAGGTTACCTAGTCAAAGTAATGGGAACACCGAATCTACAGTTGAGACTAGCGCCACCGTCGAACACCAGACGAGCCACCAGCACTTCTACAGAGAGAAACTCGCAAAGTTTTCTAGAGGGAGAAAGTGAATGAGGTAAATGAGGGAGATGGCGGGAATCAACTCCTATTTATAGAACCTCCAAGACCAAATCGCCATGTGGCAAAATCTCAGCCACTCACAAGATCGAACAATCAAATTTCATTACATCCAAATTAGTAAAAATAGTACCCCAGTAGTGGAACAGTCGACCGGCAAAGCGGACGAACGTCACAATGCCCGGCCGATGGGAGAAAGGTTCAATGAGGGTAGACAAGTCAACAGACACTTGGTAGGTGCAACAGAACTAGGCAAATCAACAAACACTAGGTGGGCGCCATGGGGTTGACATTTCATCAAACACTTGGTGGGCACAAAATTCACCACCGACAAAAGAAACCCTGAACCGACCAAGCTTCTAGTTGGTCAAGTCTACTAGCTCCACGATGACTTCCAAATCACCATCAAATGGGATAATCTCACTCTCAATCAAGATCGAGCTCAAAATAAACCCAAAACTTCGAAAGGACAGGCGAACAAATTCTTGTTACTTAGCCCCATCAAGAAGATTTATCTCCTACCTTGACTACACACAAGCTCCTTGCAAATCCAAAGCTCCAAAATTTGCAAAAACTTCAATATTTGGCTCTCGGGTTCCAAAGAAGAAAAGAAAAAATGAAGAGGAGAAAAACTTGGATTTTTTAACATCAGGTTCGCGGGTCGGGTCGCCAAAACTGAACCAAACTTGAACTTCTAAAGCTAAACGGGTCGCGAGCACTAAAGACAAACCCGAAAACCAAAAACCCGAAATCAAATAACTAAGAGGCTTAGGCTCTGATGGAGTGTGGATGCAGGTGCGGGTTCAAACCTGGTTAAGCTTCAAAACCCAAAACCCGAGATTCGAATAGGAGATAAGGAATTCATAGTCGATCTAATGGATTCATATCAATATCATGTACTCTCATGCCTATAAATACCCTCTCCTTTCCTCAGTCAGAATGTAATCAACAATTTCTCTCTCAAACTCTCTTTCTCTCTCTGATTCTGACTTGAGGGCCGAAGGGTCTGTCGTCGGGGCCACCCCCGATGTTTCAGGCTTTTGCAGGTCTATCGGCTTTGTCAACAATTGTTGGATCTAGATCACGGTGTTCAATCAATGATCCAGATTCAATCTCAGGAGCTCTTACCGCATTTCACGACAAATATCAAAGGTTAGATTTTTAGTAGTTTCATTAAATATTAACTCACCATCTGTTTGCCCCCCCACCAAAATAAGCAGCAACAACTTATTTAATTAGTTGTGGGCTATTAAAACTTAATTGTAAAGATAAGTCTAATAATTTCTTTTATTTTAAATAATTATTTTGGCTATGTGCTAAAGACTGAATATGTATTGTGACAAGTTAAATTATAGTCTCCAATTAAACTGTTGTTCGAATTTAATAGTGCCAATATTTTGTTTAATTGGCTATTCTTTAACAATTTTGATGATTGTAGGAATTTTAAAATTACCTACAAATTGCATATGTTGAAGACTTCAAATATGTGTTGTTGTGTGATAAGGTCAAATAAGTCTGCAATTCGCAGACTTCTCCATCGAATCTAGATAGCACTTCTAACGTGATGTGTCGGTATGATCTACTCTAATCTCTATTAATATTTTCATATGTTGAATGGGTTATCCCAACTTTGAATAAATGATCTGTGTTACTTTGTGAGAGTGATCAAATGTTTGAGAATTTTCATCAAAATTAATCTCGTGTTATAACTAGCATGTCTAGGGTTCTTAAGTGTCTTATCATACTGTGTGTATAATTATAGCGACTAACATTCCATTTGCAGTTTATCTGAAATCGTATATTTGCTTCTCTATTAAAGATTGATGTATAAGTTTTGTAACAAATGTCTGTAACTTAGGTGGGAGCATCTCGTAATGGAGTATGTGACTCCATTAGTTGTGTTTTGTTCTTTTCTTTGTACTGTGTGTGCAAAGTTGAATTATAATATATTGGTCATTATGTTATTTAGCATTTCAAAGATAATGAAGAATGAATAAAAGAAATAACTCTTTGCTCAAAGTGTTTGAACACTTGGACATTGTTAGAACCACGAGAGAAAGTAGACGATTTTGTGAATTGTGGTTGAGTAATTTTGTATTAACTCCTATGATTACTATTTTATAATGCGTCTATATAGTCAATGAGATGTGTAAGTCGAATTTAACAAACGAAGCAATTGTCTATGGTAGTTCTAATGTGTGTAGTCCTTTAAAACAACATAATAGGCTAGGACACGCAAACTATATATTAAATCACTTGATCTTGTTAAAACTCATAATTCTGATGAATGACAATTCCTTAAAATATGACAAATGTGAGGTTTGTGCTCAGATTATGATCACTATAAATTTCTTTAGCACGGTCTTTAGGAGCACACAACTTTTTGGGTTAATACATTATGATATTTGTGATCTTAATGACTTTGTGACTAGATGAGACTATAGTTGGTCAGAAGTATTAATCACTCTCATAGGTGAGTATTGTAAATTTTGTCATATATATGAAGGATGAAGTACTTGTTAATTTTTAAAAAAATGATTTCTAGTTGATGCTAAGATCAAAAGGGTTCATATTTGATAGAGATGACGAATATGTTTTAATAATTTTAGAGAAGTTTGCATTTGTCATAATCTCTAGTGCACCTTATTTACCACAGTCAAAATGGTATTGATAAAGTTAGAATCAAACACTTAGTGGAATACTGAATTCTATGTTATTGACTGTTGTTTGACTTTGTATAATTGTGGGTGATGTTGTATTGTTAATTATATTCCTAATATGTTACTACACTATAGTTATCTACACCTTGTGAATACTGCATACAACACACATAATTCTGTTAAAGTCAAAACTTGGGATGTGTTGCATTTGTTAGAGCACATGACCTTAGAAGGCCTAAAGTAGGATCTAGAAGAAATATTGGTGTGTACTTAAAAAGTACAGAATGTAGTGATGTGGACAGATTATAGATCTATCTAATATGTGAAAATAGAATCTAAACATGCAGAGTTCTTTGAGGATGTGTTCATCATAGAAAAATGCATGAAGTTATCTAGTCCTACAGATACAGTCAATGATTCATAGTTGGAATCCTGGCCAAGCCTTACTGACACTTAAAAATTTAATGGCAGATGAGCCAACAAGACTCATCAGTAGATAATGAAATGAATTTGTTGTTATAAAGTGATACTTTAAATTAGTTGATTTACCAAAAGGGGCTAAAACTATAGTAAGTGGGATTTTGAATAAGAAACTTAATTTTGATTGTTTAGTAGCAATTTTAATGCACCTAAATGATTAACTGAGATAAGTGGGGTAGAATGGTTTGATGTCTACTAGCGTGTTAGTCATATTGCTACAAAAATGATTATTCTTGCCCTTACGTCTATTGAAAACTTTTTTTCATTAAAGATGTTGTAAACAGTTTTGTATTCAAATATTTTGTAATAACCTGAAAGTTTTGTACTAAAGGCTTTAGTGAACAAGATTTGCAAACAGGTAAAATCATTGTATGTTTTAAAACATGTATTATAGCTGACAGATAAATAATTTGACAATTTTTTTAAAGATCCTAGGATATGAATCAAGTAATTCAGATCAATGTCTTTAACTTTGTGGTGTGTAATGGCTATCATTTACTTGTTTATAGTTGACCCGCTTATTGTTAAAAGTAACCTCTCTATTATAATTGAAGTTAACTATGATAACCAAAGAATTCAACATGAATTATCTAGGTGTTGTGGACACCATAATAGGTGTAAGTGTGAGTTTAAGTAGGCAGGGGATAACTCTTAATCAAACTCATTAAATCGATAATATGTTCCGAAAGTGGGGATATAGTGATTGAAAGTGTTTTGAAATACCTTATGATTATAATAGAGGGTTGACACCTAATGATGGTGCAACTATGAAATAGTTACATCATTATAAACTTATTGAAAATCTCATGTATACAATGATCTGCCCTAAAGTAGACATAGCTTTTGAGGTATTCATGATCATCAGTTTTACTAGCAATCCTAGTAATACACATTTGAATGCCCTTCAGAGTCTAATGAGGTACCTAATAGGTACTCAAGAGTTATTTTTTGTGCTACTCTAGTCATCCTTCAGGGTTGAAGGGATGATCTGATGCATTATGGTGCTCAAAATTTAGTGAAAATCGATCAACTAGTGGATATGAGTTTACACTAGAAGGAGCACACGTATCATGGAGATTAAAAGCAACCAGACATTGCGCTCTCATCTATGAAATCAGACCTCTATGTGTTATCTTCGGAAAGAGGCTGAGTGGATTAAAGGACTTGTTGCTAGTCATTCTATTGAGAAGTTTGAAGTTAACTCTTCAATTATGTTCTGTAGGCTATAGTGCACGGTAGCTCATAACTCACTCAATAATGGTAAGATGAGTACATTAAGGCTCAAAGAAGCCTAGTTGAACTTTCTCACAGATAAAGTGTAACCGAGACAAAGTATGACTAATGCTCTTGCTAAGAGACTTGAAAGTGATCTAATTATCAAAACTGTGGAGGAAATGAGGTTTAAAACTATTGAGCCGAAATTTTTAACATCCTAGTTGTTTGAAATTTAGAATTCAATTGGAGCTATAGAGATGTTCAGGTTTAAGCATCAATTTTAGGCAGTTGACATGCTTTAGATAATTTGAAAAGTAGTATGTAAATTTTGTTAATATGTAACTTTATTCCAAATTTGATGATGATATTCTCATGACTTAGAATCATCTCATTATTCAAAAAGAAAGCTTGAAAACTTGTCGATGTGTTTCCGATGTTTAGAATTGTCGTTATATCATTTCAATTTTGATGATATATCCCTTTTATGGATTCATGTTTCATTCCAATTTTGATGATTCAGAATTTAACCATAATTGATTTGACTGTTGTATCAATCCAAAATGAAACATAGTATAGTTCGTGTTCTTTATTTTGTTAAAGAAACTTTATTGTGATGTTTGTATTATATTTTTGCTAAGCTAATTTTTGAATTATACTAAGTTTTTTTTGTAGAACCAGATATTTTATAAAATTCGCTTGAATTCTTAGAGATATGTCTCATGATATTCTTGTTTGCAATATCAATATGCTAGCAAAGATGGAGGAGGAGAATCTGTCAACATAGATTTCAAAATAATGATTTGCTCAAAACGAATGAGTAAACATAGAGCAGCTTGCAATGATAGAGTTTCAGTTTATTTCTCTGGAGAATAAATTTGTCACTTGCCTGGTGAAACTTGGTGAAATTAACTTGGTGAAACTTCTTTTGAGTTTAAGACTCTTGTGTTCAATTGAGCTTAAAACTCTTATTTTGCTCTTGGAGTTTATTTGTTTTTGTTGATTTTGAAACTATGACAGATTTCTCCAGTTGATTTAGTCATTGTCAACTATTCTGTTGTGATATGGTTTGAGAACTATTTAATTATTTTGTTTTAGTCTTATTTGAACTATTTGGATTTATAATTGATTTAGTCGTTATGAACTATACTTTGTGTGAAGCATTTTTTCTATTTAAAAACGGCTATCGGCCAGTCAGCTTTATGTTGAACTAATGAGATAATCCAGTATTGCTTATATATTGAGAATATAAGAGGAGATTGTTGGATATTTGGTATATTCTCACTATATGAATAATATTATGTGTAATATTATTCTATGGGTAACACATATGTTACATGTACTAATTGTATCGATATCGGACCACGAGTTGAGTGAGTTAAGAACCCAGTACTCAAACAAGTATTTATCATATAAATATTGGCTTGTGATAGTTGTCTAGGTATTTCAATCTCGATACCTAGCATAAATATCTGAAGCACCTTAATATAGGATATTAACTCTAATTTTTCTTTTTATTATTTCTGATAATTTTTAGCAATTCCTAGCATGAACTCATTCCTGATATGACAAACAGAAGTACACGAGGAAGCTCTTTTTTCAAAAGAAGGGACCAGATGCAAATATGCATAGTTCCAAAGGGTGAGGGACCAGATCCTAATCCAATGCATGGTTGCCCTGATTGCCCCAAAGAATGGGGATTTCTGCGAAGTGATTTGAAGTAACAAGTTTGAACTGACAGTTGCGCTAGCTTGAATCCACATACAAGATATCCAGAAATCACCGATGATTATAAATACAATTCGTCATAAAATACTTGGATCTTTTTTCAGTAGTATAAAGTATGACCACTTGTTAAAATCGGGCAACTCCGGAGCTTAAAACTCAAAGCCTACTGCAGCTATGAAGTTTGTGTTCTTCGCAGACTGTCACAATCAAGGAAGAGCATGCGCACAAGGCGCCAACTTGAAGAGCCTCAAATTCTCCATTTTTTTCTTTTCTTTTTGTCATCCTACTTGCAAAATTCAAAATCATAGCCGTAGGCCTTATACAAGTGAAGCAGAGGATCTAAAGAAAATCGAGGAGAATGAGAAGAAGGATTGAGACATGTTACCAATAGTCAGAAAAATCAAGCTGCAACATGGCTTCAATCTGGCCTATAAATTTGAAGCGAAACGACGCGAACCAGCAAACCAAGAGCAGCTAAACATCATGGCTTCTAAGACTCTCCTCCTGTGTGCCGCTGTCTGTCTCGCTGCAATGGCTGCACTTCAAACCCAAGCCCAGCTCCTTGGGCTTGGTAAGATGAACGTCAGTGGCGTTGTTCATTGCAGCACGGGCCCTGTAACATCAACCACGCCAGTTTTTCCAAGTAAGAGTAAAGGGCCAAACAGGTCAAATGAAATGCCAGTCGATCCATTTCTCATTAGCTAATATATATTTCAATGTGAACTTGTATATTCATTATAAGTCCAAAATTATCTATGTATCTGAGACCTGAACGCAAATCCTAAAAGATATTATAATCACCAAAAATCACTTAGGAATCCATAAAATAAATGCATTTTCATATATAGTGAATATGGACATTAAAAAGTTTTCATTTTGCACAACCTTGCAGATGCTTCAGTGCAGATGCAATGCGGGAACAATGTAGTTTCCACCACTACTACTAACTCGAATGGGGCGTTCAGCATATCCTTGAGCTTCGTAACTCAGCTCTTATCAGCAGTTCTGAGTGACTGCAAGCTTGTCGTCACGACTCCTCTCTCCACCTGCGATGCTTCCCTTCCAACGTCTGGGCTGCTTCAATCCGGTCTCCAGTTGGCTGATGGTGGGGGTCTCATTGGCAACCTCCTTGGTCTCATTCTCAACTTAGTTCCTACTCTCTTCAGCCTCATTCCGTCAATTTAAAACTGAGGATGGTGGGTGGTCTTCTTATTGCCAATATATGCAGTTATACATACGACTTTCTTGTATCACAAATAAAGGGTTCTCTCACCTTAAAACGGTGGGAGTTACCTCTTGTGTTTGCTTATGTTTCTCATTTCAATATACTGTAAGCTTTAAAACAAGTGTAAACTCTTTTAATGCATCAATACAAATATTAATTATGCTTTACGTCCAAAGAATGATAATCGAAGGGTCGCTTTTCCAACAAAAACAAAGGGCAATTGTAAAAACCACACTCAAACAAATTAGGAAACTGTCCTGCAATAGTACTGCTTATTAGGAAAGTTGATTTGCATCAAACAAAACTTGATCGCAGTGAGTTAGTGATCTATCACTTTACAGATAATTTCAAAAAACTAGCAAAGCACAGACGGAGAAACATGGTTATCTTCAGTAACATCGGTTACACTTTAACAACAAAATGAAGCTAGCAAGAATGTATTATTCCTAATCAACAAGCAACAACCTTCTTTCAGATGATATATTGTACGGTTACAAGAGGCCAGGTCAAAAGGGTGAGCAGGGGGGGGGAACTACCCCTAGGCTCAAAGTTTGTAAGAAACAAGCCTTAACAAAGAAACTAGAGATTTAGTTGAGTCCTATTTCTTTGCATAAGTGATAACCATCGGGTTCTGAGGTGTGATCTTGAATTGCTGGAGTGCATTCATGGCAACTGACGACTGCATCTCATCGGCATACTCCACAAAAGCAATACCGGGCTTTGCTTCCACCATCCTGACCTCCTTAAAGCCAGGATACTGGTAGAAAAGCATTTCGAGCATCATGGGGGTAGAGTCGTGAGGGAGGTTCTGGACAAACAAGATGTTGTTTGGAGGAGTTGGACCTTCTGGAAGCTTAGCACCTCCAGGATAAGGCAATTGAGAGAGCTGCACGGTTTTATATTGAAACAAAAAGAAGAGGAAAAAAAAGTGATGAGCAAAAAAAATAAAAATACTAAAGAAATGACATAGGTGGAAATTATATACTAGAAGAAGTGTAAGTCCTTACCGGGGGTGCAACACCATAAACACCAGCATAAGCAGAATTAAGACCAGCTCCAGCTTGGTTTGCATCATGAAGTTGTTCACGACGCTTTCTTTCAGCTGCTTTGTCATAAGAACCAAACAATAAAAAAAAATTAAAAACATCAAACAGAGGGATCAACAGCAGAAAATAATTCTAAAATACTCACTAATTTATGAGTGTTCCTTTTCTTTTCTTTTTTGTTTTTCTGGAATAAACAAAATGACTCATGAGGCAAAATAGCAATTTAGTTGTTACTCCACACATTGGAACTAATATTAACATATACTTCTGAAAGTGATGTCAGATCAACCTTACGAATGCCTATGCACATGAAAATGGGGTCAGCTAAGGACTAATCCAAAGACCCAATGAAAGATTTCACAAAATTAACAGTTGCCCAGTAACCTAATATCAAAAGATTCAAAACCTCTCAACAGTATCAATGATTTTGTAATCAGCAGAGGGTGGAGTTGCCAAGAGACCATCCAACTACAAGACACTTGTGACTTTGGAAAAAAATAAATTTGTTTGTTAGTCTTCTCCTTTTAGAAGGAACAGCCATATGCCTCGCCAAGACACCAACTAGCACAGGGCAGCCAATAAGATTAATTTTAGTCTTCTCCTTCTACAACAATTTTTTTAATATCTCCAACCCCATAATTTATAGTGCAAACAACATATGAAATTGTGAGCTGATATTACACAATGAGATTTCTAAGATGGTCATTTACTCAGATCAGGTATGCATATATTAATATTATTAAGCAGTAGTATGCAACTCCAACAATTATACCATTATCGGCTCTTTAAACGTGGAAGAGAATGTGTTTTTAAGAAGATAAATCTTATCTGTTATTGGGGACTCACTTAGAATATATGATTTTCCTCCTTCAAAAGAATTTAGATCAGGTTCGACCCATGCTATTGTTCAGATAAATTGTTCAAGAATTGCCCCCACAGATCAACAATGTTACAGGCTCTGTAGCACGGGTGTTTCTATCAAGAAGTCGTACCCGTGTCGGACACCGATACTTCATGGACACTCCATTGGAGTACTTGTTAGACACTCCTCATGACACTTCCTAAACACTTCTTGCAACACATAATTAACAATTTTCAAAATATATTTATATTTCTCATACTAATTAACTCCAATTACTTGCACACACTTCTCCGATTTTATAATATATAGTGAAGTTAATCACCTTTTTGTGGACAATATATCTTTTATTTTGGTTATAGGCTACAAATTCTACTGTTAAACGCCATTCTGATAATTTTTGCATAGTCGAGATAATATTAGGTTATGTTATATAACATTATAGTCGTGTCTCCATGTCCTACTTTTTACAAACTTGTCGTGTCCCGTATTTGTACCAATGTCGTGTCTCAAACCCACACGCGAATCCATGCTTTCTAGCTTACACGTTTTCCTAGAACAGGGCGTTAATGTAGCCCATTCCAGTTGACACAACAAAAGTATTCGATATATAAATATATAACTTCATTAAATATTAATCACTTTGCACAAATTTACCATATCATAATAGTGTTAATGCAAACAAAACTAGCTCAGTTTAGTTTTCTTGATCAACTAATATGATTTACTGTATAGGTGTTCGTTCATACAAGTAGGGTATAGCATATCAATTTATCGATCTTCCTATACTTGTTCCTCATGTGGTGATTTCCGATTAGCAACACCAGTTTCACACTGCTGTTTGGTTTCAACTTCTACTAGTCAGAGATCCAATGTTCACACCATTATGAGTTTGAGAGGTGATGTGATGTAAAACCAACCCTAAAATAGAGAATTTTCCAAGAATTTTAATGGGTTAATTTTACCAACATGAAAGCGCGGATTTAGATTGGATATTTTAACAGTTAACAGGTTCGATGGGTTTTCAAGAATTGAATCAAATGCTAACAATTCCAATTAATAATTCAACCTCAATCAATAATTAAAATTCCTATATGTTAGCAAGTAATAAGTCCAATATCGATTTGTACTCTAATCTAGCATGTGGATCACTCAATCTCAGTATTTTGTGGTCGACAGTCAAATCAGATAATATACTAGATGATAAAGCAGTAAAACATAAATATAGAAGAATGGAAAGAGTATACCGAATCCGAAGAAAACCAACAGAGATCTCGGAGTTGGGCAGCAACTGGGATCTCAGCAACTCAGCAAGCAAAATCAGCAACTCAGCAAGCAAAATCAGCAACTCAGCAAGCAAAGTCAGCAACGAAGCCCAGGGGTGGCTGAACTGGTCGCCGGCTGTTGACGGCGAACGGGCGACGGCGAGGGGCTGGCGTGGTCAGAGAGCCGTCGTCGATGACTGGGGGGAGGGCAGCAAAGCTGTCTCGGTACTGCGGGTTGAGGAGATGGCGGGAGGATGTTGCGGTGGTGGGTGTTTGGGGTGCGGGAGTTGGTCGCCGGGGGGGGATGACGAGAACGGGGGTGGAGGATGGGGATTTGGGGTTCGGTGTTGGTAGAGGAAGAGGACGAAGGTGGAGTAGGGGTCTGTTGTGGTGACGGATTGAGTGGGGATGGGTTTTGGAGCTTCGGGTGGATTTGGGGAAAAATACGAAGAGGGAAGAAGAAGATGGAGACTGGGTTGGTTTGGTGGAGATCGGGAAGAGAAGAAGAGGAATGATGGTGGCGGCTGGATATGTGGAGAAATAGGATTAGGGTTTGATTAGGGGATTAGGGTTTGGATTAAGGGATTTGTATTGGGGATTTTTAAGTGGGGATAAATTTTAGAATTAATCACTAATTCTAAAACTAGATTAGGATTTATCACAAACCCTAATTTGTCTCTCAGTTGTATCACACAAAGGAGAAAAAAAAATGAAGAGCAAAACTCAACACAGATTTTTTTTTTGATCAATAATGGCATGCCTTTCTCATTCATCTCAGGGCCTTTAAATAGGCTCAATTACATCTTGAAACACATCTCCAAAATATTCTCAGAATCCAAAAATTACAAAAAAGATTACATAAAAATGGAAATAAAATAAAAGTCCTAAACTGAATAAAACAGCTGATGAAGACGATGCCTGCGCTGATAGAAATGCCCAAATCGTCTGGAACCGATGTCCTCATCATTCTCCCCGGGTGGGAGAAGGCTCGACCCAGTCGAGTCAAAACCAGTCCTCCTGTCATAGTGCTCCAAGAGGTCTGGATCCAAGCGCTGGAGCTCTCCGCGATATATCCAAGTGTTCTCCGACTCCGGCTTGTTTTTCCAACTTACCAAATATCTATGAATACCACCATCTCTAGTAGAGATTATCTGATCATCTAAAATATTATCCAACTCTTCTGTCGATGGGTAAGTAGTATCTGGTAGTGGGGGTAATGGGGGAGTCTCACCAGTAGGCTGCAGGGTAGGCTCATCTATAAGAGGATTCCTAGGGTTAAATTCTGGGCCTTCATAGGGTACTAAATCCTCAATATTGAAAGTTTTACTGATGCCAAAGCCTTCGGGGAGGTCAACAACATAGGCATTATCATTGATTTTATGAAGAATTTTAAATGGACCTGCAGCACGTGCGTTCAATTTCTTAACGGATCCCGCTGGGAACCGTTCCGGACGAATCCGAACCATCACTTCGTCACCCACATTAAAAGTTTTAAATTTCCTTCTAATATCAGCTCTTAACTTGTAGTTAAAATTATTTTCATTAATTTTCTTGGAAATTTCTCTATGTAAGTCATGAATGCGGGATGCAAATGCAGATGCAGACTCAGAGACTCGGTGATGTTCTAACATGGGGGCAAGATCTATAGGCTGCCTAGGACGATAACCGTGTACAACTTCGTGTGGACTCATGCCAGTGGTTCTATTCCTAGATGTGTTATATGCAAATTCAGCAACCGATAATTTCAAATCCCATGTTCCCAAGTTCTCTCCCACAAGAGTACGTAAGAGATTGCCAAGACTCCGATTGACAACCTCAGTCTGTCCATCTGTCTGTGGGTGGAACGCTGACGAAAACTTTAATTTTGTACCTAACTTGTGCCATAGGGTCTTCCAAAAATAACTCGTGAATTTCACATCCCTATCAGACACAATGGTTTTTGGCAACCCATGTAGCTTCACAATATTATCAAAGAAGATCTGAGCCACGCGGGATGCATCAAAAGTTTTCGAGCACGGGAGGAAGTGGGCCATTTTAGAAAAACGGTCCACGACGACAAGAATGGAGTCGTGTTTCTTTTGTGTTTTCGGTAAGCCTAACACGAAATCCATACTCACGTCTTCCCAAGGGCAGCTGGGAACAGGTAGGGGAGTGTACAGGCCTGTGTTCTGTTTTTGTTGCTTGGCAAGTTGACAGGTGTGACATCTGTTAACAAGTCTCACAACGTCTCTCTTTAGCTTCGGCCAGTAAAACCTATGTTCCACAGCATCAATGGTCTTGCTATGCCCAAAATGTCCAGCAAGGCCACCAGCGTGCAATTCCCAAACAAGATACTCTCGTAAGGATGTACTAGGAATGCACAGTTTGGAGCGATAGAAGAGATAATCATCTTTCAAGAAATAATCATCTATCACTCGAGTTATGCCTTCCTTCAAAGAGGTGTAGATCTCGTGAAAATCTGGGCAGGAGGCATACTCATCTCTCAATCTCTCAAAACCAATAATTTCGGTGCGCAGAGCAGACAAGATCATGTAACAACGACTTAGCGCATCCGCGGCCTTATTATCAATCCCTTTTGTATGCCTAATGGTATATGAATATTCTTGTAGGAACTCTACCCATCTAGCATGTCTCGGATTCAACTTTTGTTGAGAATTAAGGAATCTTAAGGCCTCATGGTCTGAGAAGATAACGAATTCTTGCGGTAGGAGATAATGTCGCCAATAGCGAAGTGACTGAATGACCGCATAGAACTCCTTGTCATAGGTGGAGTATTTCTGTCTTGCTTCGTTCAGCTTTTCACTGAAATAAGCAACAGGATGACTCTCTTGACTGAGGACCCCACCTATACCAATACCAGAAGCATCACATGTTACTTCGAAGACCTTAGTGAAATCAGGCAACCTCATGACAGGTGTCTGAGTCATTCTCTTCTTGATCTCTTCGAAGGCATTCGTGGCTTCTTTCGACCAGACAAACTCACCTTTCTTCAAACAGCCGGTTATCGGAGCCATGATTGTGCTAAATCCTCGCACAAACCGACGATAAAAGGTGGCAAGGCCGTGAAAACTCCGCACATCACGAATATTGCGGGGCTCAGGCCACTCTGTAATAGCTCGTATCTTTTCTGGGTCAGCAGATACTCCTCTGGCAGACACAATAAATCCCAGAAAGATAGTCTGATCGGAGAGGAAGGTACATTTGGTAGGATTAGCATAAAGCTGTTCCTTCCTCAAAACACCGCAGACCTGTCTCAAATGGTCAAGATGTTGCCCAACGGATCGGCTGTAAATGAGAATATCATCAAAGTACACCACAAGGAACTTGCCCATAAAGGGACGGAGTACTTGCGTCATGATTCTCATAAACGTGCTCGGGGCATTTGTCATTCCAAATGGCATGACCATCCACTCGTACAAGCCATCCTTCGTCTTGAAGGCGGTCTTCCATTCATCACCAGGACGAACACGTATTTGGTGGTAGCCACTTTTAAGATCAATCTTGGAAAAGATTGTGGCACCAGACATCATGTCCAACATGTCATCCAAACGAGGAATGGGAAAACGGTATTTCACCGTGATCTTGTTTATGGCACGGCTGTCCACACACACACGCCAAGTTCCATCTTTCTTTGGCATCAATAGAGCAGGAACAGCGCAAGGACTTAAACTTTCTCTGATGAAACCCTTTGCCAATAACTCATCAACTTGCCGTTTCAACTCAGCATGCTCTGTCGGATTCATCCGATAATGTGGCAAGTTGGGAAGACTCGCTCCCGGAACCAGATCAATAGCGTGTTGGATGTCACGCAATGGGGGCAACTGGTTGGGGAGGTCAGCAGGAAACACATCTGCAAATTCCTGAAGGACAGGAGTAACTTGGGGCGGGATGAGTGACTTAGGATCTTTAGGGACTTCTCTCGCTGTGAGTAAAAGAATGGTAGCCCCCTTTTCAATTTCATTTGTAAGTTCCTTTTCACCCATATACGTTACCTCCTTGCCCTTTCTCGAGGGAGCCGGTGTTGTTTCAGCTGGACTAGTTCGTGGCCTCACGGGAATGAGCTTTATTTTTAGTCCATCGTGCTGGAACACACATTGGTTAGATCGACCATATATGGTCACATCGTGATCGTATAACCAAGATCTCCCTAAAATGACTTGACCCACATCCATTTTAAGCACATCACACCAAATTTCCTCTTTGTAAGCTTTGAAGTCCACAGGGACTAAGCATCGATGTGTTACTTGGAGTGCTGTTGCATCAATCCAAGATACTTTGTATGGGCGTGGATGGGGTTCAGCCTTAAGTCCGGTCTTTGCTAAGACCGCAGAAGAGACAGCGTTGACGCAGCTCCCACTGTCAACAATCACCTTGTAGTTTTTGCTACCTATAGTCGTAAAGGTGTGGAATATAGCAGTGCGCTTCCAATCATCTTCCTCTTTTGGTTGAGACAAAGCACATCTAACTACATTCAAGTGAGGTGATTGGATAGACCGAATACAGTGGAGATACTGGTCATCCTCCTCTTCACCGAAGTCATCGCCTTCGATAGGCTCATAAGAAAACTCATTGTCTAAGTCGTCAGCAATGACAGCGGTACCCTCTACTATGTTAATCCTACTAGGACTGGGACAGTTGCTAGCAACGTGACCATAGCCCTTACACTTATAGCACTTAGTGAGAGGGTCAATCTTACTGTAATCTCTTTCAGTGTTCTTACCCTTATGTTCATCTCTATGTGAATTAAAATTTGAATTAGGCTTGTTGGGGTAAGATTTATTGGGGTGCTGAGAGGGAGGCTTAGGTCTAGGTGGGTCAGTAGAGGTCATTCTAGAGGAATGATCTCTCGAGTCGCTGGACCTAGAATGAGAACTAGCTTTAAGAGAATCCATGTCGAGAACTAGGGCGTAGGCTGCCGCTATTGAGTCCACGTTTCTATAGATTAGCTCGTTCCTAAGGTCAGCTCGTAGTCCAGCTCTGAACCTAGAGAGAGTTTGTTCTTCACTCTCTTTACCTAGCGCATTGCACCGAATAAGGAAGTCATCGAATTTATCAATGTATTCTTGTGTGGATTTACTTCCTTGATACAATTGGTTCCACGAATCTAACAATCGGGTGTGGAACGATAACGGTACATACCTCTCAGTGAGCTTCTCTTTCATGGCCTCCCAAGTGGCTATGGGTGTCAGGCCTCGGCCTCTGCGGGCATGTTCAAGATTGGTCCAATGCTGTTGAGCTTTACCCGTTAATTTCATAGTTGCAAATTTAACTTTAAGGGCTTCGCTCATGTCGAACCACACAAAATAGTGGTCCATGGCACGGACCCAATCAAGGTAAGCTTGGGGTTCCATGTGGCCTTCAAATTGGGGAACGTCAGCCTTAACGTTCTTTTTATATTGTTCGTCAGGGTCACGTTCTTGACGTCGATCGTCATGAACATTCCCTTGAGGGATCTGACGATGGCCATGAAGCTCAGGGACAATGTTTTGATTTAGCTCCACTTTCTCAAGCCTCTCATTGATATTGGCAAGAGTTGCTTTGATGGCAGCTAGGGTAGCAGAGATATCAGAGTTGTCCATTTCAGGTCTGGGGAGTCTAGGATTCCTAATTGGGTGATTGGGAAGGGATAAGAAAGGTTCTTCAGGGTCTGTGATGGTGCTACGAAGACGCATTCACCAAAAGTGGAAACTATGGGGTATGTGTCCTAAAATTTTTTTATTTTTTTTTTATTTTTTTAATGATTCTGAACTAAACTAAACTAAAAATAAAAATAAAATAAAATAAAATAAAAGACTACACGATAATAAATGAATGCAAAAATGATGCCTACGATGCAAGAACTAAGGTTTTAAGAACCTTCGCTCTGATACCAAAATGATGTAAAACCAACCCTAAAATAGAGAATTTTCCAAGAATTTTAATGGGTTAATTTTACCAACATGAAAGCGCGGATTTAGATTGGATATTTTAACAGTTAACAGGTTCGATGGGTTTTCAAGAATTGAATCAAATGCTAACAATTCCAATTAATAATTCAACCTCAATCAATAATTAAAATTCCTATATGTTAGCAAGTAATAAGTCCAATATCGATTTGTACTCTAATCTAGCATGTGGATCACTCAATCTCAGTATTTTGTGGTCGACAGTCAAATCAGATAATATACTAGATGATAAAGCAGTAAAACATAAATATAGAAGAATGGAAAGAGTATACCGAATCCGAAGAAAACCAACAGAGATCTCGGAGTTGGGCAGCAACTGGGATCTCAGCAACTCAGCAAGCAAAATCAGCAACTCAGCAAGCAAAGTCAGCAACGAAGCCCAGGGGTGGCTGGACTGGTCGCCGGCTGTTGACGGCGAACGGGCGACGGCAAGGGGCTAGCGTGGTCAGAGAGCCGTCGTCGATGACTGGGGGGAGGGCAGCAAAGCTGTCTCGGTACTGCGGGTTGAGGAGATGGCGGGAGGATGTTGCGGTGGTGGGTGTTTAGGGTGCGGGAGTTGGTCGCCGGGGGGGGGATGACGAGAACGGGGGTGGAGGATGGGGATTTGGGGTTCGGTGTTGGTAGAGGAAGAGGACGAAGGTGGAGTAGGGGTCTGTTGTGGTGACGGATTGAGTGGGGATGGGTTTTGGAGCTTCGGGTGGATTTGGGGAAAAATACGAAGAGGGAAGAAGATGGAGACTGGGTTGGTTTGGTGGAGATCGGGAAGAGAAGAAGAGGAATGATGGTGGCGGCTGGATATGTGGAGAAATAGGATTCGGGTTTGATTAGGGGATTAGGGTTTGGATTAAGGGATTTGTATTGGGGATTTTTAAGTGGGGATAAATTTTAGAATTAATCACTAATTCTAAAACTAGATTAGGATTTATCACAAACCCTAATTTGTCTCTCAGTTGTATCACACAAAGGAGAACAAAAAATGAAGAGCAAAACTCAACACAGATTTTTTTTTGATCAATAATGGCATGCCTTTCTCATTCATCTCAGGGCCTTGAAATAGGCTCAATTACATCTTGAAACACATCTCCAAAATATTCTCAGAATCCAAAAATTACAAAAAAGATTACATAAAAATGGAAATAAAATAAAAGTCCTAAACTGAATAAAACAGCTGATGAAGACGATGCCTGCGCTGATAGAAACGCCCAAATCGTCTGGAACCGATGTCCTCATCATGATGTTAGTGTAAATGAGGTTGGCATAACTTAAAAAGCTTTATTATTGTTGAGCCCACACAAAAGTTAGTGACAAGGGACTGGCTTGTTAGCTGTATATCTTGGACTGTAATTTCTGGGCATAAGCTGCAAAGTTGAAATAGGCAGATGTTGGCATGCTTTTCCTATTTAAATTTTGAGTGAATATAAATTTACAGCTTTGATGACCAAATTTCCGTACAATAATAAAGATAAGGCAAAGCACACTGATTGCAACTAATACGAACAAAGAATACATAAGATTGGATATTAATTACAAAACACTTTTGAGGTAAATTATAAACTGCAACAAATAATAGCCATGAAAAACCAGTCTGACCTCTATCATCATGCTTCTTCCTTTTTTCTCGAGGGACAAAAGTGCCATCAGCCTTTGTTATAACATCTGATTTCGTTTTAGCATATTGGATTCTCTGCAAGTTTCGGACCATAGATTCAATTACACAACTTAACATAGTTCATCATAATTCATAGAAACAATCAGAAGTCTAGAACCGAGGTACAACAGAAATACCAATAATATAATTTTTTTTAATAAAAATCTACTTTAGAATCAATACAGTAACTACTGATCATGCCATTCAATCTCCAACAGCACCTTTTTCCTCCAGAGGTTAAAAATAACAGGGAAAGATTCATAAGTCAGAGAATCAAGAAGTTGAACATTTAAACAAGAAGTGTATGTAAGCTACAATTTTTGGGGAAGCTTTTCACATATTTGAAAGAACTGCTTTTGTAAAATCAAATATGTCAGCTTCCGTATATAAATACAATAATGCATCCTGATACTATCAGCAATCAACCAGTTTGATAACAAAGTTTTTAGAAGAGAACAAGAAAAAAACCCTACAAATCAGTGTGAAGAAACCTCCAAAATTGGAGGATCCTGAAAGAATTGCAGATCAATAACTTGTGGGAGAATTAGCCCCAACTGAAGCACATACGCATTGACTTTAGAAATTTAATAAAATATCAACATGAAGAGTGTTGCTATGTTGGAGTTTTTTTTTTACAAACGTAGTGCAAATAGAAGTTACACACTCATTCAAAGTATGGGTCGGGATTGCATTGGATCAATGTACATTCAAGCAAAATGAAACCCATTGTTCCAAAGTGTATATAGGCTTCACACATACCGACCATAATAGACCCTGCTTCATGGTAGATACTTCTTGCAGGATTTAAATACAGCAAGCAGTTCAGTTATTCTGATTAGGAATAGCCATTTTAGAAATTCTGGTAGCACCACAAGATTTTCCCACCAAATGGGTGACTGACTTTAGATTGAGCAACTTAACACAAAAGATCAACCTTAATTAGTTAAGCTTCCTTCAAAGTTCAGAAGCACCTCAATTCTATCTCAAATCGATGGGTGATGAGTTATTATCGTAACAACAAATGAAGAACAATCCAATGGAAAATTGATTATAGGATAGGCTTATAGTAGAGAAAGTTGATGAAAATTCAGCCTAAAAACAAACCATCAAACGTCCATGCGATTCTTCCAATGAACCAACTCTATAAAGTTTGAAGGTTTTTTGATAAAGCAGACATCTCTCTGAAAACTTATTAACTTAATTGCATACTTAGGGCAAGTCTAATGGTGGGCGGCAAGGGACGTCACAAGCGGCAAGCCGGGAAAAAACGCAAAAAAGGGGGTCTAATGGTGTGCGGCTTCCCGGTGTCACAAGCGGCAAGAGGTGAGAGAGGTTGGCCACCCCTCTTGCTGTCCGGCAAGAAAAAAAGGGAGAGAGAAGAGAGCAGCATGTGCGTTCACGTCAGGGCACAATAAATATTTATTATTATTATTTTCGTTTTTTTTTTCCAACGATCTGTTTTATTAATTTTTTTAATTTCCTCCACAGCTAGAATACAAGCACATATTTCCCCTATATATACAAGCACACACTCTCCTCATCTTTCTTCACATCCATTTTTTCATCAAAATTTTAAAAAAAGAGTCGAAATTTACATTCAAAAGTTCATTAAATATTATAAATATTTATTATCAAAATGGGAGGAGGTTCAAAATGGAGTTACGATGAAGGCGAAGCAATGTGCAAAGCTTGGGTAAGAGTCAGTCTCAATGGTAATGGTGGAAGTGGTTCTCAACAACCTAAGGGAAAATTCTACGAAAAAATTCAAGCAAGATATGAAGAAATTTGGGAGGATCCTCCCAAAAAAATTTGTCCCGCTGCAGGATTTGAAAGTAGGTGGAGAGGTTTCTTTCCCCGAGGCTAACAAGGTGGCATTAAGCTTGGATGCGTGTTCGAAGGACAACTCAGATTGGCCAGACTTATCTAAATAAGGTAAATAATTATAACAAATTTGTTCAAACTTATCCATGTCTTTAAAAAAAATTGAATTAATTTTTTGACGCTTGGTTAGATTGTAGATGTCAGTGTGTGGTACAAGAATCAAATGGGTGAAGATTGACACTTGGATGCTTGCGAGGACATAGTCAATGGTGTAGACAAATTCAAAGATCCGGTTGAATCTGGATTTGGAGGAAGTCAAGAGCTTCCAATTGGAGAAACTCCGATGGAAGCAAGTCCCGTAGATTTGACTTGCGATGACGATCCTGCACCATTGCCGACACTCACTTTTGCAAAACATTCGGGAAGACTCAAAAAGAGGTCGCTCAAAAGAAAGGGAAGGCTTTATCGGGCGAGAGTAATCGAATTGCAGTGGCGATCGAACAATTAGTTGGATGATCGAATAATCAAACGAAGAGAACCAATGACCTGGTTGCTCAGTCGATACAATGGGAGAAGGCAAAACAGAGGAGACGAGCAAAGAGATGATCAAGCAAGAGAGGATCGAGTAATGATGTATGACACCACTCTGATGACCTCCGATAAGGCCGCATTCTGGAAGGAAGACCAATGAAAAATAATACATAATCATGCTCAATCGGATGGCAATAGCAATCGTGACAGTGACTACAGCTATAACCAAAATGATGGAGATGAGGTTTATAGACCCAATTTTAGGACGATTATGTAACTCCTTAGTGTAAATAATGCATGTAATTTATTTAATTTTAGTCTATTTAATGAAATGAAATTTAAATGTCTTAATATAAATATTTTATACACGAAATTTAAATGTCTTAATGATAATTTTTACAAAATATGTGCAAAATACATGTGTGGTATAAAATACTTTGGTGGCGACTGAAATAAATATAACACAAAAATATTTATTCCAAAATAAAAAATAGCTTGTGACGTACCAAGGATTGTTACTTTCCAATAGGAGAATGGCTTGTGACGTGTATTGCCTCCTCCTATTAGGACAAAAATTTCTTGGTACGCCGGGAAGCCTTGTGATGTGCTGCAAGTGATGTCACAAGCATCAAAACCATTAGACTTGCCCTTATTGACAGAGACAAGTTAGACAACCATGTCCTCTTATCAATTTTATCCAGATACACATGTCACCGTGATGCTTCACAAAAAGAATTATGTAATAATCTAGCATAACTTCACAGATACGAAAGTGTCTTTTTCTAGTTACCAGAACAAGATAACTTTGGAGATGCATTAACTAGATTTCTGGGAAAGCCTACAGATGAAAAGATCTAGAAGCACCAAACACTCGTAAACGTCAATCATTCTTTCCATAGTATTATTTTTTTTGTTTCGCTGGGTAGAAAATCTTTTTTACTTGGCCACATTTACTAATTATACATTGTACTGACACCCAAACACACTACAATTACCTAATATGCGGTCATGATTCCATCTGAATACCTATCCATATTAAGTGAAGGTCACAGTAGGAGGTTATCTAATAGCGTGCAATGAAGGTCACAGTAGGAGGTTATCTAATAGCGTGCAACATTAGAATTTGTTCATTTCATACTAGATTAACCACACATCTAGGCAATGCAGTAACAACTTAAGTGAACTAACAACTCAAACTTGAATTTGATTTGACAATATCTGACTCAGGAATATGAATTGCAATAAAACAGATGCTCTTATACCCATATCACTAGCAATGAGATAAAAAAGATCAAAGATAAAAGCCATAATTAGAATACAAAAAATTTCACACACCATGGGCTTATCGTAAAATGGAAATCCTTGCATTCTCTTAAGTGCATCAGTTGCTGATGAAACATCCTCAAAGACCCAAACACACTACTATTACCTAATATGCGGTCATGATTCCATCTGAATACCTATCCATATTAAGTGAAGGTCACAGTCGGAGGCTATCTAATAGCGTGCAACATTAGAATTTGTTCATTTCATACTAGATTAACCACACATCTAGTCAATGCAGTAACAACTAAGTGAACTAACCACTCAAACTTGAATTTGATTTGACAATATCTGACTCAGGAATATGAATTGCAATAAAACAGATGCTCTTATACCCATATCACTAGAAATGAGATAAAAAAGGACAAAGATAAAAGCCATAATTAGAATACAAAAAAACTTCACACACCATAGGCTTATCGTAAAATGGAAATCCTTGCATTCTCTTAAGTGCATCAGTTGCTGATGAAACATCCTCAAAGACGACCCAGGCTTGGCCTTTATGTTTCAAAGTTTTGAATGCGAGCACCTCCAATATCTTCCCAAATTGACAGAAAACAGCATGCAGAGACTTTTTAAGTTCTAAAAAAGAGGGAGGGGGGGAAGAATATGCTAGTCAATATTAGTTTTGTGTGAGCAGAACTGAAAGCATTATGTGACAAGTAAAGAAGTTCAGAAAGAACTGCCAATGAAACAACTTTCTGAAAAAGAAAAAAGAAGCAACAAACGAAGAAAAGGAATATGGCATATACATTTATGAATGCAGTAGTAGATTCTCAAAGGGAGTATTACGGACAGTTAAGCATACTACATTAAAGAATGTGATACGGAACTATCTGCATAAGGCAGAGTAAGTAAGTTAATTGTTTAAAAGTAAATGGTCTCTTCTTATGCATGGTTGAATAGGAATATAATATGATATCCTCTTAAATAATTAAATAAGTCCAATTATCTTTTTTCCTTAAAAATAAGATTTAAAAGTGTATCTGAAGGAAAGATCAAGCCTTATGAAGTAAATGTACTGAAGATAGGAATAGAAGCATTTTTACCAGCTATAAAGCATGAATACGGGTACGGATTACGAATAGGATAAGACACAAGTACGGGATACATGATTTTACGAAAAACATAGGATACACGTGCACTGGTGAGTACATGAAATATAATAGATTTTATACAATATTTATAAGTAAAAAAATATACATCTTGTTAAGACTGCAAGCATTTAAACAGTTTCAAAGAGTTCTAAAAATATATGAAGAAGGGAACCTCCAGCTTATAAAAAGGATATTTTTCTCACATAGAATAGTTGTACTCAGTGTTACCAGGTTCTCCCATCCCCCTCCAAACCACGATCCTAATCTCCCAATCCAATTCATAGCGGGTTCTCTATCCAGATCCCTAGTGACACATAATTTTTTTCCCACATCCTCAAAATAAACACCTTTGTTCATTAATCAATCAATTTCTCATCTCCACCGCAAACTCTCCTTAATTAGTCATTGAGTTTAACTTGATTATGAACTTTATATTTAGCAATGCAAGTAATTGATGTATTTATAGTCTAATTTGCTAGCTCGGTCTCTATTTCTACACACACATACAAACATTTATATCTATTAAACAAATGAGAGCCCCAACTCATCCTACCCTGTCCATACCACGTACGAGGTAGCCATATCAGTGATCCCCTACGTGTACCACAAACTGAAACGTAATGCAAACTTGATAACATTGGTCGTACTTACTTGGTGGAACTCTATATAGACGATCTGCACCATTCATCATGTTTTTTATGTCAATAAGATGCATGTATACAAAAATTTAATTCATTTGGAGACTTCTTACTCATGCACAATGTTTCAAATATCCTCGACATATCCGATAAATTGGCTGATATATCATGTTGGAGAGTAAACCAACACGAACTACTTATATATATAGTGTATGTCATTTTGGGGAATATATCTCCGATATCATATATCGGCCGATATATCACCCAATATTTCCCCAAAATGTGTCTATGATATCTTTTAAAAAAGGTTTTCAGTTTTACAGGTTTGAATCAAATCAATCCCGAAAACATTATCTATACCAACCCAACTGAGCCTACTCTCTATATGGAACTTGTGTTCTGCAAGTAAAAAAAAGGGGAAAAGGAAAGAAAATTGCTCGCGACTCGCTATGTTTGAAATGATTATGACGCTTCAAAACTTTATCATTTTATTTGGATTTTATAAGTTGTTCTATTCTTTTGTTTTGAATTAGATATGCCAAACTTTATGATGGTTGCTATTTCTAAACTCTATATATTTTTTTTGTTTGGGTTGATTTTTCAATTTTATTATGCTATATTTTAGGTCATGCATATGTATGTTTGACATACAACAAAACAACAAAACCTTTTTCCCAACTAGTTGAGGTCGGCTACTTGAATCCTGGTTTTCCATTCTGCTCGGTTTAGTACAATATTATCTATAAGGCCACAAGCTATCATATATTTTCTCACTGTTGTCACCCCAAGTAAGTTTAGGTATTCCCCTACTCTAACTCTACCCTCAATACTTATCAAATCACTCTTTCTAACAGTTCTACGTGTGACATGTCCAAACCACCTAAGGCGATTCTCTTAATTTATCTTGGATATGAGCAACCATTACCATGTCTCGTATGTACTCATTTCTAATTCTATCCTTCATGGTTTTACCACACATCCATCTTAGTATCCTCATCTCCGCTACATTTTTTAGACATGTCGTTTCATTGTTGCCCAACACCTTGCTCCATACATCATTGATGGTCTAACAACTGTCCTATAAATTTTTTCCTTTCACTTCAAAAGTATACGTTTGTCACACAAAACACTACTGACATTTTTCCACTTAAGCCACCTTGCTTGGATCCTTATATATAACATCTTCACAAATCTCCTCATCTCTTTGTATAATCGAGCCTAAATATCGGAAACGGTCTCTTTTAGGTATCTTTTGATCATCAAGCTTCACTACTTCCTCATTTGTGTTCCAAATATCACTAGAATTACACTCCATATACTCTGTTTTAATCCTGTTTATTCTAAAGCCTCTAGTTTCCAAAGTTTCTCTCCACAATTCTAATTTAGCATTGATTCATGCTCTAGTCTCGTCCACTAAGACGACGCCATCGGTAATAAGCATACACCAAGGCACCTCATCTTATATTCCTCGTGTCAATTCATTCATAACTAAAGCAAAGAGGTAGGGACTTAAAGCTGAACCATGGTGTAAACCTACTGTAATAGAAAATTCACTGGTCTCTCCTGTGGTTGTTCCAATTGTGATCTTTGTCCCTTCATACATGTCATTAATTACCTCAATATACCGAATAGTTACTCTTTTATTATTTAACGCTCAACATATTATGTCTCTAGGGACTTTATCATATGCTTTTTTCTAGATCTATAAACACCATTGTTTTGCCAAAATTTCGGCCAAAATTTTCTTTTGGGTAGCTTGTCGATACGAAATCACTGATTTTATACTCCACATCGTTTTAGACAGAACTATGTAGATTTCAGCCGAAATTGCCAAAATATTGCCTAAATTGCCGAAATATCGATCGAAATCAACACACTAATGTTATTGTGAATATATAACTTTTTTTTATTTTATTTTTTTGCATATAAGTCGTTCAATATAAGACCTTAAGCTAATATAATGTGAGCATTTTGTCTCTATATTGTTTGTGTATATGCAAAGGCAAGTGAGTCTATTAACTAATACATTTTTTTTCCAATCATGCAAACTTAATCTAGTTCTATACTTAAATGACAATTTTTTTATATTGTTGTTAAATTCTGTGAATACTTATCGTGATTGATTGATATTATTAGTTATATTATACAATATTTTATATGATAAATAACATGTAGAACATATAATATTTTATTTAGTAACAAAAAAATATGTTTATTGAGTGTCCAAAATGAACATCCGTGATAATCACATTTTCCCGAGATCTCCGATATCACCGATCCGAGACGAAACACCCATTACCGAGATGAGTCCGAAATTCGAGATTTAAAACCTTGATAAATACCATATGTAGATCTTTCCTATTCTTCCTATATTTTCTATCAGTCTCCTCAGTACATAAATTACTTACATTGTTCACATTCAAGGCATAAATCTAAACTGATTCTCAGACACAATAGTTTATAATCTCAGTCTATGTTTGATCACTCTCTCCCAAATTTTTATCGTATGGCTCATTAATTTCATCCCTCGGTAGTTGGTGCAACTTTGTATATCTCCTAATTTTTATATATAGGTATTAATATACTCTTCCTCCATTCATCTGACATCTTCTTAGTCCTCAAAATCTCAATAAATAATCTTGTTAGCCAACCCACTCCTACATCCCCAAGATACTTTCAAATTTAAATGGGTATACCATTCGGCCTTAAAGTTTTTCCTATTTTCATCATTCCTAGAGCATTTTGAACCTCTGAAGTCCTAATTCTATGAAAAAACATATGCTTTCGACTCTCCCTCGGGTCCTCTATATTTAAGTTGCCCAGAACCTTTTTATTTAATAACTTTTCAAAATAATTTCGCCATCTTTCCTTAATTTCCACATCATTTACTAAGACTTTTAAATTTTTGCTCTTAATAGACCTAATTGTATCCAAATCTTTTTTTCTATCTCTTTGTTTAGCAAGCTTATAGATGTTATTTTCTCCTTCTTTTATTTCTAATTTTGTGTATAAATCATCATAATATTTTTCTTTTGCATCTCTTACCGCTTTCTTAACTTCTTTTCTAACAATCTTTGATATAGCTAAAAATAGGATTCAATTGGGACATTCAAATCGGACACGAATCTTAAAGCTCAGGGGTAAAACGGGAATTTCACCTACAAACGGGTCTGAAATGGGAACTGGATCTTTTATTCAAAGCCCAATAACCCATAAACGGATCTGTCTTACTGGGTACGGATCCCAACCCGTTGCAAACAAGTTCAGAAGGATAAAGAAGAATTCAGATTCATAATTATCCCTAAGAAGTGATCTTAACCGCTTCTATCCATTCACACCGGAAAGTAGAGATATGTTCATATCTTGAAACGGATCCCTAAGGCGACTATAAATACCCCTCTCCCTCCACTTTTACCAGGTAATCAATACTTTTCCAATTAAAGTTCTTGCTTAATCATTCAGATTACTGACAAGAGCGTCGGAGGGTGCGTCACCGGGATCCATCCCGGTGTCTCGCACTTTTTGCAGGTTCGCAGCAACGGCAAGAGACCAAGTCAACACATTGGTGAAGGTCAACAGGTCAACAGGTTTGCCTTATTCGTTTTCTCAAGAATCCACAAATTTCATCTGTTTGCTCCCACACCAAAATCAGCAATAACAGATTGACGCCGTCTGTAGGAACCGAAAAAGCAATCTGACCAAACTTCATCAACGATACTAGTTTCAAGCCATGCATCCAAAACAGAAGGGGAAGGCAGCGGTTTCCAACCGAAAAACCACTTCTCTTCCTCCTCTCCCTCCTCCGGTTCAAGGTGCTCCTACTCAACAGGCCCCTCCAGGGTCTTGGGGGCTGCCCAGGGGGGCTCCCGTCAGAGTCGTCCGAAGCAACATCCTCCTCATGACCAAGTCGCGGGTCCCAATCCTTTAGTTGAATCTATGGCTTCTCAAAGCCCTCCCGAGCGGGATCTTCGTCAAGTGATTGCCAACCGTCAAAAGGGGGTCGACCTCAGAACTCGCCTGAATGGATGGCGAGCCCTTGGTGGAATCCATCAACTCAAGCACCCAGGGGCCTCAAGAATCCGGACCCCCCGCCAATCGAGGACTAGAAGATCCCCTCCCCCGAGGAGGCAAAGAGAGTCCCCTCAGCATCATCGGCGGAGATCTCATTCTCCGGTAAGCCGAGCCACACATAGGAACCGCCAAGCTAGAGAGGCACCAGTCATAAAGGCAGATCTACAAGACTTCCAAGCGACAGTCTTACGGGCCCTCAATATCGCCCCAAAGAAAGACCGGAGGCCACCTACTCATGAACCAGCTAGGAGCTACCGCCTTCGCACTCTCAGTCCTCGTCCTTCTCCAAGCTACCATCGCCGCAGCCCCAGTCCATCCTCGTACGAAGATGAGTCCTGGAGCTCGGCAAGGTATGATCAAAGAGAAGACTCAGTCTACCGCCGTCTCCACGAGATGGAGAGGCGCCTCGGCCGAATTGACAGGAAAGAAAAGCAATGGGCGATAAACCTCCGCCCGAGTAGACCTCCATTCTCCCGCACCATCATGGAGGCCCCCATCCCAGAGAACTTCAAGCTGCCTCACTTCGAGTCATATACCGGGGAGTCGGACCCCGCGGATCACATAGAGAGTTTCAAAACTCTTATGATGATCCACCATGCTTCAGACGCCCTCCTCTGCAAGATCTTCCCTGCCACGCTGAAGGGATCTGCGAGAGAATGGTACTCTCGACTCGCCCCGGCCTCCATTTTCTCATTCGATCAGTTCGAAGGGCTCTTCCTTACTCATTTCGTGAGTAGCCGCCAGGCCGAGAAAACAAGTGTATCTTGGTGACCCTCAACCAAGAAAAAGGTGAATGCCTAAGGGATTACGTTCGACGCTTCACCGCCGAAGCCCGGTCCATTCCCTTCCTCAACCAATCAGTAGCCTCTGCCGCATTCGAGCGCAACGTCACTAATGTCAACCTCAGGGCGTCTCTTGCCAAGAAGCCTCCTCGGGACTTCTCAGAACTTTTACTTAGGGTGGAGAAGTACATACGAGCAGAAGAGGCTCTCAACCCCCTACTCTCGAGGAGACATCTTCCGGGAACAAACGGAAGAACACAAGCGAAGAGGGATCCTAAAAATCCCAGAAGGACGGCAATGGCCAGACTCCTCATTTTGAGAAGTTCACCCCCCTCATTGCTAATATATCAGAAGCTCTTATAGAGGTGGACGAGGAAGGGCTACTCCGTGCTCTCCCTAGAATGAATACACCTGACAAGAAGAGGAACAAGGATAAGTGGTGCCGCTTTCACAGGGACCATGGCCACGATACGAATGATTGTCGAGCTCTCAAGCAGGAGATCGAAGAACTCATACAGCGGGGGCACTTGACCAAGTTCGTCCAAAAAGAGGGGGCCGAGCTTCTCCCCTGAGGAGCCAACAAACGAACAGAAAGGCTCGCCGAGCTTCAAGACTCGACTCTTCCCAAGAGGTCTTCACCTTATCGTAGAAGTAGGATCTTGATTTTCAATAAGGCCGATGCTTGTAACTCGGCCAATAGCATGTAATAATGGCTCGCCCTATTGAAGCGGCCACTTAGTTTATCTCAATAAAACTTTACATTTTTTCATTGAAAATTATTGCTCTTGCTTCTTCTCTATCTCTTTGAGTTACATCTACGACTCGTTAAATGGTGAGTTCGAAGTCCAGCTTCTCCTACATGGCTGCTCCCGCAACTTGCTAAGCTCAAAAAACGAGTTCGGAGTCCAACACTTGGCTTGATTCCGCTTCAAGCTCATAAGCAGGTAAGAAGTGGTTCGCCATTCGGAATTGCTCCTACACCTCGTTAACCCCCTCTAATAATGAGTTCGGAGTCCAACACTTGGCTCTATTCTGCTTCAAATTACTCGCTCATAAGCGGGTAAGAAGTGGTTCGCTATTCGGAATTACTCCTATACCTCGTTAACCCCCTCTAACAACGAGTTCGGGGTCCAACACTTGGCTCGATTCCGCTTCAAATTACTCGCTCATAAGCGGGTAAGAAGTAGTTCGTCATTCGGAACTGCTCCCACAACCGTTGATTCTCTCACTTAAACAGCGAGTTCGGAGCTAAAGCTCTCCCCTAGAGTTGCTCCTCAAACTCATCTCACAAATGGCTCTCTCCTAGAGCCGAGCTCTTCACTCTGCTCGCCTCCAAAGCGGACCTCTTCTCAACGAGTTCGGAGCACAACTTACCCATAGAGTTCCTCCTCAAACTCATCTCCCAAATGGCTCTCTCCTAGAGTCAAGTGCTTCGCTCCGCTCACCTCCAAGGCGGACCTCTTCTCAACGAGTTCGGAGCTCACAACTCTCTCCTAGAGTTGCTCCTCAAACTCGTCTCCCAGATGGCTCTCTCCTAGAGCCAAGCTCTTCGCTCCGCTCACCTCCAAGGCAAACCTTTTCTCAACGAGTTCGGAGCTCACAACTCTCTCCTAGAGTTGCTCCTCAAACTCGTCTCCCAAATGGCTCTCTCCTAGAGCCGAATTCTTCACTCCGCTCGCCTCCAAAGAGGACCTCTTCTCAACGAGTTCGGAGCACAACTCACCCCTATAGTTCCTCCTCAAACTCGTTTCCCAAATAGCTCTCTCCTAGAGTCAAGTGCTTCGCTCCGCTCACCTCCAAGGCGGACCTCTTCTCAACGAGTTCGGAGCTCACAACTCTCTCCTAGAGTTGCTCCTCAAACTCGTCTTCCAGATGACTCTCTCCTAGAGCCAAGCTCTTCGCTCCGCTCACCTCCAAGGCGGACCTTTTCTCAACGAGTTCGGAGCTCACAACTCCCTCCTAGAGTTGCTCCTCAAACTCGTCTCCCAAATGACTCTCTCCTAGAACCGAGCTCTTCACTCTGCTCGCCTCCAAAGCGGACCTCTTCTCAACGAGTTCGGAGCACAACTCTCCCTAAAGTTCCTCCTCAAACTCGTCTCCCAAATGGCTCTCTCCTAGAGTCAAGTGCTTCGCTCCGCTCACCTCCAAGGTGGACCTTTTCTCAATGAGTTCGGAGGTCACAACTCTCTCCTAGAGTTGCTCCTCAAACTCGTCTCCCAGATGGCTCTCTCCTAGAGCCAAGCTCTTCGCTCCGCTCACCCCCAAGAATGGATCTTCCCATGGCTCTTACGAGAATCTTCCTAGCACATCTTCTTCGCTCCTAGGAGTGGAGCTCCTCTTCTTCGATTTGGCGCTGAAACCAAACAACACATCACCAAGCTCGACCCCCACTCACCTGGCCGAGCTCCAAGATGCCAACGTCGAGCTCCGACCCCCTGCCTCGTCGAGCTCCGACCTCTTCGTCAAAGTTGAGGAGTGTTTTGACCATGAAGAAGGGTGATTCTTCAACCCATTTCTGAAGAGAAGTTGTAGACCTTCGAGTTAGCTTCGAAACGAGCGGTCACACGCCCCGATCGGACCTCCGTAGCATAGGAAAAGTGGATCACCGAACAGGTTAGCCGAGCTACTGAGCTACTATGGGCAGAGGACGAGCTACCGAGTCACCGGGCCAAAGTGACGAGGTACCGACCCTCACATTTGAAGAAAAATAACGCCGAACTACCTCAATCGTTGGATCATGTCAAAAAACGTGCTAGAACATGATGAACGGCTCAGATCGCGTCACATCTCCACAAAACGACAAGATAACGTTTTCTCGAAATCTGAACCTCCTGTCTCGTGATTCGCACCATGATCGTGATCAACCGCCCAGATGGAGCCACGTAGCTCGGATCTGAAATCCGAGCTACCGATCTACCGAACTACAAAGTGGCAAAAAATGTGCCTTAAAATCCGTGCTCGGATTTACCGAACAAGAAGCAGCAAAAAAAAGAGGGAGTCGGCAGGCCGGGTTCGGACCCGTTAGGGATCCAAACCCGAACTCCATAACCACGTCACCTTCTTCTTCAAACATCCAAGCCCTTGTAGTTCAGTTGGTTAGATGAGCTCGTCACCTTCAACCCCCGTCTCCCTCTTCCTCCGCACTGCTCGTCCAACCCAACCGCAGTCGGCCTCTCCTCGCTCGACGACCACCGACGAGCTCCCTTCGACACCGAGCTCTTCCTCCATCGGCTAGCTCCACTCCGCTCGTCGAGATCCTCCGTCTAAGTTCCCGAGCTCCCCTCGCCGAGCTCGACCACAGCTCCATCACCGAGCTTCGAGCTCCTCTGCCAACCTCCATCGTCGAACACGAAGCTCCATTATAGGGCCGAGCTCCACCTTCATCAACTCAGCGAGCTCACCACCGCCATTAACGAGCTCGGAGCTCGAACTCGCGACCAAGCTCCACCATGGCCGAACTCCACCTTCGCCGTGCTTCCCCCTCATCGAGCTTCTTCCCGCCGAGCTCGAACCCAATTCCAAGCTGGTATCAAGCTCGCGCCATCGTTGAGCTCAGCTTCGTCGAGCTCGAATTTCAAGCACCGAGCTCTCCTCGACGAGCCACCGACCCCCTGAGTCGAGCTCCCACTTCGGAGCTACCGAGCCCCAACTTTTTCACCACCTTCCCAACTCCTCGCTGACTCACCCAGCTCCGCTGACGAGCTCACCTACTCGACAAACCCACCTCGAGCTCCTCCTCGACGAGCTGTCCTCCGTCTTTGAGCTCGAGGTCGAAGGCGTATAGACGAAGTAGGAGACGAAGGAGAGCCGAAGTCGAAGAGAAGGAAAGGAAGCAGAGGAGAAAGAACAGCAGGGAATGAGAAAAAAAGAAAAGAAAATAATAATAAAATAAAATAAAATTGCCACGTGGCATCGCCACGTGGCGTCATCTCCGAGGGTCGGCCAGATCCGAACATAGGTGTCGAGCTGCCGATGTACCGACCTTGAAATTGGAGAAAAATCCTACCGACCTATACAAGCCATCCGATCTTTTCAAAATTCGCGTCACGATACGATCGATGCTCAGAAATGCACCACGTGTCCAAGTAATATTTAATTAATTAATTTACCTATTTATTTGTTTTAATTATTTAAAAAAATCCGAAAAAATATTTAAAAATTGAAAAAAATTAATTAAAAATTCAAAAAATAATTATTAATTCAGAAAAATTATTTTAAAATTTTGAAAAATATAATTATTTAATTAGAATAATTAATTAATATTTTCGAAAATTAATTATTTAATTCGGAAAATGAATAAAAAAAATTTTAAAATGAGAAAAAACTCAGAAAAATCTAGAAAAATCACCAAAAATCAAGAAAATTCTAAGAATATTTTTGGGCATCTTACAAGCAAAGAATAACACCGTTACACCCCGAGCAAGATCCAAACTCCCTTAAGAACACCGATAAAATCCCGTACGCCATTAGAACAACAAAACTACTCCTCGAAGACTGTAAAATTCAGTCTCCAGGAGTGGGGGGCTCGTGATATGGCTAAAAATAGGATTCAATCAGGACCGTTCAAATCGGACACGAATCTTAAAGCTCAGGGGTAAAACGGTAATTTCACCTATAAACGGGTCTAAAATGGGAACTGGATCTTTTATTCAAAGCCCAATAACCCATAAACGGATCTGTCTTACTGACCACGGGTCCCAACCCGTTGCAAACAAGTTTAGAAGGATAAAGAAGAATTCAGATTCATAATTATCCCTAAGAAGTGATCTTAACCGCTTCTATCCATTCACACCGGAAAGTAGAGATATGTTCATATCTTGAAACGGATCCCTAAGGCGACTATAAATACCCCTCTCCCCCCACTTTTACCTGGTAATCAATACTTTTCCAATTAAAGTTCTTGCTTAATCATTCAAATTACTGACAAGAGCGTCGGAGGGTGCATCACCGGGATCCATCCCGGTGTCTCGCACTTTTTGCAGGTTCGCAGCAGCGGCAAGAGACCAAGTCAACACATTGATGAAGGTCAACAGGTCAACAGGTTTGCCTTGTTCGTTTTCTCAAAAATCCACAAATTTCATCTGTTTGCTCCCACACCAAAATCAGCAGCAACAATCTTATTTATCTTAAAATCCTCTTCATTATACTCTTTTGCCATATTTTGAAGATTGATATTTTCTCTCTCACAATATTTTAGACTTCTTACCAACACCGTGTTTCTTTAGTTTGCAACCCTCTACCTTTAGATTCTCCAAGTACCTTCTTTGAGATTTCTCTCATGCACATAGCCATTTTAGTCCACATTATATTTGTCTCCCCTTCTTAATTCCATGTCGCTCCTTTAAGGGCTTTATCTCTAAAAATCTCTAGTTTTCTTCCTTCAAGTTCCGCCACTTAATTCTTAGGTTCCTACTTCCTAGTCTTCTTCCTCACATATATGTTTCCTAGTCTTAACATCCAACACCAATAAGGCATTAATCTATGTTGTGAGATTAAAGACTCTCCCGGTATAACTTTACAATCTTTACATGTCAAGTGATCCACCTTTCCAGTAATGAAAAAATCAACCTAGCTCTTATCTACCCCACTTTTAAAGGTTATCAAATATTCCTCCCTCTTTCTAAAATAAGTATTTGCTAGTATAAGATCATACGAAGCCATAAAATCTAATAGAGTCTCTCTACCATCGTTCTTATTTCCAAATTCATATCCTCCATGCACCCTCTCATATCCCATGTTATCTTCTCCTACATGTTCATTGAAATCTCCTATAAATAATTTCTCACCTAAGAGTACTCCTCGAATTATCTTATCCATATCTTCCCAAAAATTATTTTTATCTTATGCATTTAATCCTACTTGGGTGCATAAGCACTAATGATATTAATTATGTTTTCCCCTAATACAAGCTTAATTTATATTATTCTATCTTCTTTCCTATTACACCTACCAGGTTACTATATCTCCTTTTAATTTCTTATCTACTAAAATTCTTAATCCATTTCTATTTCTAATTTTACATGTATAATATAATTTAAAATCATTTATCTTTTTAGCTTTCTTCCCTATCCACTTTGTTTATTGTAAAAAAGCTATATTAATATTCCTTCTAATCATGATATCTACTAGTTCTATGCATTTTCTTGTCAATATTCCTATATTGACATCTTATGATTTATTGTATATAATTAATGTGCAGTGTGTGCATAATGCATGTGTGTTCATTAATTTGTTTAGTTTCATATTCTTTGTGTTATTTATGTGATAAATGTGAGAATGCAATGTATGTCTATGTCATGTACATCATATCTAGGATATATTTTTCGATCGTACATGACAACCTGACATATTTAGATATCCCGATTTACATAAAAAATTCTAGGTCGACACGACACCGATATTCGACATTTAAAACCTTACTCATGCATCAGTCCTAATTTGTTATATCACTTAAAAATTGTCCGTTTTGCAACAACTTGAAATATGATAAAGAAGTATCCAACTAATTTGATTTTTCATACACAGAGATATTATGATGTGCAAATAAATGCAAACTTTGTGGATCATCCATAATGGTCCCACCAATTGATTATAATTACTATGTATGAAGAAATCACAAAATATAAGCATGTGGCTCCCTTTCGTTGAAAATAAACAACGATAATTAAGCATTGTTGGAGAAATAATACTACTAACATAAGTTTCAAAATTTTGGGAATACTTGTTTTTGTGTCCAAGAAACTATAAAAACCAAATATTTGAAATTACACTGGTCCTAAATGTATGACTAAACATTATTGTGTTCCAAAGTTGTAAAATTATAATAAAAAATTAGGTACTCCTTAGGTATGTACCCAAGAAAACCCCAAGACTATCACCACTCGATATGCACCTGACACCAGTATGTCAGTTGTCAAAGAGTACTCGCCCATGCTCCCTAGATTATTAAGTAAACAATATATTTCGGTTTGTGGTTTAGGAACAAGATCATGGAATAAACCTTGAAAGTTATGTAGTTCAGAGGGGGTAAGACTAGTCAGTACGCTCATTTTAGTTGTGTGCGCGCGCTTCCTAGATTATCAGGTTGACAATACATTTCAGTTTATGGTTCAGGTAGAGGCCTCATGGTACAATACCTTGAATGGTACGTAGTATAGAGGGGGTAGGATTAGTCGGGACGCTCATTTTTGTTGAGTGGAGAGAGATAGTTTTAATTCATAAAATCATTAGCTACATGAATTTCAATATATAAGTGATAATGTAATTAAACTCCCTGCCGTACTAAGGAAAATTTTGAAGAGAAGTTCAGGGGCGGAGCAGGATTGGTCAAACGGGTTTACCCATATTGGACACATGTCTCAAACAAAACACTTCCAGCATCAAAAAAACATTCTAAATCCCACATGTTGGTATGTACGTCTCTATCGTCCTTACAAGTCACCTCACTCAAAACTTTATATTTCCTATCAAACCAATTAACTTTTATCGACAATTAGTCCTTAAAAAACAGCATTATTCGATTTCTAGTCATCAAACTTAAATTGTAATCTACACAAACAGAACTTATATACAACAAACCCAAACTAATTCGGTCAATACAAACACTTCTGTTCGTAATAAGCCACCATATCTGATTCCTTGTTCTCAACACTATTTTTCAGGTACTAAGCAAATTCCCATCGATCTCTAATATCTAGAAGATTTGTGTGCATCCAAAAAATCAATAACACAAACAAATCCGACAACCCACTCCCCATATTCTAGGAATATATGCAACAAAAAAAGGGTTTTGAAAAAGAAAAGGAGGAAGATAAACCCTCGTTTAAAAAGTTACGGTTTTTGAAGATGGAAAGAGAGAGATGGAGAGCGAGAGAGAGAGGGAGGCAGTGAGGTTACCTTCGAGCTTGATCTTCTCGTTGAGGTTGTTGATGTAGATGGTCATGTTGGGGGGGACGGTGGGCGCGTCACCGGCGGTGACCGTACTCATTGTCGGCGAGGGGGAGCGGGATTTAGAAAGGGTTTTAGGAATTGGAAATGTGTGTGGGGGGAAGTTATGAGTGGGTTTTGGCCCTTTTGGGTACTTTCTCGCTATTTATAACTAGTATTATACACGTGCTGTGCACGTGGGGAAAATGGGGGAATGAAAAGGGAAAAAATAATCTACCAGCACGTACATTGCACGGGTTGGAATATGGACAAATCTATCTGTACTATTATTAAGCAAAGCCTTATTTTAGTGGTTTTTTACTATCATACCCCCATCAACCTAAAAGGCTAAAAAAATATATAGGATTAAAAAATGTAATTTGCATGACTAATAAATTAACATTTGCATACCACCCATTCATATCCTTCATTAACAGAAGGTGATTAAAATCCTTTGGCTGTAAAATTAATTTTAGCATGACTTTCGAAATCAAGGCAGCATGACTTTAATTAAAGATGACCCAGAATAAAGATGTGCATGACTTTAATTAACACTTATCTCTTTCTTGCTTTTGGAATGAATTACTTGAAGGTGATTAAAATCCTTTGGCTGTAAAATTAATTTTAGCATGACTTTCGAAATCAAGGCTGCATGACTTTTATTAAAGATGGCCCAAAATAATTAAAGATGTTGCATGACTTTCATTAACACTTATCTCTTTCTTGCTTTTGGAATAAATTACTAGAAGGTGATTAAAATCCTTTGGCTGTAAAATTAATTTTAGCATGACTTTCGAAATCAAGGCTGCATGACTTTAATTAAAGATGGCCCAGAATAATTAAAGATGCTGCATGACTTTAATTAATAATGGGTGATTACTAGAAGGTGATTAAAATCCATTCATACTCATTCATACCCTTTATTAACATAAGGTGATTAACATAAGGTGATTAACTAAAGATGTGCATGACTTTAATTAACACTTATCTCTTTCTTGCTTTTGGAATGAATTACTTGAAGGTGATTAAAATCCTTTGGCTGTAAAATTAATTTTTGCATGACTTTTGAAATCAAGGCTGCATGACTTTTATTAAAGATGGCCCAGAATAATTAAAGATGTTGCATGACTTTCATTAACACTTATCTCTTTCTTGCTTTTGGAATGAATTACTTGAAGGTGATTAAAATCCTTTGGCTGTAAAATTAATTTTTGCATGACTTTTGAAATCAAGGCTGCATGACTTTTATTAAAGATGGCCCAGAATAATTAAAGATGCTGCATGACTTTCATTAACACTTATCTCTTTCTTGCTTTTGGAATGAATTACTAGAAGGTGATTAAAATCCTTTGGCTGTAAAATTAATTTTAGCATGACTTTCGAAATCAAGGCTGCATGACTTTAATTAAAGATGGCCCAGAATAATTAAAGATGTTGCATGACTTTAATTAATAATGGGTGATTACTAGAAGGTGATTAAAATCCATTCATACTCATTTATACCCTTTATTAACATAAGGTGATTATCTAAAATCCATTCATACCCATTCAAGACCCCCTCACACAGATGTTGTTGTTTTTCCACTCACTGACTGCAGCAACAGAGAAACTGAACACATGTGAGTGATGTCAAATATTCTGGGCGAATTTGGTTTGTTTTGAATTTTGATAGTTCATTGTAAAATTAATTTAATTTTAACTAATTTAATCTAATTGATTGATTCTAATTCAGTTTCTGTATGTGCAGAGAGTCAGAGCCCCTTCGTGGAACTCAGACCGAGTATTCAATGAGTTCTTGCTTACTTGGTGGAACTCATAACCTTTCGATTACTGAAGACCACATATCTCAGTGCCAGGTTAGACTTACAACACAAACAATTTGAACTGTATAGTTCCAAATTTGAACTGTATAGTTATAACCTTTTTTTTTTAACCTTGAATAAAATTTGAACTATATATTGTGATCGATACTCAAGCTTGATTGACCAGTCAACAAAGAATTGTTGTGTAATTTTACTAATATTTTGCATTCTTATTTCAAAAGGCATATTTATATCTATGTATCATTCATCTCATAAGAGTGAATTATACACATGCAATTAACTGATTATGAGAATAAAAATGTAGTAAGATAAAAAAAAAAAAATTCTCATGGAAAAACAAAATAGGAAATGCATTTTAATAGCCATGATTCTTTTTATGTTTGAATCAAGTATTGGTTTGTCCCATGAAGACCAAATTTAATAGGAAATCTATTTATACTTCAAAGCATATATCATATTGATACTCTTTTGCTAGATGAGACTTGATATTTATTTGTAATTTCGGTTTATGGGAATACATTGATCTGTTGCAGTATATCCCATGATAGATAATGAAAGCTAAAATGATTGTCTGATCAATGTTTGTTGTGAATAAACCTTTTTATATCACTCAAAATGAGATCATTATCTCTGATGGTTAATCATAAAACTGTCATTATACTAGGAGGGGAAAATATATATATACCAAACTTAATCTCAGCTTAACTCATCAGTTCATTTTCCCCTCCTAGCTCAAAAATCAAATCCGTTTTTCTTATGCTTCAAATTTTCAAGACATGTGAATGTGCTTTTTGTAGGCGTGCATCGCATGTGCATTATACTAGAAATGTTGTCTACAAAGAAGTGTTATTCAATTAGAAAGCTCAGTTGTAGTTTTGTTATGGTTGGTACTACATACTCTTCTATGCACTTTTCAATGCATTTTGAATTTTGTATATCGTATAATGTATTATTGAAGTTTGATTATATAATCGTTCACACTTATATTCTATTATTGAAGCCTGCTATTTTCCAAGTTAAATGTTTTACTATTTCTTTTCTTATACGATATACAAATTCATTTAATTTAATGACTAAATTTTTTATAGACGTGCATTGCACGTGCATTATACTAGTGGAAATTAAGGAATAGTTGAGGAGAAGAAATCTAGAAGATGTAGAATTTGCAGCAGATGAAGTTCATGTACAGAAAAGTGTATGAGTCAGATAGCCTTCTTATTTTGAATTACATGTTATACAAATTTAGGAACATTTTAGGTACACTCTGTGCCGTCAATCTTCCATCGCGTTTGCACATTTTGAGAAAGTAATGAGTAGTACAAGTATATATAATATGAGTAAAGCTGGAAGATAGTCTTAGCTTAACAAACTTAGTTTAAGGGATAAGGTAGAATAACAAATAAATCAATATCCTAACTAAAGATATTAACAGCTAGAATATTGTTACAACAACCTAGAAGATAATAGTAAGACTAAGTCTTGGCTTTATCATCAACATGCCCCCGCAAGTTGGACGTCCGATCGGAGAGGCCAATCTTGGATATCAACATTTCAAATCGAGATCGAGCCAACGGCTTCGTAAGAAAATCTACTAGTTGGTCGCCCGTTGGGACATGAGTGACAGGAAGAGTACCATTTTGAACTTGTTCGCGAATGAAGTAATAGGCAAGTGCGATATGCTTCATGCGGGTATGGAAAATTGGATTAGCACTAAGATGTGTGACACCTAAGTTGTCACAATAAATGACCAGAGTACGAGTGAGCTAAATACCAAGTTCGCCAAGGAGATTTTTAACCCACATGAGTTCGGCAGTGGTAGAGGCAACAACCCTGTACTCGGCTTCTGTAGATGACTGTGCTAGAGACTTTTGCTTCTTGGAGCTCCAAGTAATCGGGGTGCGACCAAGAAAGACTATGTGACCCATTGTAGAAGTGTAGTCATCCTTGTTTCCGGCCCAATCGGCATCTGAGAAAGCATGAAGATTGAGTGCAAAGTGACTAAAAATTGTGAAGCCTTTGTCGAGAGTGTCTGTCACACAAGTATCGAAGGAGCCGTTTGAGAGCATCCCAATGAGCACTTCTTGGCTTGTGCATGAACTGAGATAGCTTATTTATCACAAATGCAACATCGGGACGAGTGAGCGTTAGGTATTGGAGTCCCCCAACTGCTGCTCTATAATCTGTACGAGTGTCAAGTAATTCATCAAAAGTGAGAGTTAAAGCATTGTTGACCACCATGGGAGTCGAAACTGACTTTGCATGGAGCATATGCATGCGCTTAAGAAGATCAATAATGTACTTCCTTTGACTGAGGAAGAGACCATGAGAAATAGGCGTGACTTCTACTCCCAAGAAATAAGAGAGTGTACCAAGGTCTTTCAAGGAGAACCTGCTAGCCAATCTTTTAATAAAAGCATTTAGAGTAGTAGCATTAGGACCAGTTACTATAATATCATCCACATACACAATAAGATAAATAGGTGAAGTGGAATGATGCATGATAAATAATGAAGCATCAGCCACCGATCGCTTGAAACCCGAACCAAGAAGAAAGCTGGCTAGCTCTGTGTACCATGCTCGAGGTGCCTGCTTGAGCCCGTAAATTGCCTTGCTCAATTTGCAAACATGAGTAGGAAAGACGGCATCCACAAAACCAGGGGGTTGTGCCATATATACCTCCTCATGAAGTGTGCCATAAAGAAATGCATTATTAATATCAAGTTACCGAAGATGCCATTTGTTTGTAACTGCAAGGCTAAGAAGAGTACGCATGGTGGCCGATTTTACAACCGGATTGAAGGGTTGCGTATAATCAATACCGGAGCATTGCTGGAATCCTTTTGCAATAAGACGAGCACGATAACGTTCTACACTCCCATCAGATTTGTATTTGATACGAAATACCCATTTTGCATTTGACATGGTTACGACTATTTTCGGGAGACACCAAGTCCCAAGTACCAAGCATATGTAATGTCGTGATCTCAGCAATCATTGCTTGCCACCAAAGAGGATCTTTAAGAGCTTGGGCTACGGTAGTAGGTTCGGTTGGTTTAGGTTGTACAGTGGTATGATGGTTGTACTTGGAGTTGGGCTTGTAAATTTTATTTCTGGAGCGAGTAACAATGTCGGGAGGTGGAGGAGGAGGTGGAGAGAGTGGTAGAATAGTTGGAATAGATGGATTGCTGGGCTGGGGTGTAATGACCGGCTGGGCAGTGGGTTGCTGCTCCGTAGAAGATGTGGCTAGGCTATTGTCATTATCCAAGAGATTATGAATGGGTACTGGCTGAATTATGGGCAGCTACAAGGGACACCAATGGTCCGGATTGGGTATGGGAGTAGGATGAGTGCGAGTGCTAAGACGAGTATAAGAAAATTTGTTTTCTATAAATTAAACGTGTTGTAACGCCCCGAATTCCAAATAAGACGGAATTCGAGATTTCACAGGATCTTTACTTCACTTCGTACAATTTTACAAGGAAATTAAAACTTTTTCAACAACATCGGAGTTTTTTACATTTAGTTTACACAGCGGAAGAATAAAAGAAATACAACAATGAAATAAAATACAACTTGTACAACTTTAACAATGTAAGTCATCAACTACATCACAACACCTTTACTTCTTCATAAAAAGTCCATTACCTACATGTTAAGCTGTGGGCACGTCAGTCAATTACAATTGATGAAAATGTTATACTCGGCCATCCTCTCTATGTTGTACATATAACAATCTCAATACTTTAACATATCACAATCTTGAATGAATATAAAGTGTTAAATGTGACTACGCTAAACATGTAAGTGTATGTGATGCCTTAATGCCTAATGCACACATTTTATACTAGGATGACATTAATGCATACTTGTTCGGTATCTATGCATCTCATACTATATAGGTCCGAAGGCAAGCACTTACGTACTCCACAATAAAGGGTTCGATCCCTCGCCATGACAACTACCTAGTAATAAGACAAAGTTAAGACGTTCCACGAGTACGGATCCCAGTCCCGGAGAACCGCCGCAACAAATCCCCCGCTCGACTGTTATACAGACTCCTCATCGTGCGAACCTCTTGCAAGTGCCCCTTTAGCCCCGGTATACGTATATACATGGAGTACGGCAACCTATCTGCCCGACTATGCATAGTTCCGGATTTAAAATAAAAGCTCGTCTCCCACGAGGCAACCACAGTCCCGGAGTACACCGCCCGACTAGGTCTATAGTCCCGATGAACTGCTGCAACAAACCCACTGTCTGACTATATAGAGCCCCACTAACGTTTGCCTAGGTCGTACTACATCTTCACTTAAGTGCCTAATTCTGAAGTTCAAGATATGAATCAATTACAACCCCTAGAGTTTACTTTAACCCCCTACCAGACATAATCACAAAACCAAGATAGCTTCATAGCCTTATCTCAAAATATATCAATCATTTAATTTAACTTGCCGGTACCCGAGACCTCACTACACCTCTAGATCACAACTTTTCATGTACCCGAATTCCTGGGTACTCATACCCTTCATATTCATGTCTCAAACTTAAAGTATTCTTATTCTCAACTTGTTCACAAAGTGATCCATGTCACCAGTCATGATTCATTTATCCATTTATAACTTAAAACTTATTATCAATTTAAGCACATATAATAATCAAATATTCAACATAAATGAATAATCCCATCAAAGACAATCAATTCTCATATCAACATTTTACTTTCCTTCTAATGATATAAATCATGCTCTTAAATAATTTATTTTTGAAGAAAAATCTCATTCTATCTCAAAGTCACTTTTATTTCTCCAAATATACATGGAAATCTTTAAAACTATTTTTAATAAATTCTTCATCTCATTATATGAATACTAGGATTTTCCCCCAAATTTTAACTTGCTTTAGAACTCATTAATTCAATTTAAAACATCCACACAAAAAAAAATATAAAAGACCACCCTGGGTTTCAAACCCGTGAGCTTACAGACAGTGCCCAAGACCCCACCCGAAAGCCACTAAGTCCATATGGACTTGGTGTCCAAATCATACATCGAAATTCCTTTATACCCACTCTCGGGTCTGGGTGATTTAAAAAAAAACAAAACAGAAAAAGTTTTGGACTTCACAGGATTCGAACCCAGGTCAACAAGGAAGCCAGCGCAACACCAGTCCACCAGGCCGAGTGCGCCCAACGACACAAAGCTGCTTCCTAGGCTTTTGTTCGAGTACTCTGTGATTCCATTTTCCATAAAAATTCAATTCTCCATTGATCTAATCTCTTATTAGACTGAAATTAAAAAAAAACTAAGTTTACTTTCCAACAGTAACTCATAGATTACAAATTCGTATTTTAGAAAATAGAACTAACTTTCAAATTGTTTCTTCCAATTAATAATAATAAAAAAAAACAATTGTCTGTCTCAAAAATAATTCTTTTGTGTACCAACTTAACTACATAAAAAAATGCATTCTTTAAAAAGTCTCAAAAGTTTTCTTACAATCATATATTTCGATATGTACAAAATAACAACCATAGTAGTATGATTCATGGCAATAACCTAATTTCTTTCGTTCTTCTTCTTTAATCACCATGACTCTAATGCCTATACTGAAAACAACATTTTTCAACAAATTCCCATACAAAATACACATTTAACATGCATAAAGTTTACAAGCATTCTAACCATGAATCTGATTCATGGTATTAATTCTTTAGTCAAAATCTTCTATTATATTTACTTAATCACAACAATATTATTCTCATTCATAGCATATTACACTAGCATGAAATTTTATCTACATATTTTACATCAACATCAACTTATATTACTCATTTATACTTTTTAGCATGAAATCTCAACAATTAGAAAGTAAGAAATCACTCATATCAATGAAGAATGAAAATCACAACTGAGGAGACCTTCCTAGCTCTTAGCTCCACTAGCACCTCCTTATCCTTCTTCTCCTAGTAAGCCTCCAAAGCATAAGAAATACTCTCTTTCTTTCTTTCTTTCTTTTCCTCTTTTTATTTTGATTTGTTATTGGTGTGAAAAGAGAATGAGGAATGAGGTTGTATTTATAGGTCAATGGGAGGGTCCAATTTGCATAAATCTTCACCTAATAAATTGCTCTCTTAATTTTTCCAATTCTTCACAATCCTAACTCCTCCCCCAAACTCTCCAAATACCCTAACTCCCATAACCCCAACCTTTTCCTCTCCCCCACTTCTACAAAAATTTGGCCACTCCCATGTTCAAAACCGGCCACAACATAGTGTACAAGTGTACACATACACACACAAATTAAGTACAATTTTTATAGTTCTAAATGTATACTAAAAGTTGTAACTTATCATGTGTTGGTCCATTCTCAACTTGAATTAGATTTTTATTAATGGGCTTGTCCCATGAGCTTTCATTTTAATTAACTAACTTAATTATTCTAGTGGGCTCTCCTTTTAATTAATCTAATGGGCTAGGATTTAATCTTTAGGTCCATGGATCAAAAGAAGGCTAATTAAAAACTTGTGCATGCTAAAATTTGTAAATGAGAGTAAAAAAAGGGATGGATAAATTAGCACGTGCATCATACGTGCAAAAAAATGCATTTTTAATTTAAATAAAAAATGTGGGGTGTTACAACACTCCTTCCTTAGAATAGTTCCGTCTCCAGAACTACACTTAGGAGCGAGAAAAATACAAAGAAGAAAAGAAAAGTTTACAAAAAGTTTTAGTTAAAGAGTTCAGGGTGATCCTTCATCATCTTTTCCACTGATTCCTAAGTGGCCTCCTCAACAAACTGGTTCCTCCAAATGACTTTGATCATAGGTATCATCTTGTTTCTCAAGACCTTTTCTCGACGATCCACGATCTTAATAGGACGCTCAGCATAGCTCAAATCCAGTTGCAAATCTTCAGACACTTTTGGCAAATGATGACTCGAATTTGGGACATAACCTCGTGGCATGGACACATGAAAGATATTGTGCACTTGGGCCAACTCTTCTGGTAATTCTAACCGATATACTGTCTTCCCAATTCTTTTCAATATCTTGTAGGGTCTAATGTATTTCGGGGCTAATTTTTCTTCCCTTCCGAACCGAATCACACCTTTGGTCAGAGACACCTTCACAAAGACATAGTCACCTTCGTCAAACTCCAGGTCTCTCCTCCTGTTTTCGGCGTAACTCTTCTGCCTACTCTGTGCGTCGACCAACCTCTTCCTGATCAGCTCGATCTTTTCCGAGGTATGTTGCACAATCTCTGGTATATATAGCTGCTGCTCTCCTACTTCATACCATCAAACCGGTGTCCTGCATTTTCTTCCATATAGAGCTTCATATGGCGATATCCCAATGCTTGCCTGAAAGCTGTTGTTGTAGGTAAATTCCACAAGAGCTAAATGACTCTTCCAGCTGCCACCGAAATCCAACACATAGCATCTCAACATATCTTCCAGCTCCCTGTTGACTCTCTCAGTCTGCCCATCAATTTGAGGATGAAAGGCGGTACTGAAATCAGTCTTCGTTCCCAAAGCTGCTTGAAGACATCTCCAAAAGTGCGAAGTAAAATGCGCATCTCGGTCGGATACTATTGATAGTGGAACTCCATGAAGCTTCACAATCTTGCCAACATACATCTCTGCCAGCTTCTCCATTGACCAAGTAAGCTTCATCGCCAAAAGTGAGCCGATTTGGTGAGTCGGTCCACTATCACCCAAATTGTAACATTGCCTTTGGAACTCTTGGGTAAACATGTGATGAAATCCATGCTGATACAATCCCACTTCCATTCTTGGATGGGTAATGGCTGCAACAAACCGTCGGGCTTCTGATTCTCTGCCTTGAACTGCTGACAAACTGCACACTTGGTAACAAACTCGGCCACATCACGCTTCATCCATGGCCACCAAAAATATATCTTTATATCCTTGTACATCTTGGTACTCCCTGGATGCACGGATAACAAAGTAGCATGTGCTTCTTGAAGAATACTCTCCTTCAGTTCTGCTAGATCTAGCCCACACAGCCGCTCTCCATACCACAGCACTGCATCCTTCACCTGGAACTCTGCCAACTTGCCAACACCAATCTGCTCTATCAACTTCTGGATCTCTGGATCTGCCTTCTGACCATCGATAATTTGTTGATTCTTGATTTTTGATGATTACAACACAGTACAACATGTATCTGTGCTACACGTTATAATTGCAGGTTATATACACAAAGGCCTCATTACTATATAGCTAAACAAATGAACAAGCACACGCTCTAGATAAAGACAATGGCTTCACTCAAGACTCAAGTCAAGACCTATGCTTCAAGTGTCATATATTGTTATGTCTTGTAAACAAATGTAATATTTTATATTTCTTGAGTCTTAGTATGATGTAAAGCCTTGTCACACACACATACACTCACTTTTTTACAAATGTGTGTTTTTCAAACTTCAAAAAAGGTCAAAACAGTTTGAAATAGTTTAGCTGTTGAGTACCAGTTGGTGTTGATATTTGCAAGTGTACAAAATCGCACAAGTAATATAGATAAATGAGTAGAGTGTCGAACCCACAGGGACTAGATATTTTACTGAGTACCGATATCGCTAGATTAATCACTATTTGGAAGATCAAATTTTATAAGGATAAAATTACTAAATTAAATTAATCTAACTAAATCTAACTAAATTGGTGAAGAGGGAGAGGGCTGTTAAACTATGAAGCTCTTGTACTTTGTTTAATGATAAAATTAGTTCTAGGGCTTTTGGTTCACCTCGTTTATCACACACACAAATTATTATTCCTTATAAATAAAAATATTATCTTTCCCAATTGTCGACCAAAATCCTAAAGATATTAACCACTCTATCAACGTAGTCTAAAAATTATTCTCAATTAATCATTCGTCTATCCACCAAATTATTAATTGAAAAATTGGATTTCTTAACGGTCACGTCCTCCAATATACGGTCTTAATTTTTATTAATCACAAATAACCTGTTCGGTCTCTTTATGATTTGAGAAGTCATACAAATGTCTATCCACCATGTTGTATGCATAGATAATAAAAATTAAAACACAATCAGAAAAAATAGAGTAATAACAAGGAATAAAAATCTGTGTTCAAAACTTGGCTACATCTTAGCCTCTAGAACAAGAGATAAATTCAGTTCATATTTTAATTGCAATTAATAGAATTGTTTGGATTGTATCAAAAAAATAATATGAAGAACATGAGTTACACAAAATAATAATATATAAAAAAAATAAATAATCCAAACCCCTGTAACAGCCGAACCCAATAAATGTCGCCGTCAGCGTCCGCACGTCAGATCGCCACGTCGCACGCCAGGTCAGCGGGCTCTGGGTTCCACTGCGTTTCTGAGCTGCCTCTGCAGCGTGTGGGACCCAGCGCCTGTAGCGCTGTCGCTGTCGCAGTCCACATCAGAGCCGCCTGCTGCTGCTATCGCTTCACGCCGTGTGGGCCCAGCAAGTCAGCACGTGCAGCCTGTTGATTCGTCACCGCACAACACTTCCAAGAAGAAGAAGAAGAACCCTGTCACAATGCTACTTCTCTCTCCTTGTTTACTGTGCCGCACGCTGGAAGAAAGAGGAAGAATTCGCCAGATGTCTGAGTCGTTTGGTCACACAGCTTCGTTGGGTGCACTTCGAATACTGCGCCGAAGAAGACAGCAGCCCTACTGCCCACACGTGCTGTTTCGCCTTGGAACTCGCACACGCTTTCTCTCTCCCTTACTTTTTCTATTTTTTCTTTTGTGTTATTGTACAGCCGTCATCTCTTGATCATCTCTCTCTTCTTTGCTTCTTCTTATAGAGAACGGGAAGGAGAATTAGGGTTGCGCTTTTTGCATAAAAATCCATATTCTTCCTTTATTTCCTTCCTTTTATAACCCAGAATTTTATTTGCTTCCCTTTCTTTCTTTTCTTCCTTTTATTTCCACCACGTGCTGCTGCATACACAAAATAATATCTGAAGTGAGGATTTTTTAAATAAAATAAATTAAATTAGTTTAAAATTAATTAAACTAACTTTATATTATATTAGAGTATAAAAATCTTTTTAAAATTATTTGTCGCAATTTTAACTCAACAAAACAATAAAAATTTATAAATTAATTATTTTACTTTATTTGTTGATTTTTTCCACAATTCTTTACTTTTTGCATCAAAAATATTATTTCTTCAAAAATAATTAATTAAATGAAATCATATAGAAATAAGATGAATTATAGACAATATCAGCGAAAATAAGTCATTTTAATAGGTAAATGTGTACAAATATTTGTATATAAATCCGGCACATCACCAGTCGACCGATACCTATACCAGTCGACTGAGTCGGTACAAAACTGACTAAACTTATTCAAACTCTGACCAGTCGACTCATCATGGCAACCCAGTCGACTGTTCAAGTGCATTTGACAGTTTTGTGTTTTTAAAACCGTTTTTCAAATTCAAAAGTTTTTAGATCCGTTGGTTGACAGTTGAACAACTGATTCACCAACGTTCAGTGAATCTATCTCTATAAATAGAGATTAGAATACACTGTTAAAAGGTCTAATACTCCAAGCATTTCTTTGAGATCTTAAGTGTTACATTTTCCAAGAGACAAAAGCTTTCAAATCATTTAGTCTTGGTTCTCTGTTTTCAGTCCAGTATAACATCGGATTTTGTTCTGGACTAAAGATAGAAGTCAACCTATTGTAGCCACGCACTATATCACAAAATCACAAATAAGGCTATAGGTTGATTGTAAAACAAATTTATTGTTTTTCTTTTCCTCTTGGTTGGAGAGTAGAACTCTAGGTTGTAGAGTCAGTTGTGTCACTCTTGGTGGAAGAGTGGGTTGCATTCTCTGGTTGAGAGAAAGGACTACGGGTTAGACAAGGTTGTTGTCTGAACGCCGTAGGGTATTCTTGTAAACTTTTTTTCAAGAATAGTGGAAATCTCAAGTGGGTTGCTTGGGGACTAGATGTAGGTCGGGAGGACTGAACCAGGATACATCGTGTGTACTCTATGGTTGTATTTCTCTAACTTGCATTTATAGTTTCTCAGTTTGTGTTGTTTCTGTGAAACTTGTCTGGACAGTCGACTGAGTACTTTATAAGTCGACTGGTCAGACTTGTATACTCTAATAGCTTTCTGGTTGTAAGTCGATTGTCTTAACTCTGAGTCGACTTCACAGACTTGTTTGAATTACCTGTTCAGTCGACTGGTTCACTCTTTAAGTCGACTGTACAGAAGAAAAATCGTTATTCCGCAATTTAATTTTTATAAACACTATTCACCCTCCCCTCTAGTGTTTGTTGTCTCGCCTACACGATCCAACATAATTCTGTCTCTCAAGGTAGGTTGAATCCTCAACTGAGCTAAGGAAGCTCCCAAACCTTGCAAAACCACTTCAATTCCTGCTCAATCAAGCTCCTCCACCAAATCCTTCTAAGTTGTGATTAGTTGAGACAAATTGCACTTTCTGCTGAGCGCATCTGCCACAACATTTGCCTTGCCCGGATGGTATTTGATCTCACATCAGATATCTTCCAACACGTCTAACCATCTCCTCTGCCTCAGATTCAGGTCTCTCTGTTGATATATATATTTCAGACTTTTGTGATCCGTGTACATGTTGACCTTCTCTCCGTACATGTAATGCCTCCATTGCTTCAAAGCAAAGATGATTGCTGCCAGCTCCAAATCATGGGTTGGGTAATTCTTCTCATGTGGTCTCAACTGCCTATACCTATAAGCTATTACCTTCCCCTCCTGCATCAGCACACAGCCCAATCCGCATTGGGAAGCATCGCTGTAGATATCATAGTCGACTCCTGCTCTTGGCAAAGTTAAAATGGGAGCGGTAGTCAACCTTTCCTTTAACTCATGGAAACTAGCTTCACACTGCTCCGACCATATGAAACTCACATTCTTCTTTGTAAGCCCTGTGAGCGGCACAACTATCTGAGCGTAACCTTGAATGAACCTTCTGTAATATCCAGTCAAGCCCAGAAAGCTCCTAATCTCTTTCACTGTGGTCGGTCTTGGCCAATTTTTCACAGCTTCAATCTTCTGCAGGTCAGTAGCCACTTCCTCCTTAGAAAGGATGTGACCCAAGAAGGCGACTTTGGTCTTCCAGAAGTCACATTCGGATAACTTCGCATACAGCTGATGCTCCTGTAGCTTTTTCAGAACTTCTACTAAGTGCTTGGCATGCTCTTCCTCTGTCTTGGAATAGACCAATATGTCGTCAATAAACACAACGACAAAAGAATCGATGAAAGGCCGCAGAACTATGTTCATCATGTCCATGAAAATAGCTGGTACATTTGTCACTCTAAATGGCATGATTAGAAACTCATAGTGACCATACCTGGTTCGGAAAGCCGTCTTGTGCACGTCTTCTTCTTTCACTCGGATTTGGTGATATCCTGACCGCAAGTCTATCTTGGAAAATACAGCTGCTCCTTGTAGACGGTCAAACAAATCATCGATTTAAGGAATTTGGTACTTGTTTTGTACAGTAACCTTGTTCAACTTTCTTTAGTCGATACACATCCTCATTGATCCATCCTTCTTCTTTACCAAAAGAACTAGGGCTCTCCACGGTGATGCACTTGGCTTGATGAATCCTTTGCTCAATAATTCTTCAGTCTGCTTCTTGATCTCATCTTGCTCAACCGGTGCCATTCTGTATGGTGCCTTGGAAATAGGTGCACTTCCTGGCTGAACAGTGACGCTGAACTCTACATCTCAATGAGGGGGAAGCCCTGGTAGATCATCAAGAAACACAACTGGAAAATCTTGAACAACTGGGATCTGTTTCACTTCCTCTGGAACTTTCTGCTCTGACAAAGCTGCTACCAACTGCTTACACTTCCTTTTACCTTGAAATGTAACTACTGGTCCTCCTGGTTCCTTCACCACAACTTCCTTACTCTTGCATTCAATAGTGGCACTGTAAACTGACATCCAGTCTATGCCAATAATGACGTCGACTCCAAGAACTGTCAATTCAATGAGGTCGATGCCAAAGAGCATTCCTCCGATTTCAAGATCACACCCTTCATAGTATCGATCAGTTGTCAAGTTTTCTCCTGACGGAGTAGCCACTATAGAACCTTGCTAGGAAAAATTTTAGGTTCGACTCCTAATCTTTTTGCAAATGAGGGTGACACAAAAGTGTGCGATGATTCCGTATCAAATAACACTGATGCTTTTATTCCATTTATTAGAATGTCTCCTGTTACATATGAGTGCTCTCATTACATAACATTTATTACATAAGTGGAAAAAACAACAAAACAACTAGGCTGCATCTTCTATACCAGTGATCACATTATCCACATCGTCAGCATCTGCCTTCGTCAAGGCAAACATCCGCCCTTGCCTAAACTGCTTTTGCCCTGGGTTGGACTGCTGCTGACTTGGTCCTCCCTGCTGAAGTTGAGGGCAAAATGGCTTGATGTTGCCTTCCTTGCCACAAAGAAAACAAACCGTAACCATTTCCAACTTCTTGCACCCAGAAGACAAGTGACCTGATTCTCCACATTTGAAGCACGTGGGTACTCTTCCTGCCACTGCAACAGCATTAGCTCCAGTTGTCTTGAAGCGTTGTGCTGGGGGATGATTCCTGAAGTTGCTTGGTGCTGCATGCCTCTTGCCCGTGCTCCAATTGGTCCACTTGACTTGCACAGCCTGGAACTGGTTCATGTCAAACTCAGTTGCAGTGGCCCTTCTGACCAGCTTCTCTAACCTCCGAATGCCCAAAGGTATCATTTGGGATCTCAGACTTGGTCTCAACCCTCGCTCAAATTTGCGCGCTTTCTTGGCTTCATCCTGTACCATTTCAGGCGTGTACCTAGAGAGCTTGTTGAACTTGTCCCATATTCTCGTACCGACATACTGCCCTTCTGCAAGCTCAGAAATTCCATGGCCTTCTTTTCCTGAACGTTCAATGGAAAGTAGTGGCTCCTGAATTCATCAAGAAACTCTTCCCAAGAGAGTTGTACATTGCCCAAGGTCCTTTTTAGCAATTGCCACCAAATACCTGCATCTTTTTCTAGTTGAATGGTAGCTAATTTCACCTTGCTGGCCTCGGAGGTTTCTAGTACATCAAAAACTATCTCGATCTGTCTGATCCAGTCGTCAGCTGCGTTTGGATTTGCCTGCCCTTCAAATACAGGTGGCTTCATCCTCCTGAACGATTCATCCAACCTGATTGCCTCCGGAACATGCACTGGTGGCCCTGGTCCCTTGTTTCCAGCGATGTTTGCGGCGACAGCATTTAGGGTTTGATAGACTCGATCGAGTTCAGTCTCCAGATCCAGCCCATTCTCATCGTTTTGCTCTTCGCCATTCATGATCCTTTGTTCCATTTCCGAGTCATAAAATTCATCATTAATCATCATAGATAACACAAATAACACAGCTTAAACAAAATTTATTCATTCTAAAATATAAACTTTTTACATTCAAAAAGAAAAATTTTGTTCCAATACATCCATTACATAAAACATCCTAGATTCTATGGTTTCTCTTGGCTTCATTGAGTTCTTCCCGTAGTTCTTGGATTTTCTTCCTCATGTCCTCGAAGCTCTGCTGTCGCTCTTCCTTGTCCCAGCGAGTGATGTGGCCCAACTTGGCGAAGTGTCAATCATTTACGAGTCAGACCTTCTCAAGCTCCCACACTTGAAAGTTCAGCTCCCGGATGCGCTCCTTGTCTTCTGCCCTTTGTGATTCCAAGTGGTTAACTCTCCACTTTTGAGCGTCCAATTCCCGTCGAAGAGAATCAACAATGTCATTTGGGTTATCTGGAACGAGTCCTTCGTCCAAGGGTTCTTGGGGGAGATCAGGCGGAGGTGGAGTAATCTCCCTGGACTCAGGAAATTCTTCTTCTATCTCAAATGGCTCTTCTTCTTCCTCCTCCTCTGGTTCTTCTTCTTCCGGGTCCTCTTCTTCTTCTTCCATTGGTTATTCCTCTTCATCCTCGAAGTGGACAAACCAAGATGCCTCATTCTGGGGATCATGTTGATTGGCCATCTTATAGGAAAAAGGAGGAGAAAATGTCATCTCATAGAGCAACAAAAACATAAGTTTAAATCTTTATAAGTTGAAACTCACACTCTAGTGTCCACTCTAGGGTATCATTCCTTATAAATTTGTACTAGTTGTGAAGCCTGCTCTGATACCATCTGTAACGTCCCGAATTCCAAATAAGACCGAATTCGAGATTTCACAGGATCTTTACTTCACTTCGTACAATTTTACAAGGAAATTAAAACTTTTTCAACAACATCGGAGTTCTTTACATTTTGTTTATACAGCGGAAGAATAAAAGAAATACAACAATGAAATAAAATACAACTTGTACAACTTTAACAATGTAAGTCATCAATTGCATCACAATACCTTTACTTCATAAAAATTCCATTACCTGTATGTTAAGCTGTGGGCACGTCAGTCACTTACAACTGACGAAAATGTTATATTCGGACATCTTCTCTATGCCATACATATAACGATCTCAATACTTTAACATATCACAAACTTGAATGAATATATAGTGTTAAATGTGACTACGCTAAACATGTAAGTGTATGTGATGCCTTAATGCCTAGTGCACACATTTTATACTAGGATGACACAAATGCATACTTGTTCGGATTCTATGCATCCCATACTATATAGGTTCGAGGGCAAGCACTTACGTACTCCACAATAAAGGGTTCGATCCCTCGCAATGACAACTACCCAGTAATAAGACAAAGTTAAGACGTTCCACGAGTACGGATCCCAGTCTCGGAGAACCGCCGCAATAAATCCCTCGTCCGACTGTTATACAGACTCCTCGTCGTGCGAACCTCCCGCAAGTGCCCCTCTAGCCCCGATATACGTATATACATGGAGTACGACAAACTATCTGCCCGACTACTCATAGTCCCGAATTTAAAATAAAAGCTCGTCTCCCACGAGGCAACCACAGTCCCGGAGTACACCGCCCGACTGGGTCTATAGTCTCGATGAACCGCCGCAACAAGCCCACCGCCTGACTATATAGAGAGCCTTACTTACGTTTGCCTAGGTCTTACTACATCTTCACTTAAGTGCCTAATTCTTAGGTTCAAGACCTGAATCAATTACAATCCCTAGAGTTTAGCTTTAACCCTTTATCGGACTTAATCACGAAACCGAGATAGCTTCATAGCCTTATCTCAAAATATATTAATCATTTAATTTAAGTTTCCAGTATCCGGTGCCTCACTACACCTCTAAATCACAACTTTTCATGTACTCGAATTCCTGGGTACTCATACCCTTCATATTCATGTCTCTAACTTAAAGTATTCTTATTCTCAACTTGTTCACAAAGTGATCCATGTCACCATTCATGATTCATTTATCCATTTATAAATCTTGCCAAACAATAATTTCTTTCCCATGAATTCATCTTACTTAAAACTTATTATCAATTTAAGCACATATAATAATCAAGTATTCAACATAAATGAATAATCCCATCAAAGATAATTAATTCTCATATCAACATTTTACTTTCCTTCTAATGATATAAATCATGCTCTTAAATGATTTATTTTTGAAGACAAATCTCATTCTATCTCAAAGTCACTTTTATTTCTCCAAATATACATGAAAATCTTTAAAACTATTTTTAGTAAATTCTCCATCTCATTATATGAATACTAGAATTTTCCCCTAAATTTTAACTTGCTTTAGAACTCATTAATTCAATTAAAAACATCCAAAAAAATATATAAAAGACCACCCTTGGTTTCAAACCCGTGAGCTTACAGACAGTGCCCAAGACCCCACCCGAAAGCCACTAAGTCCATATGGACTTGGTGTCCAAATCATACATCGAAATTCCTTTATACCCACTCTCGGGTCTGGGTGATTTTAAAAAACACAAAACAGAAAAAGTTTTGGACTTCACAGGATTCGAACCCAGGTCAACAAGGAAGCCAGCGCAACACCAGACCACCAGGCCGATTGCGTCCAACGACACAAAGGCGCTTCCTAGGCTTTTGTTCGAGTATTATGTGATTCCTTTTTTCATAAAAATTCGATTCTCCATTGATCTAATCTTTTATTAGAATGAAATTAAAAAAACTGAGTTTACTTTCCAATAGTAACTCATAGATTAAAAATTGGTATTTTTGAAATAGAACTAACTTTCAAATTGTTTCTTCCAATTAATAAAAAAATAAACAATTGTTTGTCTCAAAAATAATTCTTTTGTGTACCAACTTAACTACACAAAAAAATGCCTTCTTTAAAAAATATCACAAGTTTCCTTACAATCATATTTCGATATGTACAAAATAACAACCATAGTAGTATGATTCATGGCAATAACCTAATTTCTTTTGTTCTTCTTCTTTAATCACCATGACTCTAACGCATATACTGAAAACAACATTTTTCAACAAATTCCCATACAAAATACACATTTAACATGCATAAAGTTTACAAGCATTCTAACATGATTCATGGTATTAATTCTTTAGTCAAAATCTTCTATTATTTACTTAATCACAACTATATTATTCTCATTCATAGCATATTACACTAGCATGAAATTTTATCTACATATTTTACATCAACATCAACTTATATTACTCATTTATACTTTTTAGCATGAAATCACACAATTAGAAAGTAAGAAATCACCCACCTCTATGAAGAATGAAAATCACAATTGAGGAGACCTTCCTAGCTCTTAGCTCCACTAGCACCTCCTTGTCCTTCTTCTCCTAGTAAGCCTCAAAAGCACAAGAAATACTCTCTTTCTCTCTTTCTTTTTCTCTTTTTATTTTAATTTGTTCTTGGTGTGAAAAGAGAAGAAGGAATGAAGTTGTATTTATAGGTCAATGGGAGGGTCCAATTTGTATAAATCTCCACCTAATAAATTGCTCTTTTAATTTTCCAACTCTTCACAATCCTAACTGCTCCCTCAAACTCTCCAAATACCCTAACTCCCATAACCCCAACCTTTTCCTCTCCCCCACTTCTACAAAAATCCGGCCACTCCCCATGTTCAAAACCGGCCACAACATAGTGTACAAGTGTACACATACACATACAAATTAAGTACAATTTTTATAGTTCTAAATGTATACTAAAAGTTGTAACTTGTCATGTGTTAGTCCAAGCTCAACTTAAATTAGGTTTTTATTAATGGGCTTGTCCCATGGGCTTTCATTTTAATTAACTAACTTAATTATTCTAGTGGGCTCTCCTTTTAATTTTTTTAGTGGGCTAGGATTTAATCTTTAGTTCCATGGATCAAAAGAAGACTAATTAAAAATTTGTGCATGCTAAAATTTGTAAAAGAGAGTAAAAAAAGAGATGGATAAATTGGCACGTGCATCATACATGCAAAAAAAAAACATTTTAAATTTAAATTAAAAATGTGGGGTGTTACACGTGCCTAGACGTGTAGATTTTGTGGGTGGTGGGATCTAGACAATGATAAGCACTTTGAGTCTTAGAATACCCAATGAAGATACAAGGAATGGACTTGGGATCCAATTTGTGTGTGGCATAAGGTCGTAACCAAGGATAACACAGACAACCGAAGCTTCTTAACTTGAGATAGTTAGGAGGAGTACCAAAGAGACGATGATAGGGAGATGAGTTTGAGAGAGTGGGCGTGAGAAGCCTATTGATAAGATAGGCGGCTGTGGCAAAGGCATGAGACCAAAACTCGAGAGGAAGCTGAGTGTGGGCAAAAAGAGATAAGCCCGTTTCAACGATGTGACGATGCCTTCTTTCGGCATATCCATTATGTTCAGGAGTATGAGGTGGAGAAGTGAGATGGGAAACACCATCAATTGTTAGAAAAGTTGCTAAGACTTGATATTCCCCTCCATTGTCGGAATATATCTTTGATATTTTTCTCAAAATATTTTTCCACTAAAGCTTTGAATCTAATAAACACTGCTTTTGTATCAGATTTGTTTTTGAAATGATAGAACCAAATGTACTTTGTGAAGTGATCAACAAAAATGACATAATATTTGTAACCAGCAATAGAGTATAATGGAGAAGTCCATAAATCAGTGTAAATAAGAACAAGGGGAGCATTTGATATCAAGGTTGACTGACTAAATGGGAGCTTATGACTCTTATTACATTGCCATGAATTGCAATTAAAGGAGAGATCGCTAGAAACATCAAGCCTAAAATTTGAAACTATACTTTTGAAGATGGATAAAGAGGGATGGAAAAGACGATGATGCCAATCTATAGCCGACGTTTTGACACTAGAAAGAGCTAGAATAGGTACAGGAGATGGCCACTCAAAAATGCTGTGCCTAGTTGGACCCTGAATGAGTTGTGCCCCCGTGAGACGATCTTTCACAACAAAAGAATTAGAAGTGAATTCAATGATGAGATTATTGTCTGAGCAAAGTTGTGAAATAGAAATAATACTACGTGTCATAGTGGTTGCACATAAAATATTAGACAAGAACAAATATTTGGAAGAGGAAATAGGAAAGAAAAGTGAACCGGTATGAGTGATAGGAATACTCGTGCCGTCTCCAACGACAATCTCTTCAGTGTCATCGTAGGGGTGATAGAGGGATAGGTTTGCTAGGTCATGAGTAACATGATGGGATGCGCCGGTGTCCAAGAGCCAAGGAGAGGGATGGGAGGAGACAGAAGCGGTGGCTGCATGCGCTTGGGGCTACGATTGGTTGTAGGTGGGGCGAGGCAGTGGGGAATGGCAGGGTATTTCTCCTCGAAGTGGGGCATAAATGGAGTGAATGCCCGGTTGTGTGGCACCATTGGCATTTGCCTTGGTAGCCACGAGATCCAGTTTGATTGGGACTTTTGGAGTTGGAGTGATTGGTTTTATGGTTTGAGTTGGGGCGGAAGTTGTTGGTGGTGTGAGGGAAAGACATGGTAGGCGATCAGTATGAAGCATACTAATCACCCACCATGTCAATGACATGATGGATGAGCAAATGAATTTCAAATGACCTGATTTTACATATTTCAACTAATTTAAACGTGTAGATCAATGTGAACGTTTTGGATCATCCATGCAATGGCCGGAAGGGCGAGTGCTCACGGAGTGCTCACAAAAGTAGTGCTCAACCGAAGGGCCCCCTATATATATATATATATATATATATATATATATATATATATATATATATATATATATATATATATATATATATATATATATTGATGAGGATTAAGCCTACTTTGATACCATGAGAAGGTTTTGGAAAAGTTATATGTTCATTAATGAGTAGTACAAGTATTATATAATATTAGGAAAGCTGGAAGATAGTTTCAGCTTAACAAACTTAGTTTAAGAGTGTTGGATGATATATTAGTTTAGTCCCATATTGGTTATGTATCAGTTTAGTCTTCTATTCTCTCCTATATGTATGAGCCATATTGTATTCAATTTATTCAATAATCATTCGATACAGAATTATTCTCATCTAATAATCTTAACATGGTATCAGAGCCAATAATCCTATAAGGCCTATATTAATTTGATCCTCGTTATCGAGGTGGAGTGATTCTCGTATTCATTGAAATCACTCCACCTTCCTACACAAACCCTAGTCGTCACCTCACTGTCTCAAACACAAACCCTAGCCGTCATCTCCTATCTCTCAAACCCTAATCCCAAATCTCCAAAAATCAAAACTCTTCTCAAACACAAACCCTGGCCGCCACAGCAAGCGGCTACACCAACAACTACGACAACAACATCAACGTTAGCAATCAGATCATCATCATCAACTCCGGCGACTCTCCCCGCCATCGACGCTGCCCAACTTTGGGATCAACAACCTTTCAACACCACCCAAATTCTCGTCGACCCTCTGTCAACCTTCAGATCTAGAAACTCAACTTCAGTCGTCACCATCAACTCCTTTGAAACCTAACTTCACCGTCGTCTGTCACCGTCAACTCCCGCCGCCACCCGTGCTGCACCTCGTCACTACCACCTTCATCAACAATCCTTCAAATCCATATAGAAATCCCCATACCCATGTCAGAAAACCCATCAAAATCCAGTCTTTGAAACCCATATCTGACAAAAATTGAGTAAAAATGAAACCCATCTTCCTCCTCTTCTTGTTCTGCCTCTTCCTACTCCCCAAGCCCTCCCGCTCTCAATTCGAGTCATGCCCTCTTGACTTCTCCATCCTCCACAAATTCATCTCCCCAGCTCAACACAACTCCTCATGGCTCCTATCTAACACCCATCCATCTGTTCCTTCTCTGAAAGATCCCTCCATCTTCGTCCTCCTCACCTCCCATTCTCGCTCCCTCTCTGCTTCGCTACTCTTCTTGGATCCAAATTTTTAAACCCAAACCCGACCCCATCCGACCCACTTTATCAACTATCTCACTTTCTAATACCCGAAACCCACTCTCACTCTTTCTCAAACCCGACCCATTTCCAAAGAAACCCTCAAACCTATCTGTTTTCCCTTTCAGATACTAAACCCAAACCCCCACACCTGACACGAAACCTGTTTCTTAAAATTAAAAAAAAAACCTTTCTTGCAGGTTCTTTTGCTCCTACATCCAGATCGTCAACTCACTTCGGTTGATCGATCGTGAGTTTGAGATGGGGTGTTATCAGCATCCAATTCTTAGTTCAGGGTTGATATCCCACCACATTGACAATTCTCAAGTCCGGGGTGAGATCTCATCATCGACAATTCTCGTCTGGGGTGAGATCCTATCATCGACCATTCTCAAGTCAGGAGTGAGATTCCATCAGTATATTTCTCAGTTCAGGGGTTAGATCCCATCATCAATTATGTCTCAAGTCATGAGTCAGGGGCGAGATCCCATCATTGACTATGTCTCAAGTCAGGGGTGAGATCTCATCACAGATCGGGATATGGAGATCCTGCCACTGTTCGGGGTGAGTCTCAACAGTACGCCACCACTACTTCCTTCTGCAACACTCTACTTCTCAGTTTCGTCACATGCGTCATTAAGCGCCGTCACTGCACCACAGTATGTCGTTCCTTCCACATCAACATCGTCAGTATTCCAAACTCTTGTTGCTTGAACCAACTTGAGTTTGAGATGGGGTGTTAGATGATATATTAGTTTAGTACCATATTGGTTATGTATCAGTTAAGTCTTCTTTTCTCTCCTATATATATGTGAGTCACATTGTATTCAGTTTATTCAATAATCATTCAATAAAGAATTATTCTCATCCAATAATCTTAACAAAGAGATAAGGTAGAATAACAAAGAAATCAATATCCTAACTAAATATATTAATAGCTATAATATTGTTACAACAACCTAGGAGATAATAGCACGACTAAGTCTTGGATTTATTTTCAACATATTTGAGGATGTATTTATATTTTTCGACAAGAATATTTATTCTTTACTAGACAATAGGGTAGCCAAAAAATTACTCAAGTAACAATAGCAATAAATATGGAGACAATAAAAAGAATACAATTATTTATCTTCTGCAACCAAATTCTCTAATTGTAATCAGTGTAAAATATGAAGACAGTTATTACAAACATCTGCCTTTCAAATAATGACAACATACAGACAGGGAAGCAGAAGATGTAGTGTGGAGAGCTAATTAACTATACAGGAGATATATATATTATTAATTGTTAATTTACAAATAATAAAAAATCAACAATAAAATTTTCTTGAACTGTAAATTGGTAAAAGTCACATTCAAAATCTTCTAGTTAAAATATCAAAAAAACAGGTGAAAAAGTTGTCCGAGGTTCGGTGTCCCTTTCAGCTACACTTGTACATAAGAAGAGTATATGAAGAATCATCGATGACTTCCAAACCTGGAGGACTTCTTGATAAAAATAAAAATATGAATAATAACAAATTAGTTATTCCAAATATTATAAGAAACTAATTATCATCAAGAAAGAAGTAACAAACAATAATACTGAAGTTTTTGAATAGTAGTTATCAGTCAATAAACTGAAACACCATTTACAGGATTATGGTTACCATATTTTGATCATTACAGTGTAATATTTTGTATACTTAAAACTTTGGAGTGCTTTTGAAGGCAAAGGATCTCGACACATTATTCTCAACGAGCAATTTATGCGGAATACATGCTTGAAGGTGAATCAAGAATAGTTTTGTGAATTACAGAATAAAATTCATGAGAAATCTTATCATTTAAGTTATAAACTTTGATTTTTGGTGCGCGCATGATTAACCTTCTGTGACTATTGCTTGTTTACTTGTCATTTGTTGTTATTGTTAGACAAACATGATATAACATGACACGTTCATATTAGGTTTACTTTTATGCTTAAAATATACAGAAAAGTTTATGTAGAAATATATGAACAACAATAAAATAAAAGATAAAACAGAATTTGTCACCATAAGTATTCTGACTTATATGCTTTTTGGTAAATTAATTCTTTAGAATCTGATACTGATCAAATTTAAATTACCAAGAGTACATATATATACCTTACTAGATGCCGAAGACGATGAGTTTGAATCCTCTTTGACTTTTTTATCAAGAGGTTTTATTATTTCAAATGAACAAAGAAGTGATTCATCAATGGTCAATAAGGCACCAACATTATCAAATTCTCCGCAATAATTAGGAGCTGAGAAAATAGTAACCAGTCTCTTATCAGCAAAAAACTCATATCCATCCTCCACAACCTGAAAGAGTGAATATACAAGAAAGTTCAAGTTCAAGTATCACACAAATTAAATAAATGGTACACACAAAAATAAGTACCAACCTGATGAGCTCTACATAGAAGATCAATGTCGTACGTATCCAAAAACTCTATGAGTTTATTGGCACCGAAAGTACAAGAAACCCCTCTATCACTCAATCCCCATCCTTCAATCTTGGGGTCAGGGTCGGACCAGAGCAAATCACATAGAAGACCATCATCTGGAACCTCGGTAGGCCTTTCAATTTCTTCGACCTGCTCAAGCTTATTCAGATCTGGAGAAAGACCTCCATGCATACAAAGTACCTTATGATCAATTAGAGCTACGACAGGCAAACAATTAAAGCAATTGGTAAAGATTTTCCATAGACGAACATTGAATCTTCTTTTACATTCGTCATAGAAGCCATAGACTCGATTAATTTTTGCATCTTCATGGTTGCCTCTCAAAAGGTAAAGTCTGTCAGGATACTTTATTTTATAGGCAAGGAGCAAGCATATCGTCTCTAAGCTTTGCTTGCCACGATCTACATAGTCCCCTAGGAACAGATAACTTGCAGCCGGAGGAAAACCACCACGTTGAAAGATTCTCAACAAGTCGATAAATTGTCCATGCAAATCACCTGAAAATAGACATGAAAGATCCCAACACTTAGAATACTTTTTTTTGTTTGGTTTTGTTTTGTTTTGGATAAGCGAACATTGTAGATATGACACGCTATACTCAAAGAAAAATTCTAGGACACCTAGATCATTCCATAAAATGCACACTTCTTAGTAAAAATTGTGAAAAAATTTCATGTGTGTGATGAGACATGTTTTTCATTTGCCCTTGCAAGCCTTTTATATCGGCATCATGCTATAGATTGCGAACAACATCACATATGCATCATTGCATAAATTGGTCAAAAAATGTAATGGTTGCAAAATCCTCTAGAAATAAGTTTATGTACCATGGTAATTAAAAGATTTATTCATTCAATTTTCCAGAATAGGTGGTTATACTCCTAACTAGATCTCGATTAATACATTGAAAGGCTTTCAAATTTACAATGTGATCGAGTTCTTATTCAATTCTCATGCTCCTCTCAAAAAGGTAAATTAGGCTCGTAAATTTCAAACAAAGCACACAAAATGAATGCAGGAAAAATTGGCTTAAAAACTCGAAGATATTTTTTTGTACACCAGACAACAAAAAATGAAAGCTTCTCCGTCTGCATCATTTTGATCAAATCCCCGGCCCCAACATTAAATATTTTCTTTTTCAGAAAATGATATAGAATTGAAAAGAAATGAAAGGGTGAAAGTTGATGAATAGAGCTAACCACAAATTTTGATGGGGGCTTGAAGGTGAAGGAGGTTAGGCTGAGAGAGGAAAACACGCTTGGCATCGACACAGAGACTGCGAATCTCAGATTCAGAGAGCTGCACCTGTTTGCCCTTCCCTTCCAACAGTCTCTTTAAAATGTCATCCAACACCGACATTTCCATCGGTTTCCCTGTTTGTATACCCTCACTAGCCATGGCAGATTGAATCCTTCTTCTCCTTCTTCTCTTTTGGAATGGATGTGCACCAAAAGAGGAGAAAAGATAGACGTGCAAGGCTTTTTGTTATTGTTGTTGATGTTTTTGCATGGAGGAGACTAATCAGGGACTACAACCCCTTTTTACCTTTGGTTTCTCAAAGTCTTTGTGGTGCATGTGCACTATAGGATGCCTATAGGAAAGAATGTGCATCATAGGATTTTGGGGGCAACAAGTAGCCCAAAAACTATCAGTTCGGCGTGCAAAGAATAATCGGAGCCTCTCCTAACCCTCTCCTTCTTCATCCAGATCCCATTCCCCTATTCCCTATCTCACCTCCTCACATTCTTTAAAGTTGCTCCTCTCACCTTTCCCTACATACCCTTTTCCTTTTGAACCCCCTTCTGGCTATTTTCTCCGCGGCCTTCCGTGCTGCCTCTTTGGCGGCTGTCAGTTCGGCGTCTGTGGTTAGCTCCTCTTTGTTCAGTGTCAGCGTCACTCTTCTAGCAGCTCACTCAGTTGGGATCATGATTGTTTTCCCTCCAGATCTCTTAGATCCGTGTCTCTACTCCCATCTCATCCAGACCTTTTCCTTTCAGCGGCCTTCGGTGGTTCGGGTTTGCTCTCTTCTTGCCTTATTAAGCTTTTCCATTGGGGGTTTTCTTCGGATAATTTGCTTTCGCTTTTCTTGCTTGTTTGTTGCTTTACTGCAGTGTTGTGGCGGTTTATTATCTTTTGTATTTCTTTATTTCTCTTCCTTTTTTTACCGATTAGCTTTTCTATGTTCTAATTTGAAGCTTTTGGTTCGCTACTGCTTTTTCGGCGACTATTTGGTGCGTTTTCTTCCTCACTCTTCGCTCTTTCTAATTTCTTGTCATTTCTCTGATTTTTATTGTTGAAGTTTTTCCTTCTCTTCTGATCTCACTTCTAATTTCTCGCTTGATTTGCGAGTTCTGGTTCAATTTCAGTGTTTTTGCTTCTTTTTTACTGTTTTCTCTTTAGCTATGGCTATCGATCTTCCTCTACTGGTGATCACTACAGTAGAGGTTTTTTAGCAGTTTTCCTTTTCTTTTCCCTATCTGTTGTCCTTTCTGTTTTGGGCCTGGGCCTTTCGATGGCCTCGTCTTGGGTTGAGGTTGTTAAAAAAATAAGGAAAATAAAAGAAAGTGGCCCCCCAGCTGCTTCGCACAGCTTTCGTCCCAAACCCTAGACCCTTCTAGGGTCTTCAGTAGTTCTGAGTTCCGCCCAATCCTCTATCATCCTAAGTCTGCTACTCCTTTATCTCCTCCTTCCTCGTCTTTTTCCTTTCCTCACCATTGTTTTCGCTGCTTACAATTTGGGCATCTCAAGCTTTTTTGCAAGTCCACAATGAAGTGTCTCTTTTGTCTTAAATCCGGTCACTCTCGTAATCAGTGCTTCTCTCTTCAGCAACTGCTAGGTCTTTCTTTGGGTGTTCCGATCTCAGACCAAGTTTTGTCCGCATTGGATTTCCCCTCGCTACAAGTCAAACTCTCTGATATTCTATCCAAAAACCCTAAGAGGATTAAGTTGTATGGGGGATGCACTCCTTCCAACTCCGCCGGCATCTCAGCTGTTAGCGGCGGAATCCTCTATCCCACCCCTCCCAACTGAATCCCTCCCAACCGAGCCCCTTCTTATTGCTCCTTCACCCTTGGTTGAGAGGCCTCGGTTACTCTCGTCTATGTGCCATCTCCTGATCTCACAGCCAAAATTTCCAAGCTGGATTCTTACGGAGCTGTTTCTTTTGTTGGATAATCCATTTCCAATTATTCCTTAGATTTCTTTCTTTGCAAGACTTGCAATGTTGCGGACTATACATGGGCAGTGAACGCATGCTCTAACGGGGATGTTGTGATTAACTGCCCAAGTTCCAAAATTCTCGATGAGCTAGTGGCTATTAAATCTCTCAATATTGGTTCTATTACTCTCACTTTTTGCAAATGGGTTCATCTTAGCTCTCCTCCTCCAGTCTTGCTTCCTACTCCCACCAAAGTTACTATCCTGGGTTTACCTCCGTTCTGCGACTCTCCCCATCTTGTAGCTGATATGTCGAAATGCATCGGTGACCTTATATGCACCTCCTCCACCTCCTTGTTAGCTTTTGGATGCCTTCAGGTTAAGGCAGAGTTTTTATGCCCCGCTAAGCTAGATAGATTTACAACAAACTCTCTTCGTGTTGGACAGTCGATTTTCGCCATTACAATCAATTATCATGATTGCTCTATTGTTGCATCTGCTCGGCCAGTTAGCACCTCAGTTAGCTCTCTCTCTTCTTTGCCAGTAGGATCTATCAAATTAAAATTTGCGGCCTGTACCGCCTCTCGTTCTCCTATGTTCACCCCCAAATCGAGAGGCAGTCACAAAACCCAGGTTAAAAAAAATTACTCCTTCTCCCGTAGAAGTGTTACCAATGCCACCGGCTCTAACATCTCACCTTCAAAGCCCCCAAATCTGGTTTGGATTAATCCTGCCATCGCCTCTCAACTAAGTTCTAATCCTGCTGCCTCAACCGAGCACCCTACAGCTGCTCTGTCGACCATTCCCACAGCTACAACTCACCAGTCTCTAGCCCCTATTGCATCGACTGCTCTGTCTACCCTTCCAAAGGTGGCTGCTTCTGATGCTTTTGATTCCAATTGGCCTGAATGGAAGGTCAATCCCAACTTTGCTTCTGAATGGGACAAATACAAAACTTCGGTTCAAAGTTCACCGTCATCGATCTCTAAGACTCATTTCACCAATCTGAAATCCTCTGCTTCTACTCCCCCTCCAGCTGACGATTGGACCCACTCTGATGATCTTCTGGCTGAAGAATAAAAAGTCCTGGTTAATTCTAAAAAGCCATCCAGGGTACTAATTCCCATTCGTTTTGCTGAATTTAATTTTTTATTGGTGTATAATCAAGTTTTGCAGTTACGATGCACTTTTAATTTGATTACTTATTCTCCCTTTCCTTCATGTTATGTTCAATTTTACTATCCTTTTCTTATTCTCTGTTGGTTACTAACCCAAACCTTCTATCTTTTGTTCTTAATGATGGCTGTATTTTTCTAAGTAAAAAAGAGACGGCCCAGTCTAACCCATCTCTAAATCCCTCCCCACCTCGGATTACCCCGGCTTTTTCTACGACACACTTTACCTCTTTTAACTCAGATCAACTGCCCACCTTATAGAGCAACTACCTCCCTTCTGCCCCATCAAACTCTGCCCTCTCTGTCCCTCCTCTTACTCCTTCTAGCGTGCCTTTCAAGGCCCCCCTAAAGCATTTTATTCATTCTCCTAAGAAGCTAAATTCTTACTTTCCTGTAATTCGTTCAAGTGCACGCATCCGCGCTAAAAAAGATTCGCATTTATCTACGGCGTCAAAAGCCTCTTTAGCTGCGCAGATCCGAAATCTCGAAATTTCGCCTAATGTTCCGGATAGAAAGAACCTAACCGATTTTGGTTCTGTATATCAGGTGCATTTCGACTCCCTGTCTAATTTACACATATTACAACTTGCCTCTGACATGGGTTTTGTCTTAGACTCGGTCAAAGTGTCTGACCTTGATTCATTACGTCTCCTTGAAATTTCCAGAGCTAAAGAGTCCATTCGATTTCATGATTAGTCTCTCTTGGAACATTCGCGGTCTTAGGTGTTCGTCTAAATAGCAAGCTCTGTTCCATCTTTTAACTTCTTCTCGTTGTGATATGATCTCCATTCAGGAATCAAAACTTGACTCCATTTCCCCTTCTCTTCTTCGTTCCATTGGGGGTTCTCTGATTACTAAATGGTTTGCATTAGACGCTATCGACACTCGTGGTGGGATCCTTTTCGGTTTTAAGGAGTCATGCTTCTCGCTTATCTCAGTTCGTCATCTCAATTTTTTCCTCGTTGTTCATCTGCATTGGATCGAATTCAATTGTAACCTCACAGTAGCTTCGGTTTACGGTCCCTCTACTGCTGATCATCGCAATTCATTTTGAAGTGAATTCGATTCCTTTCGAGGTTGTATCAACGGCTATTGGATCTTTTGTGGTGATTTTAACGTCACCAAATTTTCCAATGAAAGAATGGGTAATCCCTCTTCGAATCTGGATTCACTTTGTTTCAATGATCACATTAGAGGCCTCGATCTGATTGACCTACCTCTTAATGGTAGATCATTCACTTGGTCGAATATGCGGATAGCTCCTTCTATGGCCAAACTTGATCGTTTTCTTGTTTCGCAAGATTGGATCTCCGTTTTTCACAATTCTTTCGTGCAGGCCATGACTAATCCGTCATCGGATCATGTGCCTATTACGCTACACTCTAACTATAATTTTTCTAAACCATTCAAATTCCGTTTTGAAAACTTCTGGTTGCAGGACCAGACTTTTGTTAACCTCGTCATTAGTTGTCTTTCTTCTGTTACCGATTCTCACGGTCTAAGTCGAATCCTCCTTAAACTCCATGTCATCAAACATGGTTGTAAAATATGGCGTAAGGATAGATTCGCTAATGCCAACGTCCTCAAGGATTATTTCTTATCTTCGATCAATTCCATTGATCACATGGAAGAGAGCGGCCCCATTTCCGATTCCTTACGTTTTGAACGTAATTCTTGTAAGCGAGAGTTTTTTTTCCTTCTTAACCTAGACCACATTAAATGGGCGTAGTGAGCTAAAATTTGCTGGCTCAAGGAGGGTGATGGCAACACCTCTTTCTTCCACAATTTTGCTTCTCATCGTCAGCGTTGCAATCACACCTCTTCCATTATAGACATGGCATTAGTCTTACTTCCAATCCTGATTTTTACGACACTTTTCTTCCTTTCTACAAAAATCTCTTGGGGTCACCCAAACCCTGATCTATAAATTTGGACTGGTCCCAGCTTTATGGTAACGAAACTCATGATCTGACCAGCCTTGAAGTCCCGTTCTCCTTGGACGAGATCAAAACTACGGTTTTTTCCCTAAAAAGCGATGCGGCTTCTGGCCTGGACGGGTTCATGTCCTTTTTCTTCCAACAATTCTGGGACTTTCTGAAAGAAGATCTCCTTGAGATGTTCAGTGACCTGCACCAAGGACTTTTTTCTTTTGAACGTATTAATTACGCTCATATTGTACTCATCCCAAAGATTATGAGGGCTAATTTGGTGTTGGCTTTCCGTCCTATTAGTCTTCTCAATACTACTTTCAAGATCATCATGAAAGTTCTATCCAACTGTCGCAGTTTGGTCATTTCCCCTCTTATTGATCCTGCCTAGTCAGGATTTATTAAGGATCGCTTTATTCTTGCTAGTGTAGCTTGTACTCAAGAAATCATTTCAGATTGTCATAGATCTAACTCGGAAGGCATTCTTTTAAAATTAGATTTTGAAAAGGAGTACGACAAAGTGAGTTGGGATTTTCTTTTCGATATCCTTATTCATTGAGGATTTGGTCCTAGTGGATTTCCTGGATTAAGTCCAGTCTTTTCGCAGGCACTTCTTCTATTCTAATTAATGGTACGAAGGGTAACAAATTCAAATGCAAATGCGGTCTTCGTCAAGGTGACCCGATCTCTTCTTTTTTATTCTCGCTGGTTGCTGATGTTTTCAGTAAACTTCTTCGAAATGCTTGGGACGCTAATGTTATCGAAGGGTTAGGTGGTTCCCAGAGTTATCGCAGGGCACTTAATTTACAGTATGTCGATGACACCATTATTTTCGCTAAGCCTAATGGTTCGACCCTTCGGAACCTTAAAGTACTTCTTTATATTTTTGAAAGGGCCTCTGGCTTATCGATTAATTTCCTTAAAAAACCTCCGTTCTTTGGCTTGGCGGGTCAAACAACCGTCAAAACGAAATCACTCAATTCTTCAACTGTGCTTCCTCTTCTTTCCCTGTTAAGTATCTGGGTCTACCTTTGTAACATCCCATATTTTTTATTTTAATTAAAAATGCATTTTTCAATTTTTGCACGTATGATGCACGTGATAATTTTTCCATCTTTATTTTTTACTCCCATTTACTATTTTAGCATGCATAGCCTTTTTATTTAGCCTTTTATTAAACCCATGGACCTAAAGATGGATTCTAGCCCATTAGATTAATTAAAAGGCAAGCCCACTAGCCTAATTATATAATTAATTAAAAAGAAAGCCCATGAGATAAGCCCATTAATTAAATTATTTTAAAGTTGTGCATGGAATCACACATGACATGTAACAACTTTAATACACATTTTAGAACTATAGGAATTGTATTTAATTTGGTGTATGTGTGTTCACTAGTGCACAACACGTGCACGTGTGAATGTGAAGAGGTAGGGGGTGGCTGGTTTTGGGTAGAAGAGAGGTTGGGAGTTAGGGTTTTGAAGTGGTGGAGTAGTGAAGAGTTGGGGGTTATGGGAGTTAAGATAATGAAGAGTTGAGTAATTTATTAGGTGGAGAAATATGCAATTTAAACCCTCACTTTGTCCTATAAATATCCTAGTTGTTTCTTCTCATTTCACACTTAAAATAAACAAATTTAGAGAGAGGAAAAAGAAAGAGAGAAAGAGAGTGCTCTTGTGCTTTGGAAGCTTGTTGGAGAGCTCTTGCTAGGAGGAGAAGGACTAGGAATGCTTGTTGGAGCTAGAAGTGGTGTCTCTCCATCTTGGTTGTTTATTCTTCATAAGAGGTGGGTGTTCTCTATATTTTCTAATTCATAGGTTGATCATGCTAGAATATGATAGTATTAATGTAGATCAATTTGATGTGATAATCTTGTATTTTTCTAAACATAAGACATGCATGCTAATTTATTACATGATTAGTAATGATAAATTTGATGTGATGATTAGAGAACAAATTCATGTTTTTATTATGTGCTAAATTGTAGAAATTTTGCTATTGATTGAGAAACTAATTGTCACCATGTTGTTTGTAAATGAGAAAGATGAGTATTTTGCCATATGCATGTTAATTTATAAATATAAAACTTGTAATTGGAAAAACAATTGTAGAGATTTCCCTTATAGTTAGCAAATGAAAATTTGAAAAGTCAAATTTGATACACCTAAATTCATTTGATTGTTTATAAGAGATACAAATTGTTAGTTGATTAAATTGAAGAAATATATTGCATATTCATAAAAGAGAGGAAATAAATTTGAAATATAGATATTTTTGTCAAAAATATAAATTTTTAGTTTGTGAGCTACTGTTAGAAAATAAAATCCAACTAGATGAACTATTTGTAGTTTAATGAAAGATTAGAGCAATTGAAAAATTTGAGTTTTGTGAAATATTTGAATAACAGAATGGTTGAACAAAAACCTATTAGTATAACTCCAAATCAGAATTTGCACTTGGACTTACTGGTTAGTCGGTGCACTATAAGTCATTACTGTGTTGGTAGAAGATCTCGAGTTCGAAGCTTCTTGGACACATTTTATTTTGTTTCTTTTAAATATTTCCAAAACCTGTATTGGAGTATAAGAGGTTTTCGTTGTGACTTCATGACACAAAGTCCATAAGGACTTAGTGGCTTGTGGTATAGGTTTGGGTGCTTGCTGCAGTTGGTCGGGGGTGCCTGGTTCAAAACCTGATGGCGCCATTTTATATTTTTTTAGGGTTTTTGTGGGTTTTAATGAGTTCAATGCAAAATACAATTTGGAAAAATATTCATTATTCCTATTAAATGATTTAGAATTTATTAAAAAGAGTTTTAGAATTTTTCATGTATATTTGAGAAATTAAAAGGATATTTGAGATAGGAAATGAACTGATAACTACAAAATTATTCCTTTAAGAGTGACATTTATCTCTTTTAAAAGAAGAGTAAAATATTGTTGTGTAAATAGATGTTTCCCTTGAAGAAAATTTTATACTTATTTGGTGTATGAAATACTTGATATGGGTTGAGATATGAAATTGTTATATGTGCTTAAGTTGCTAAAGAGACTTAAAGTGGATGAATTTATGTTCATGAAAAGAATTATTGCTTCTAAAGTGGGTGAATGAATAAAAGAATCATGAGTAGTATAAAAAATGAGACATTGTGAATAAATGTTAAGATAAGGCATTGAACCAACTGTGAATAAGTTGAAGATAAGAATACTTTGAGTTAAGACATGATTATTAAAGGGTATGAGTACCCATGGATTCTTGTACATGAAAGGTTGTGATTTAGAGTTAGTAAGTCCTCGGGTACCGGTATTGTTGAAATAAAAAGAATTGAGTTATATTTTGAGATTTGCCATGGAGCTATCTCGGTATTTGTGATTAAGTCCGGTAAGGGGTAAAACTAACTCTAGGTATGATAAATTATTCATGTCTTAAACTTAAGAACTAGGCACTAAGTGAAGATATAGTAAAACCTAGGCAAACATAAGTGAGGCACTCTATATAGTCGGGCGGTGGATTTACTGCGGTGGTTCTCCGGGACTATAAACCCAGTCGGGCGGTAGATTCCGGGACTGTGGTTGCCTCGTGGGAGACGAGCTTTTATTTTAAATCCGGGACATGCATAGTCGGGTGGATAGTTTGCCGTATTCCAATGTATATACGTATATTGGGGCTAGAGGGGCACTTGCGGGAGGTTTGGTCGACGAGGAGTCTGTATAAAAGTCGGGCGGTGGATTTACTGCGGTGGTTCTCCGGGACTGGGATCCATACTCGTGGAACGTCTCAACTTTGTTTTATTACTGGGTAGTTTGTCATGGCGAGGGATATAACCCTTTATTGTGGAGTACGTAGGTGCTTGCCCTCGGACCTATGTAGTATGGGATGCATAGAATCCGAACAAGTATGCATTAGTGTCATCTTAGTAAAAAATATTTGCATTAGGCATTAAGGCATCACATACACTTACATGTTTAGTGTAGTCACATTTAACACTTTATTTGCGTTCAAATTTGTGGTTTGTTAAAGTATTGAGATCGCCGCCGAGACTATGTGAGCAAGGTTCTTCTCGCCACCGAGACCAGATATTCTAGAATGGAGAAGGTAGCATACGCCTTGGTCATGGCTGCATGGAAGCTCCGTCCCTATTTTTAGGCGCATTCGGTTCAGGTGCTCATGGACCAGCCTCTGAAGGCCGTGCTCTACAAGCCCGAGAGCTCCGGACGATTGGTCAAATGGTCGATCGAGCTCAGTCAATACGACATCGGCTATTAGCCAGGACGGCCATCAAAGGGCAGGCCCTCGCCGAGTTCATCACGGAATGCACCATCTCCGAGCAACCTGAAAGTAAGGAGACCGACCAGACATGGGAAGTTTACGTCAATGGTTCGTCCTGTGAAGCGTGGAGTGGTGCGGGTATTATTCTGAGGGTTCCCTACGGTTTCCTCCTTCAATATTGCCTCTGCCTTAACTTTTTGACTTCTAACAACGAGGCTGAGTACGAGGCCATGATCGCCAGGCTCACCCTGGCGCATCAGGCCGGTGCCAGACAGATCAGGGCCTTCAGTAACTCTCAGCTCGTGGTTAACCAGATCACCGGAGAGTACGAGGCCCGTGATGATCGGATGATCATGTACCTGGCCGTGGTCCAATGGCTATTGACGTCCTTCGACGAGTCAGCGGTCTTAAGGATCCCCAGGGAGCAGAATGCCCAGGCAGACGCCCTGTCAAAGTTAGCTTCCTCGTCCTTCGAAGGCCTCGATCGCACCATCCTGATCGAAGTACTCCTAAAGCCGAGTACTGACTTCCCAGAGACTCTCTGCATCGAAAACGAAGCTCATCCCGACGATTAGACCACTCTTATCAAGAAGTTCCTGACCAAGGGGGAGCTCCCCGAAGACCGGGCTGAAGCAAGACGGGTTAGGGTCCGTTCAGAAAGGTTCGTCATGATCAATGAGACCCTTCTCAAAAGCTCATACACAACGACGGACAGAAGACCCTACCTCCGCTGCTTGACCCCCGACGAAGCAAAGTACGCCCTCAAGGAGCTGCATGAGGGAATCGGCGGGTGCCATATGGGGAGCCACTCACTTGCCCGAAAGGCTTTGAATCACGGGTACTACTAGCCCACAATGCTACAAGACGCCCTCGCCCTAGTCAAGAAGTGTGGCTCCTTCCAACGGTTCTCCCCGGTGAAAAGGGCTCTGCAAGAGAACCTCTGTTCCCTCGCCAATTCAACCCCCTTTGTGATGTGGGGGGTGCATCTGGTGGGTCCATTTCCGAAGGCAATGGGCCAACAGAAGTTCCTCATAGTGGCAACCGACTACTTCACGAAGTGGATCGAGGCCGAGTCACTGGCTACGATCACCGAGCAGCAGACCCAACAGTTTTTCTGGAAACACATTGTCTGCCGGTTCAGGATCCCACAGGTGCTCATTACGGACAATGGGACTCAGTTCGCGGGTAAACATTTCCGTAGGTTCTGCGAAGATCTCGGGATCCATGAGCGTTTTTCTTCAGTATGCCACCCGTAGTCAAACGGTCAGGCCAAGAACGCGAACCGCAAAATCCTTGACGGTCTTAAGAAACGACTCGATAACTTTTCCAAGGGGTTATGGGTCGATGAGCTGCCGAGCGTTCTCTGGGCCCACCGAACCAAAAAGAGAATCCCCATGGGAGAGTCGCCATTCAATCTGACGTACAGCGCGGAGGCCGTCATCCCCTGGAGATCGGGATCCCTTCGCCCTGGATCATGGCCTTCGATGAAGCAAGCAACTCGGCACAGCTACGTGCCGACCTGGATCTCATAGACGAGGTCAGGGAGAAGTCCACCATTCGAAGGAGCACCTACCAACAAAGGATCGAGAGGTTCTACAATAAAAAAGTGCATCCCATCAACATCAAGCTCGGGGACCTCGTCCTCCAGAAGCTGGCCCCAAACTGGGAAGGCCCATACAAGGTATCTGAGGTCGTACGCCCGGGCACTTACAGCCTCACTGACCCGGGAGGCAAGGCTGTCAAGAGACCCTGGAACGTAGAGCACCTTATCAAATTCTTAAAAGGGGAGGGTTAGTCCCTACTGCTCATGTAAAATTATGAGAAATGTAATCAGCACGTCGTGCCTTGTTTTTGTAAGGCTCAAATGTGTTGTAAATATACCTACTCTCTTGTAACAAGTTTTCATTAAAAGCATGTCTCAGGCTCGTCATTCAGATGGTGCCGCGAGCCACAAAAAGGTTCCCTTACAGGCTTAGGGCTCGACATTCGGATAGTACCGTGAGCCACAAAAAGCTTCCCTTACAGGCTTAGGGCTCGGCATTCGGATAGTACCGCAAGCCACAAAAAACTTTCCTTATAGGCTTAGGGCTCGGCATTCGGATAGTACCGCAAGCCACAAAAAACTTCCCTTACAGGCTTATTCCTCGGCTTACGGATAGTACCGCAAGCCACAAAAAACTTCCCTTACAGGCTTATTCCTCAGCATTTAGATGGTACCGCGAGCCACAAAGAACTACACCTTAGCCATCTTCCTGAGAACAAGCGCGGGGGCTCGTCGTCAATCCCGAGCAAGGCCATGGCTTTCCTCTAAGCCACTCGACCGTTACGCTCGGCAACAACCTTCAGCTACGCCCGTTACCGGCTTCCTCCCCGATGTGGGGGCTCGGAATCTGTCCCGAGCATGGTTTGGGCCTCTTCAAGCCTATCAACCTATGCACACGGCGGCAACTGCCAGCTACACCCGTACCGTCTTCCTGAGAACAAGTGTGGGGGCTCGTCGTCGACACCGAGCGAGGCCGTGGCTTTCTTCAAAGCCATTCAATCGATATGCTCGGCGAAGATCTTCAGCTACGCCCATTATCGGCTTTCTCCCGGTGTGGGGGCTCGGCATCTGCCCCGAGCATGGTTTGGGCTTCTTCAAGCCCATCAACCTATGCACACGGCGGCAACCGCCAGCTACACCCATACCGTCTTCCTGAGAACAAGTGTGGGGGCTCGTCGTCGACCCCGAGCGAGGCCGTGACTTTCTTCGAAGCCACTCGACTGATACACTTGGCGGCGACCTTCAGCTACGCCCATTCCCGGCTTTCTCCCCAGTGTGGGGGCTTGGCATCTGCCCCGAGAAGGGTTTGGGCTTCTTCAAGCCCATCAACCTATGCGCATGGCGGAAACCGCCAGCTACACCCGTACCGTCTTCCTGAGAACAAGTGTGGGGGCTCATCGTCGACCCTGAGCGAGGCCGTGGCTTTCTTCAAAGCCACTTGACCGATACGCTCGGCGACGACCTTCAGCTACGCCCATTACCGGCTTTCTTCCCGATGTAGGAGCTCGCATTTACCCCGAGCATGGTTTGGGCTTCTTCAAGCCCATCAACCTGTGCGCCCGGCGGCAATCGCCAGCTATACCCATACCATCTTCTTGAGAACAAGTGTGGGGGCTCCTCGTCGACCCCAAGCGAGGTCGTGGCTTTCTTCAAAGCCACTCGACCGATTCGCTCGGTGACGACCTTCAGCCATGCCCATCAATGGCTTTCTCCATGGTGTGGGGGCTCAGCATCTGCCCCGAGCATGGTTTGAGCCTTTTCAAGACCCTCAACCTACGCGCTCGGCGGAAACCTCCAGCTACACCCTTGCCAACTTCCTGAGCACAAGAGTGGGGGCTCATCGTCGACCCCGAGCAGGCCGTGGCTTTCTTCAAACCACTAGATCGTCACGCTCGGCGACGACCTTCAACCACGACCATTTCAAAAAGGTTTTCATTAAGGTTTAGGGTGCCCGCCTTCGGCAAACGCCCCGAGCTTCGAGTCGTTGGTTGACCGTCCTCTCACCCGCGAGCAACTCGGGGTTTGCAGCTTTCAAAAGCCAAAACCCCGAATTGTTCGAGGGCGGCAGGAGAGCCACCGACCCATGGCTCTTTATGAGCCTCCAAATCAATTGATCGGCCCACCACTCACCAACGAACAACCCGGGGTTTTACAGCCCTCAAGGCCAAAACCCAGAATTGTTCGAGGGTGATGGGTGTGCCACCAATCCAGAACCCTCAGGCTAAAGTTCTAATTCTAGGGTGCCCGCCTTCGGTAGGCACCCGAATCGTATGGTAGATAAGCCAATCCCAATTACTGACAACCAACAAGGAGGGGATGGGGGTTATATAGCCCCCCAGAAGCACAATTATTGCATCTGGGAAGCCCAAACGACGGAAGGTGAAACGTCGCCATTAATGCTTATCGAAAGGCGAAACGACACTGGTTATGCGTCGCCTGCCTAAAGTTACCGTGTGGCCTTTCCCACTCGGCGGCGACCCCCTACAAGGCCGAGCCCGGCAACATTCCTCACTCAATGAAATTGTCAAGGTTAAGGAAGTTAGAATTTTTTTTATTATTACTCATCGCGCGCTGGTAACGGCGGCACTAATACAATGAAAAGCTTACAAATTACTCATGCTCGGCTTAAAACTCAAATTCGGCGCTTCCTTCAGTTTCCTTCTCACGCTCGGCCGGCCCGACCGGGGAAGGCTCTCCTGTGACTGAGGTTTCTGCATCATCAGGCTAGGCTCCCTCCACCAAAAAAGTTGGAGATGGTCCTAGTACCGAATTGCTCGCCTCCTCGATCAAACCGGCGCCTAACACCAGCTTCAACCTACGGATCTCCAACTCTTTCTCAACAACGGCCTCACAAAGAAAAGACTCCGAAGCCGACCGCTCGCTAGAGGCATCTGAGATCAACCAGTTCGTCTCGATTACCCACCAGTCCCGACCGGCTATGGCTTTCCTCAGACGAGCGACCTCCAAGCCGAGCTCCCTAGACATGTTCATGAAGTATTTCACTGTGGCCGCTCGGTCCCGAGCCTGCTTTTGTTGGCGAGCCAGAGCCGCCTCCATGGCCTTCGGTCCAGCTCGGACCAAGGAGGCCTTGGTGGAAATAGGGTCGGCACCGAGGACCTCACGCGTCTACCAAAAAGACGAGAAAAAACAACAAGTCACAAAAGAGACTAAAGAAGCACAAGTCATGGAGCACCGGCCAAAAAATTATCTTTCATTAAGTTCAAAATTTTTGTGCTACAAAAGGCGGTGTCCAGTCCGCGCAAGGCATTTACAAAATCAAAAAAGAAAAACCTAAACTATGCTTTGGGGGGGGGTGGCACCTCTTCGTCAGCCGGGTCGCCCCCGACCTCCTCTTGGCAAGGGTCCCCCATCTCCTCGCCACCGGGTGTTGGCAGATGCTCTGGCTGCCAGTTGTAGTGAAAGTGGTCGACCCTCTTGTCCGGATAGATCAACCAGAAGTGCTCCTTAGCCTTGTCATAGTCCTCGTCCTGTGCCAGGATCAGGGTATCCGCCATGGTGATCTCCGCCTCCTCCACGGCCTTCCGCGCCTTCTCAGCTTCTTCCCGGGCCTTCTCCTTGAGGTGATCCACATCCTTCTTATGGTAATCGACTATCGAGGCCATCTGGGCCTCGTGGATGGCCTCCATGCTCCGAGCCTCCTTTAGCTCGTCCGTCACCTTGGTCAACTCGCGGAGATACTTCTCCGCGTTCCTCCTCTCGATGAGGACCTCCTTCTCCAAGCACTTTTGAAAGTGCTGCCCATGAAGCATCGCCTGTCCGAGGAAGGAAAAGTTAGAAAAAGTCCTAGAATCTAAACTCAATGCAAGAGTACAAGCACTCACCGAGAGCTGCGCCTGAGACCACTGCTTGAAGGCCATCTCAGATGTCTGCACCGCCAGCACCATGCGATCTCGCTTTGTGGCAAGGTTCCTGACCACCTCAATGGCCACGGGACCCTCAAGCAGGGAATCCCTTGTGAGAACCGACCAATCAGGGGCATGTGGCTGAAGCCCCTATTGCCTAACCATCTGCTCGGCTGTGGGCCGAAGTGGGGAAAGCCTCTGCTCTGGGACCTCGGAAGTCCTCTTGCTACCCGAGCTTCCCCCCGCCCCCCTAGATGCCCTCGGCGTGTGGTGATGCTTCTTGGATCTCTTTGGGGACAGCTCCACGGCCTCCGAGGTCGATCCATTGCTGGACCCCGTGCCCTGAGCAGTTGCCTTATCCTGTTTCGCCTTCTTCTCCTTCTCCGCCCTCCTCTTGGCGGCAACGTCCAACAAGGCCTGCATATTGTCGAGCTGCTTGGCCGTTATCTCTGCAAAATAGAAGAAGATAGGCTAAAGTTAACACGAAAGCAGAAAGATAGGAAAATTCAGAACAAAAACATACTAGGGTCGGCTTGGCTCAGTCCGGCTCGGGCCAGATGCATTTCCGTCACTCGGAGCCACTCTATGCTGTGCCCCCCAACGATCTTCCCCACCTTCGCTCACTCTTTCTCCGTCAACTCGCTACACTTTGGAGGCTTATGGTTTGGCTTGAAGAAGTTCCAATCGGTTGGAATCCCCCAAGGCTTCTCGCTCCGGACTATAAAGTACTTCTCTTTCCATCCTTTGATGGAGTCCGGATGGCCGTGCATCACCTTCTTATGAGGCCTAGGCGAGAAGTAGAAGATTCCCTCTGCATCACCCAACGAGCTCATCCCCAAGATAGCGCGGAAGTACATAAGCCTCGGCTTGACCCCCTTCTCTTGGCACTTCAAGATAAAGCAGACCAGGTGTTTCCAAGAGTCGGGGCCGTACTGCATCGGGCTCAACTTCACCCAATTAAAGACTCTCTTGATGAAAGGGTGCAACGGCAACCTAAGTCACGAGATGAAGGCATCCTCGGGAAAAACACAGTAGCCCGACGCGGGAATGGTAGTTGGACGAATACCGGGGCTCGGGATCAGAAGTTCGAACTCCCTTGGAATAAAGTACGCCGCCCTCAAGATGTACAGGTAGTCCACCTTCAAGACACATTGGATGCCATCCATCCTGATCTTCACCCGACTCTCGTCACCCGGCACGGAGGGGAGAGGAGCGAGATCCTCAATGTCGTCAGGATACATCCTAATCGACCCCAGATTTTTGAAGGTGACAGGGGAAAACTCGAACCCCGATTTAGGAGCATATTTATCTGGCGAAGGGGCTATCCGGAAGGCTCAACTCTTCCTCCTATGAGGACGAGCCTTCCTCTCCGGAGACGGTGTCGATAAAGGTGGCAGAGGGGGGAGATCGCACTTGCCCTCGGCTACCCCTCCCGCGGTGCCTTCCCCTGCATCTCCTCGAACATCGTCTCCCTCAGTGCCCTGATCGGGCTCCCCCTGATTCCCCACAGAGTCTTCCTCATTGTCTTCCTCGTCCTCAATGGCCCCTTCCCCCCTAGGATCATGCTCCTCCTTGTCGTCTTCCTTGTCCTCAACGGCCCCCTCTCCTTCGGGATCCTGCTCCTCCTCATCACCCTCCTCGTCCTCAACGTCCCCTTCTCCCTCGGGATCATGCTCTTCTTCTTTATCGTCGTCGTCGTCCTTCCCCTCCCCCTCATCTGCAGGCTCCTTCCCCGGCCTACGGGATCTCAAAGGTTGCACGACGAAGACTACATCATTCCCGCCGTCCGACTCTGGATCTGACAGAACCTCCCTTTAATCCCATAGTTGCCCAAGGACCAAGACGTCGCGGGGGACTCAGCTTCCTTCTCGGAACGGCCTGACGAGCTTACCTCGAAGCCGGACTGAGAGCGCGACATTACGAGTCAGAAATACTAACCTGAAGTATCGTGCTTACGGGTAGATCACCGAAAAAAATGTCGCCGACGACAAGTGAGAAAAACCCTGTTCTTGAAAGTTTGAAAACACAAGTGAGGAAATGAAGGAGAGAAAAATGGGGGGGGGGGATTTATAACAGAGAAAGAGACTCCTCGATTTTCCCAAAAAGATCTGGCCATTGGATCTTAATCATCAAGATCCAACGGCCGCTAGGATCTAAAGTCGCTTCGATTCTTGCGCACATGACGTCAGCAGTTGACACAAAATTACCCCAATGCCCCCAGTCTTTTCGAACAAGTCTTAGGGGCTCGGAGCTCGGATGGCACCGCGAGCCCCAAAGTCCTCCTTTATTTAACAGGAGGGTCGACGCTCGGATGGTACTGCGAGCCCCGAAATCCCCCTCTATTCAACAGGAGGCTCGGAGCTCAGATGGCACCGCGAGCCACAAAAGCTTCTCCAACAAGCTTGAGGCTCGGTGCTCGGAAGTCTCCGCGAGCTACAAAAACTTCTCCTACAAACTTGGGGCTCGACGCTTGGATGTCACTGCGAGCCACAAAGGCTTCTATACCCTAAGCATTAAATGAAATGAAATCATTACATTTCATTCGGCCGCCATTACCAATACACCGTCCCACTGACGACAGACTACTCAGAAGCTCCAACAAGTTTCGAGGTCGGAACTCGGATGGTACCACGTGGTCCTTCTCTATTCAGCAGGAGGCTCGGAGCTCGGAGGGCACCGCGAGCCCCAAAATTCTCCTCTGTCTTCACAGGAGGCTCGGATCTCGGATGACACCAGGAGCCGCTAAAACCCCCCTAGGCTTTCCCAACAAGTTAGGAGAGTCGATGCTCGGATAACATCAGGAGCCCCAAAATCCCCCAAGCTTTTTCCAACAAGTCAGGAGGGTCGACGCTCGGATAACACCGCGAGCCCCAAAATCCCCCAAGCTTTTTCCAACAAGTCAGGAGGGTCGACGCTCGGATAACACCGCGAGCCCCAAAATCCCCCAGGCTTTTCCAACCAGCCAGGAGGGTCGACGCTCGAATGACACTGCGAGCCCCAAAATCCTCCCCTATTTCACAGGAGGCTCAGAGCTCGGATGGCACCGTGAGCCCCAAAATCCTTCTCTATTCAACAGGAGGCTCGGAGCTCGGATGGCACCGCGAGCCCCAAAATCTTCCTTTATTCAACAGGAGGCTCGGAGCTCGGATGGTACCGCGAGCCCCAAAATCCTCCTCTATTTCACCGGAGGCTCGGAGCTCGGATGGCACCGTGAGCCCCAAAATCCTCCTCTATTCAATAGGAGGCTCGGAGCTCGGATGGCACCGCAAGCCCCAAAATCCTTCTCTATTTCACCGGAGGCTCGGAGCTCGGAGGGCACCGCGACCCAAAATCTTCCTCTATTTCACAGGAGGCTCGGAGCTCGAATGGCACCGCGAGCCCCAAAATCCTCCTCTATTTCACTGGAGGCTCGGAGATCGGATGGAACCGCGAGCCCCCAAAATCCTACTCTATTTCACAGGAGGCTCGGAGCTCAGATGGCACCGCGAGCCCCAAAATCCTCCTCTAGTTAATAGAAGGCTCGGAGTTCGGATGGCACCGCGAGCCCCAAAATCCTCCTATATTCAACAGGAGGCTCGGAGCTCGGATGGCACCGCAAGCCCCAAAATCCTCCTCTATTTCATCGGAGGCTCGAAGCTCGGATGGCACCGTGAGCCCCCAAAATCGTCCTCTATTTCACCAAAGGCTCGGAGCTCGGATGGAACTGCGAGCCCCAAAATCCTCCTCTATTTCACAGGAGGCTCGGAGCTCGGATGGCAGCGCGTGCCCCAAAATCCTCCTCTATTCAACAGGAAGCTCAGAGCTCGGATGGCACCGCGAGCCCCAAATTCCTCCTCTATCCAACAAGTGAGGGGCTCGTCTACCGACCCTAGACGCTCGGCAAGAAGACCCCTTACTCAACAGATCTCGACGTCCCTTTGCTTTTCCAACAAGTGAGGGACTAGTCTACCGACCCTCGACGCTAGGCAAAATGACCCCTTACTCAACATATCTCGGCGTCCCTTTGCTTTTCCAACAAGTGAGGGACTCATCTACCGACCCTCGATGCTCGGCAAGAAGATGCCATACTCAACAGATCTCGACGTTCCCTTGCTTTTCCAACAAGTGAGGGGCTCGTCTACCGACCCTCGACGCTCGGCAAGCCGAGCTCCGACTCTTCTGCGCTCGACACTCCACATGACTCCAATAGGGGATCCCTTCACCCTACCCCCTGACCTCTTCTGGAAGATACAGATCCCATTTCTCGTTGTACCCACCTCCCTGCTCTTCCTACAGAGGCAAAGAACCACTCCTACACGATCGGGGCACCCAGCCCTCCAGGAGTGGGGGGCTTCTAATATGGGTCAGATGACGTGGCCCCTCCTGGGCCACATGATCCCTACAAAGAGCGTTCACCGCCGGATCATCCGGGTCTGCCACGTCAGCCTGGAAACCACCCCGGCCTCCGCCACGTCAGCCCTAAATCACCCCGAGCCCGTGCCACGTCAGCCCTATACCTCTTGGGCTTCTGCTACGCCAGGCCTACGGGCAACCGGGTCCAGACCCGGCCCTAAACGGGTCCAGACCGGTTGGCTTCTTCTATAAATACAAACCCTCTACCCCTTCCACGGGTAATCAATCTTTTCCCTCTCAAACCCTAGTTATTGTTACTCTCTTTCAGTAGCTAACTAGATCGTCGGAGGGTCTGCCACCAGGACCAACCCCGGTGTTTCTAGACCGAGTGCAGGTACACGAGTCCCCCAGATCCGAGCCGAGCCTCTAGATCCGAGCCGAGCATCCGATCACCTCGCTCCTGCCTACTTCCGAATCGCTCCCCGGCTGAGGGTCGGGGCCGCCATCCGCACTAAAGCTTCTGCGAAAATACAAATCGAGAAGAACTCACAACTGGTGCATCCACACCCCCCAAAAACAAACCGCATCACTATATAATAAAACACAAGACAAAGCTATCAAGCAATTCACCTTTAATTGAACCAAAATCAACGGTTCAGATTCACTCTCCCAAAACATATTTTCCCTCCAAAAAGTTCCCCCCCCCCCCTAAAATCAAAATTTGCCCCCCCACCAAAAAAAAAAAAACTAAAAAACTCATTACTTTATTATTATCTCTCTCTTCTCTGTTCACTTTTTCATATTTCTCTCTTTCTATCTCCCCTCTCTCTCTCTTATTCTTTCTTTATTTACTTTGAAATTTAAAATTTTTTTCTTTATTTATTTAGAAATTTAAATTTTCAATTTTCAGGTTTGTAAATTTTCAGAATTTTTATGTTTTAATTTATTGCCCATGTTACATTGAAAGTAGCAAATATATCTCCAACAGTTAAATTTCATCATTTTCTACCCTCAAAATTCTAAAAAGTTGGATTTTACACCCCCATTTATAATTATTTTTCAACATATACTAATGGAAACATGGACTTTTATTTACAACTAATTATTGTCATACTATTCAAACTTGAGCTACATAATTGTTGTTTTACTATTTACAGGACTTTTCGTGTGCTGTACATCGTTCCGAAGACGTGCCATAGGCACGTGTCCACGAGCAAATCTAGTAAATGGACAAAATCAAAACAATGATTACTTTCACTTGACGCTAAGGGTATCTAGTTCTACATTATGAATCTAGTTTTTCTTTTTGTTATAAATTTTTATATGCTTCTAATTCTACAAGTTTATTGTAGGATAATATCTTAAGTCTTGTAAAATGATAGAAACAATAAACAAAGAAAATAGAGACGAGATGAAAGAAGATTATTCTCATTCATAGGTTTTTCATGTATGTACAAATGATTCATCCAATGGCCTATTTATAGGCTTACAAAGAATACAAAGAGACAATGACATAATTATTACATATGAATAAATATGAATGAATGTAGTGGTGGAGGTGGAGAATGTGGAAAGAGTGGGGGGAGTTCAATAGACAATTGACACTTAATAATTTATTTATAACACTCCCCCTTGAATGTCTATTGAATGTAAATAAGAATATGCCTCGTTAAAACCTTACTAAATAAAACCCAAATGGAAAAAACCCTAGTGAAGGAAAAAGATTACATAATCTTTAACAATGATATGCAATGAAGATGCTACCTTGTTAAAAACCTTACCAAGAAAATCCAGTGGGACAAAACTTGGTGAAGGAAAAAAGAGTGCAGTGCATATCATCTCTCCCCCTGACGAGATCATCCGATTAGGACTTTCAAAATTCGTATCTCGAATCTTGATCAATTCTACCATCCTTTCCAAAAGTTGGGGTGATAGGGTCATTGATGTGAATATTTGCAAGTGTACAAAATCACAACAAGTAGTATAGTTTAAGTGAATAGAGTGTCGAACCCACAGGGACTAGATATTTTATTGAATACCGATATTACTAGATGAATCACTATTTGGAAGATCGAAATTCATAAAGGATAAAACAACTAAAGTAAATTAATCTAATTAAAGCTAACTAAATTTGTGAAGAGGGAGAGGGCTGTGAAATTGTGAAGCTCTTGTACTTTGTTAATGGAAAAATTAGTTCTAGGGCTCTTGATTTCACCTCGTTTATCACACACACAAATTATAACTCCTTATGAATAAAAATATTATCTTTCCAAGTTGTAGACCAAAATCCTAAAAATATTAACCACTCTATCCACGTAGTCTAAAAATTATTCTCAACTAATTATTTGCCTATCCATCAAATTATTAACTGAAAATTTGGATTTCTTAACGGTCCCATCCTCCAATAACGGTGTTTAATTTTTATTACCCACAAATCACCAGTTCGGTCTCTTCATGATTTAAAAGATCATACAAATGTCTATCCACCATTGTACGCATAAATAATAAAAATTAACACACAACCAAAAAAATAGAATAGTAATAAGGAATTAAAAATGTGTTATACAAAACTAGGCTACATCTTAGCCTCTAGAACAATAAATTTAGTTCATGTTCAATTTGCAACTAATAAAACTTGTTTGGGATTGCATCAAAAAAATATAGAGAAGAAGAGATACAAAAATATAAAAAATCAATGCAAACCGAACTCCTTGAACCGAGCCCAAGCTTTAATCTCTTTTCTGTCTCTTTTATGTCTCGTTGAAATAGAAGTCAGCACAGGGAAACGCGTCGCTCGGTGGGTCCTATGCCTAGTCAGGACCCATCCACAGAGCTGTCACCTCGGTCGAGTTCGTCTGCACTCGCCACATCAGCCTCGCACGTGCACGCCAAGAGAGAAGAAAAAGGAGCGCCACGTCATGAGCTCCTGGGCACGCGCTGCCACCTGTCACGTGGGACCCGCCTGTCACGTCGGGTTCTGAGCGCACGTCAAGTCGCCTGGTGTGACTGCAACTTCTCTCTCTCCCTTTTTCGATTTCAAACCGCACGACGTCAGCACGATGGTCCCTCTCTTTCTTTGTTTCGATCAACACGGCAAACGAGAAAACTGTCAGCTCTCTTTTTCTCTCTTTTATTTGTTACGTTCAGCAAGCAAGAGAGACGCTGAGCCTCTCCTTTTTTTTTATTTGATTAGCCGTCACCTCCTCCATTGAGTTGCGTGCCCTTGATATGTATTTATAGAGAACAGGAAGAGCAATTAGGGTTTGCACTTTTGCAGAAAAGTTCTCTCTTTTCATTTATTTTCTTCCTTCTTTAACCAGATATTTATTTCTTTGTCTTTTCTTCTTCTCTTTCCTTTTCTTGCAAACACGTGCTGCATACACAAAAATTAATGCCAGAAATTAGGATTTAAATAAAATAAAATAAATTAGTTTAAAATTAATTAAACTAACTAAAAATCATATTAGCTCATTAAAATCCTTCTAAAATTATTTATCGTATTTTTACTCAACAAACAATAAAAATAAATAAATCCATAGTTTTGCTTTGTTTGTTGATTTTTTCCACAAATCTTCACTTTTTACATCAAAATTATTATTTCTTCAAAAATAATTAATTAATTGAAATCTTATAGAAATAAGATGAATTATAAACAATATCAACGAAAACAAGCAATTTTAATGGGTAAATGAGTACAAATATTTGTATATAAATTAGACACATCAGTCATAGCGAGCAATCTTCTGGATTGTTACTTGATTCTATTTGGTTAACAATGATTTCACCTTTTTAATTGAAACATGAGTGAAGAAAAATTTCTGGTGAAATATGTTTCGGCTGATCGCCTTTGAAGAAACCCTCATTTTATTGAGCTTTAAAGCTGTATTATCTTTAAATAGCGTTGTGAGTACTTCTTGATCGATTAAGGATGACACGTTCTTCAAATATATTAAAAAGTTAACCGATCAAACAAACACATCTATGACTTGCCTCGCATGGAGCCAATATCTCTTGATTGATATTTGGCTTTATAATGATATGATAAATACTCTGCATTTGCATAACCAATCAAAACTGATATGGACAAATTAGAATAATATAATCTCATATCCATGGTCCCTCGAAGTTATCTTTCATACCAATCCATTGACTTCAAGTTGGCGAGGAACTTCATCTTACTAGTAAACCAACCACATAAGGTATATCATAATATTTATTATTGATAAGATATATTACTGCTTCAAAACTGATATTGCACTAAGAAATGGTACTCCAGGACCAAGCAATTCCAATGCCTTTCAAATGTTTGATTTGAAAAACCTGAAAACAAAAATGATGACAAAACAAGAAATTTGCTTATCCAAGGTCTTTTTGTCTTAAGATATTTCTTTAAATATTGCACGGCAAATGATGACAAAACAGGAATTTTGCTTATCCAAGGTCTTTTCGTCTTAAGATATTTTTACAATGGTTCCATCTTCTTCCCGTAATGACATAGTTAATCGAGATCTCTTTATTCTTATTCATTTTAGGTACCTGACGATTCTCTTTATTATTAACTATATCAACGGTCTCTTCTGGAGAGACATCCTCGTTTCGACCATCATTTTTATTTGCTCCTTATTTTTCCGAGGATGTTTATAATTATCTTTGGAACCAAGTGATCTACCACGCTTCAGGCGTGCCTTAAACTCACTAGTAATTATAGGTAATCCTTCAGGGATACCAATTCTGATTGGAGCGTTATCAGTTGGAAATAAGATTTGGTCAGTAAATATCTGGCAGTTAATTGACATTATCTTGCAACTGAATTATCCTTTGAAATTTTGGTTCAAACTAATTTACTCGAGGATTAAAACTCTCACTGATAATTCCATTATATTTCTTTTTCCAACTGTTTATTTCCTCCTCTGGATGTTGGAAATTAAAGTGACAATCTGCAAACCTTGCAGTAAATACATCTCTAGTCACTAGTTCCATAAACGTGATTATAGATGGAAATTCCCAACATATATTTCCATTCTTCTCTCAGGTTCCCTTTTTTTTTATTATGCGTTGTGGTGGATAAATTCATAAATGGGAAATATGTGGTTCCTGACCATGAACCAATTGTCGGGGGAATAATTATTATAATTGGTTGGCCGGATGCGTGTAAGTTATGATGAGTACAAAACAGCATGTCCCCAGGTCCAAACAGAGAGATTTGATTTCATAATCATAGCTCTCACAATTCAATGTATTCGTATTTGAAAAATCTTCTGGTTTTTCAATGGACTGCCACATGAATTCTCAATTATTTTCGCATCAGTAATGAATCAGGATGGTCTAACCGGTCATGCCAAACCTTAACCATCTTTGTAAACTTATAGTCTATAATATCAATAAATTTCGGGTTTACTGTGATATGATTCAACCATTCTTATATATGTATAATACAATCCAGATCACAAAGTGGAGTAAACTTTGCAACACACACCTTTTGATTGTCATACTTAAGGTAACGCGTATACCTTGTTCATTCGTAGTTTTATATCTAAACAAATTTATCGGGACTTTAGAGAAAATGGTGTATTTTGAATTCTGAATTTTGTACCTTCAGGCATCATGGAATTAGCTCTTCAGGAGCTTATGAAATTTAACTCTTCAAGATTTCTAATTTCACACAACCATATAAATTTATATAATATTGGTATGTGCTTCATCATAACTCAAATGAGAGAATATGTATTACAGAGTGTGTGTGGTAATAATGTCTTCAGGACATTTGTCCCAACTTGAATCTTGAATTTATACATATATAAAAAAAAGAATAAACAAACTTGTAAAGCAATATATCAAGCATATATGATAATGTTAAACTTAAATAAACAGAATATTATCATAATTCATTACAGACATGAAAAATAAAAACAAAACTTATAAATAAAGTAACTTGAAATGATAAATCATTCTGATCACTTCTGGTGATCATAATTTTTATCTTCAGGATAGTATATTTATCACTTCTGGTGATTATCACTTCCATCTTCAGAATGGACAGAGAAATCTGCCACTTTTAAGTGTATCATATTATTGAGGTTATGACCATCAGTTAATTATTTCTTTTATTCTTTAATGATTCTTGATATAGATCAACAAAATATATTACCGTACTACAGGTATACGACCGATCTTGCATCATACGCCAATGATGGATTGTTTATACATTTTCTTTTCTTTTCATTATCCAAGTCCACATCTATGGCCATGATGATGGGTACCCTCATGGTTAAAATTACTAGAGCAATTATATAGGATCACATTCACTTCAGGGAATGGAGCATGTCCAATATATAAGACGAAATCGTCATTTTTCCATACATTTATAGTTAGCCACAGTTATACATATTTAGATCTACAGGATCGTCATCAATTCATACTCATTGTATCGTTATTATACAAACAATATTTTCTTCATTTCGAGAGATCTTCGAGATCTTTAATTTTGATATATCAAATTCTCACATAATTCCTTTTGCTAGATGAACAATATTTTATTTAAATTTCAAGAGATGTGATACAATCATCTTTCACTCCTTCAGGGAGATTGTGACAAAAGAAAATTATAGCTTTCGTTATATCTTTCGTATGATCTCATTTCGATGGTTCTTTGAATCAATCAATTGTCTCTTTGAGACTTTCGGTATTCAAATGAATTTCAACATCCAAAACTCATGACAAGTAATTCTAGTTGGTTATTATCAAGAGCTTTGAAAAATAAGAACATAATGAAATTATTTGCATAATTAGAAATAAAAAAAGAGATCAAAATATAACTTTTCTGATACACAAGATCCATAAAAAATGACGAGTGTAGAGCATACTAAGTTATATTGATTTTAAGGAAATAATCAAAAGTAAAAAATAATAATATGAACTTGAGATTAACATACTTACATATATAAGACCTAACATTTTTCTTTTGTCTTCGGATGAACTTGAGACTCGAAAGGTAGAGACTCGTGCTGATAACGTCTTGTAAAATAATAGAAACAATAAATAAAGAAAATAGAGACGAGATGAAAGAAGATTATTCTCATTCATAGGTTTTTCATGTATATACAAATGATTCACCCAATGGCCTATTTATAGGCTTACAAAGAATACAAAGAGACAATGACATAATTATTACATATGAATAAATATAAATGAATGTAGTGGTGGAGGTGGAGAATGTGGAAAGAGTGGGGAAAGTTCAATAGACAATTCACACTTAATAATTTATTTATAACATTAAGATAATATATTTAACACTAAATTTAGGACTCTATTTGGATTTTTTTTATATACCACTTTTCGAAACTAATTGCAAAAATAGAACATTTACCAAAGTATTTGCGCTCGTGAACTCGACAATTAAACTCGCTGTTCCCAACGGCGAGTAGTTGTTTCATGCCCGCTGTTGGAACACGGCAAGTGTATTTTTTTTATAGTTATTTTTAGTTTTTTTTTTGAAGACTCGCCATTCCCAACGACGAAGAAATTTACACTAGACTCGCTGTTAGGAACAACGAGTTTAGTTCAAAAAAAAATTGCTATAATTTTTTTTTTTCGAAAAACCACTAAGTCCAACAGAGTGTTTCACTCTCAGTGGAATTTCCTACATCCTCGATGTTCCCAACAACGAGTCTAGTATAAATGTCATCGCCGTTGGGAACGACGAGTCTATTGAAAATTTTGAAACTAAACTCGCTATTCACAACAGCAAGTCTAGTGTAAATGTCATCGCCATTGGGAACAACAAGTCTTCATTAAAAATTTTGAACTGAACTCGCCATGAGTAATGACGAGTTTCAAAAAAAATTAGCACTAAACTCGCCGTTCCCAACGACGAACATGAAACAATTAAACTAGTCGTTGAGAACAACAAATTTAGTTACTAAGTCAACAAGCACAAATACTT